>JAUZTA010000028.1:11679564-11700733 GCA_034780835.1 Ctenochaetus striatus | reverse complement strand
TGTCAGTTTTCTACAGATTATTGTGGATTCTGGAGAGGTTGCAGTTGGCTGAAGAAACTTTCAATGTAATTGTGCTTATCCGAGGTTTGAAATAACTTTGGCGCCATCTGTTGGTAAAATGACGCATCATGCAGCACATAGACTGCTGCATGTTTTCAACTGATCTTATCTTTTCATCAAACCAAAACCCATGTGATGACACAAAAAGGCAAATTCTCAGTATTTCAAAAAATAGTGGTGGAAATTAGCTAAGTACCTTTTTGAAGTACTTTATACTCAAGTACAATCTTCCACAACTGAAAAAGGTGCAAGCATTCAGTAATACTCTGTTAAAGATACTGTGAGTGAGTAATTGTATTTTTCTTACTTTCTCCTCAGGTTTTGTGTGCAAAGACCTTTGGTTTGCTTTGTGGTTTAGTTTTTGTTTTCCACTCCCACAGTTTTGTTTTTTGCTCGCTCTAATTTGTATTCTCTTGAAAAGTTGTTTGTCCTTGTATAATCAGAAGTCTGGGAACTTTGGGATGTTCTGCTAAATTAAATGTTTTTAGTGGGGAGGAGCTAAATGGATGTCAGGCTTTAAAACCTACAAAAACATCTTTTTTGTCTTCTAAACTTGATCTTACTTCAAAGCAGAACTCACCACCAAGTCAAATATTACAGTTCAGAGTGTTTCATGAACAAAAATGGGGCTGAAAAGGGAAAAAAAAAGTTTCACTTATGGGACCAAAACAAACTCCTCGTGATCTGGATGAGGAGGGAGACGTCTGGGCATGTTCACATCTGTCTTTCTCTTTGATTCTCTCTGTCACCCCTCCTTCACCTGTCCTTTCTCATCACACACACACACAATGGTTGTCACTCATATATACACACACACACATGCACACATACAGTTGAGTGGCACGGCAGCGTGGTGGCATTCCTCAGCACTGATTATCTGCAGTCCCCATCATTTCAGTCTGCAGAGAGGGTGTGGGAAACTTCAAACAACGGGGGAAAATGCTGCAAATGGCCACAAAAGGCTTCTAAGAAAAAGACACATTTAGAAGTTGTAGAAATTTACCAAAAAGAGGCAGAAATGCACAAATTCCAAGAAAAACTCTTGGCTGAACAATAGTTTGCATTATTTACATGCAGCTTTATTTGTCATCCGCTGAGGTTTGATTTAAAAACAGACACATTTTTGAAGAATTAATACATTTCTTTATTGGGAAAAGAAACATTCAACAGGTGATGCCGTCTTCTTAAAGGAATAGTTTAACTTTCAGAGAAATATGAGATAATAAATGGTATGCATGTTGCACATAACATAGCAAAAAATGTATTTCCCATAATGTTGAGGCTTTTTCAGTTGTAGACTACTAAGATTTTTACAATAAGGCTTTCTTTTTCACCACAACTCATAAAATATGAGCCTGCTTTTATCAAAACATGCCTTAAAAATGGCACAAAGCTTGGCTCATTTCTCAGCGTAACTAACTGCTTGTTTCTTAATATGGTGGTCGGACAAGCAGCCTGGTACGGCTGCTCAGGGTTTGGAAATGTGTGGGATGTGAAAGCAAATTGTTGTTGTTGGCTTGTAGCACTGTGTACTGTAGCCGCTCGGACTGCAGGTCTGCAGAGCTTCAGCGCTGATGAATGAGGACTTTGATAATATTTGCTTTTGCCTGAAAATTTTGAGAATAAATTTGACCAGACATCACATTCAGCAGTTTGCAGAAGGATATCGGAAGTGCACTTTCAAAGAAAAAAGCTAAAGCTAAGACTTTAAAATATAGTTTGTTAATATAAACAATAGAAAGGCTTAATTTACACATTTGACTGTACAAACATGATTTGCTTCAGAATTTATTTTTAATGGAGAAATACATTTTAAAATCATCTTTCTAAACATTTAACTTTGCAAACATGCTGCCTTACCAAGCCAATTTAAGTTTGCTTGTACTGTACTGTATGTAGTTCAGTTAATAATGTGGTTGCTGGGACGGTTCAGGGTGATGGAAAAGTTGTGTTTCATGTCCTGTCTTGGTTGGCACCAAACAGCGGCATCTTCACTTTGCTCTCTGTTGCTTTTTAGATATGTGTTTGGTCCTGTTTGATGTTTTTTGTCAACAACTTCCTCAGCTCTAGCGGATAATGTGAACCTACATTCAGCATTCTGCCATAACAAGCTCTGTATGGCTGTTTGAAACAAAGCGGATGGATCGAGAGGGGGCAGCTGGTTACTGCGGACAGAGTGGGCCAAGAGGTTGTGTTCTGCTTGTTCAAAAGGTGTTCGATAAATTGGTCATACTTTCTCCCTTTTGTTGCACTTCAGAATAATGACCATTGTTGTTGACTGACTCCAGTAAGTCTGTTTCATTCCATCCTCTCTGTGCTCGGCGCTGAAGTTACACTGCTGTCCACTGTCTGTGTGTGTGTGTGTGCGTGTGAGGAGCTCAGTCCTGTGGCCCCCCACCTTTATTGTGAAAACAGGCAGTGACAGAGACATGACAGAGAGCAGAAGCAGAGAGACTAGAGTTGCTTTTGTGCCTCTCAGTTGCATTTTGGCATGTACTTTGAGGTGAAAGTCAAAAACTCTAGACTGACTGACTGTTGTCACAAGTCAGCTTTTTTAAGATGTATCCATGTCAAATAAAGACATCTGAATGTTATCATTGTTATTGATGTAAATTTTATCACAGTCCACTATCAAGATCGATTTATGAGCCATCTGTAGTCACGGCACATTTAAGGACGAATACACAGGAAAGAACTTTGAATGTGATTGCCAAACACTGTTAAATTATAACTTAAAAGCAGCACTCAACTATACTCTTGTACTATTCAAAACCAAATTAATTAAACTACATTGTAAACTAAAGAAGCAGGTCACAAAGACATTGTGGGAAAACAACGAGCACAATAGACCAGCAAAGTGATTCAAGTAACAGCAATTACAAAACCACAATAGAATCCCCCCAAAAAAAGAGCATCCTGAAGCGTAATGCAAAATGAAAAATCAGGAGGTTGTAAGAATGGCATTGTGCATATCAAACATCTGACAATAAAGCAGCATATGACAATTCAAAAGAGGACGAATATATATATATATAATAAATATTGTGCTTGACTGTGTTTTTTCAACAAATTAGATGAGGTGTCGCTGTCCCATTTAGTGCTGGTGAATCGAAGAATGGGGCTGTGAGACAAACAAGACTCTGGAGGAAAATTTTTGCAAGTGACACTAAGGCTGTCGCATCAGGCTCAGACAGTTTTGCAGCTTTTGGAGTGCAAAGAGAGAATGTGTTGGCACCAGATAGGGTGCAGTGACACTCAACCCCCCCCCCCAGATCTCGCTCGCGGGAAGGAGGAGGAGGGGGGGCGCCCATCGCTCACTGCTGCCTTGAAGGTTGTGTGTTCTGTTGTCATTCGACACATGGCAGGAGGCTTTGAAGAAAAAAAAAAAAAAGTGAAAAATAATTAACACAGAAGAAAGCGACATGACAGGGAAGAGTGACAGAGGGTGCTCACAGTATTGAGCATATTATTGAGCATAAGGGAAGAAAAGGTAAAAGTCGATGGAAAGAAGCTAGATGGAGAGAGGAGCGTGACAGAAAAGGAGCGCAGAGAAAAGGACTCCGATAGTCTGGAAATTGAAAACTACTGCACGGGCATCATGGAGGCATTGGAGTGAGGAGGCTGTTTGAAAAAATATGGGACACAGACTTATACATTGGGGCGACAGCAATGTGATGCATTTTTTTGTGAAACTGTTCCAAACATTGGTCAAGATTAAAAATTGTTATATTACGTGATTTAGATTTAGAGTACAACCACTAAACCTCTGCAATAAATGCACACAGGGAAACTTGAACCATTTAAATATTTAGAGGCATGTAGGAGCAAACTAATTTACTAGCATAGGGGGCAGTCTGTATGGAACTGCATCCCGTTCACTCCACCAGAAGGGCACCCTAGCGGACACTGTATCACGTTTTCTCCATTTTAAGGGCACCCGTTGTAGCAGTGCATCATGTTTTCTCAGCTGAAAGGGCACCCTTAAGGACCATGAATGCTGTTTTCTCTCCTTAAAGGGCACCCTGGAGAGCTCTGCATTCATTTTTGTTGCACTTCTCTTTGTTGCACATTTCCTGCACTTCTTGAGCCACCATAGAGGGCACTTCATCATGTTTTATCTACTGTACGGTAATCGAGTAGGATACTCTTTTTTTAAAACATGTGGGCAGAGGATTGGTGGTGATGGAGAGGTGGAGGGGGTCAACCAGAGCATCATACCATGTGAATTAAGATTTGAATAATTTAGGTATAATGGGTGTAGTTGGTTGTGCAGATAAAAAAGGGAGAGGAGGAGATATGGTGGGTGGTTAGTATTCTGGTAAACCGCTACATCTGTCAGCGCTCCTCACAGAGCTACTCACCACCACTGCTTTCCTCTCAGATAAGCCACAGCGCAGTCTGAAGCTGCAGGAATAAAATACAAGCGCTGAGTTTGAACCATGAAATACCAACCAAACCGAGCAGAGATAAGAAGATAGCTGATATGGCTTTAGTGTTTTGGGCTGAGGTGAGAAAGTGATGACCCAGTTTGAAAAAACAGTGAGGGAGAAGAGAAGACAGAAGCAAATGAAATTAAGGATTGAAGGAGAAACAATGTTACATAGATGTTACATCTGCCAAGGGGGTTCATAGGCCTGCCAGTAATGAAACACAATTAATCTAAACACAGCATCTTAGCATGCATGCAATAGCTAATTGGCAATAAGTAAACAAATTAAGCTGGGACCAACCCAAGGTATGTGATCATAAACAACTTACTATCTTACAACTTATCATCTAAGTTATTCCTATGGGGAACATGAGAGCTTATATACAATTTAATGCCAAAAAACACAAAAAGTGTTCATACAATTCAGTCTAAATTACAAATGCATCCTGTAAAGGAAAGGAAAAGCCAAATGATCAACTTTGAGAATTCATCTTCTTGTCACTTTGTCACATATGTCAGTATCAAAGCTCTTGACAATTTATTGAATACTTATTCTAGCAAAACCAAAGTGGTAGACGAATCCAAAGACAGTCATTGCTGCCTGTGGAGTGCAGTTCATCCTGTTCTTTTTGATCAGACAGTTTCCACTCATGCATGATACAGCTGAAATGGAATGAAAAAGTGTATTGGTGAGTCTCCTTCAGACTTTTCAGGTTTAAATGGATCTACAGTTATAGTAAATTACAATTTTACAAGAAGCTATCTCTATTCTTGCCTATGTTTTCATTGGGGTCAGCCGCAAGTCCACTTCTTTTTCAAACACTTTTTTTTTTCACTGTTCTGACTCTGTTATTCATTTCAGTACAGCTTAAACTTTTCTGTGTGAAAAGGGCTTCAAAGATTCAAACCAAACAAATAAGATTCTCAGTACTGAGAATACAAAAGCAAGTGCATGTTTTTGGCATAAAGTAGTGAACAAAAGCATCATTGTTATGGTCAAAATGTAAAGTTTATTCTTTCTGCATATGTTTTTGGTATTACAGGATCGCTTTTAGACCAAGTTTTATTGTTGTATACACGAAATAATAAATAAAGTCTTCACTTTTCAGTTAAGACTTGCTAAAGAAAGATCAAGATAGGTGAAGGAGAAACACATGTCAACAAAAGTCAGGAGGAAAATAAGATAAACTTTAGTTAAAAGAAGACGGATGAGGACAGAGTGTGTCCTTGTGTTTGTGATAGTGCGTAGCTGAATTTTTTCTTGTCAACGCTGTCATCCTTGGCCTTCCTGACACCGACTCTAAAAGACAACCCAACTCAAGAGACTAGGTTTGATAGCATGCTGTATTGCAAAGAGCAGTCAGGCCTGTCTCTAAACTGAGCATATTTGATTCCTCTGTGAATTTCTTGAGACTGGCTGCCATGAAAAGTCCCTTGACCTTTTTTTTTTTTTCTTTAAATATATTTGTCAATTCTTCTATTTCAGCATGAAGATACAGTCTGGAAGAACAAGCGCTCTATGAGCTGGACTGAACTCTAACATGTCATTTACAGACAATACGCTGGAGTGGGACTTCAATCAAACTTAACACACTGTTCCACCGTTCTATCTTAGGAGATAAGCACTGCAGCGGCTTTGTTTGTGGGTGCACAGAGGATCGTAATGCATGCAAGTAGGGAGAGTTGTGCGAGCATGGCTTCACTGTGGGAGAATCAAAACAACACGCATGCACTCACATTCACGCAGCAAGATGGAGGCTCATAGAGAGAGGGAGAATAGTAATGAGGCAAAGCTTTGTAATATTCTAAACTTAGCTGCAGGTCCCCCAATGCAGGTGAGTGTTCGCCTCGCACCCTCTTCCCCCTGCGTTTCCTGCTGTGCATAGATGAGTGAAGCCGTCTTATGCTAGATATTTCCCCCTTAAGGCTGCTTCCATTTAAGGTGCCGGGAATAATGTTACACACTCCATTATTTTTATAGGCCTTAGGCATCTCACTCAAATCCATTCATGAATATATTGACTTTCATTTTGCTGCATGATTGAGGCTTGTTTGCCTTGCTGCCAGTAGACGGCTCGGACAAACCAGACTGTAAAGGATGTGTGAGGAAAAAAAACACCCCACCACATGCAAACACACTTTCCAAGCAGTGGAGTTGCAATAATGATGTTATTTAAACTGTTGTGATTATCTCAACCCCCTGCAGGATATTTTAAGCACTGGCCTCTTTCTCTGTGTCTGTAAGGAAATGGAGACTAATGCACCACATATGATTAGATTAAGATGAAAAGAAGACAAACATTTGCCAGTTTGTCAGCAAACGTTGCCCAGATCGCCTTTGTATATAACCAGAGAAGCACCAGATGGAGTAGAGAGGGACACTTTATGGTTTACATTGAACTTACTGCAGTATATGGATTATTTTCAGTGTACGGGGAAAGGTTACATGGTTCATGGGTGCTTTAATTTTGCTGAGGGGCCATTGATTCTCCTCATGTACACCCCTCTGTCTAGAAATGTGTTTCTTTTGCTTTTAGCTTCATCCAATCCTAACTTAGCTTCTGTCTCCTGCAATATTACATCATTTCTACATGTCCACATGTTTGTGTGAATATATAACGTACAAAGGCTGAGAGATGGGATAGGTAACCCACACTAACAAAGCATTCTTTCACATTTTGCTGCTTATCTGGGTTAGGTTGCAGTGGCAACAGACTAAGCAGACCACTCCTCTCCCTAGCCACATCTCCAGGCTCCTCTTGGGAAATCCCAAGGTATTCCCATGCCAGATGGGGTATGTGTTCCCACCAGCATGGTTTAGGTCCATCTAGAATATCCTCCCAGTTATGTCTCTCCAGATTACCTCCACCTCAGAGATGTGCAGGAGGCATCCTGATCAAATGTATTAGCTACCTCCCTCCAATCCAAAGGAGAAGCATTTTAACATTCAGCCTCTTTCAGGTTCTTTGCACAAGCCCAGGTCTGCCAGAGAGGGTGTGATGCACAACAGAATCATTATCATTGATATATTGCTTTTGCCCAGTCTCCAAAGTCTGCAACCATAGCTGAGAGATCCCTGTAGTTTCCACTGTCATTTCTACCTGTCTCCCCAGGGTTCTCAGTTGGAGCTTCTATCCGCATCCAAGCACTCCAATAAGGCCAGGTACTCCAGCCTAATGAAAGCCAGGGACCACTTACTCTTAATTACTGCAAGCTCCATGGTGCATTCTTGTTTGCTCACACGGGCTTGGATGCAGATTCGAGTGATTACATGCACACACAACATGTTTTTGCATATGTTGGTATATGCTGCAGTGTCTGTTATTCATGAGGGCGAATGCTTTTAATTATGGGGATGTTAACAAGCACGCAACCCCTGCTGGTGACTGAATTGTCCCTGGACACTAATTTCCTTATAGGGAGCCAACAGCGAAAAAAATGTCTCTGCTCGTGTACTGTGACACTGTCATCATTACTCACATGTATTCAATGTGACACTGAAACCTCTGTAACATCAACTACTGCGGCCCTTATACCCTTGGGTAATGAGTAATTCTGCTAATGATGAGCGAAAGACACAGACACAGACACACTTTATTTAATGTGGCTGAAAATGACACCTTGAATGCAAACTAAGCAAATGAGAGGTAGAGAAACCTCTCCTGCTCTTAGATATTGCTATAATATATACCATGCAATTATGCAGTAACATTCTCACCTATGATGTAAGCTCTTTTTTTTTAAACACAATTACAGATCAACGCTTATTAAATACTAAAAGAAATCTGAAGTTACTTTGCTTCTTCTAACAACCACAAAAGGAAAGTGGCTCACAGCATGCACTGGAGTTATGTGAAGGTTTTGCCTCTGGAGTAATGACATGTAACTGGGGTTCTGCTGTGCTTCAGCAGTACAAAAATGTGCCTTGCTTTGTTTAGCACTGTTCCTGCACACCAGCACATACACTTGTGTTATGTGATATCAATTTCTAGATGGTTATCCAGGTCAGAGTGATAACAGAAAGAACCGCATGGGCACTCAGGACACCTGACAGATGCATCCGCCTCATAGACCTGGGTCAGCCCCATGGCCTCCTCTAAATTTATCAGTCCCAGAACACCCTCCAAGGAAGATTGTCCTGTATTCTTACCAAATGCCCATATTACCTTCAACTGGCTCCATGTAACTTGAAGAAGCGGCAACCAGTGTTTTTCCCTGATAACTGAGACTTTTGCACCCGACACAGTCAAACCTGTCTTGCCACAGTTATAATAACAACCAAAATTATTTCTGCACTTCTAAAAATGTCATCAAAGATCTATAATATTGTGTTTTGAATTGCTTTTGTTCTTTTGTTCTTTTGTTCAGTGAGGTGTTTCTCACTCCCTCGGCCTCCTACTCAATTAGCAATGTAGAAAGAATTTCCAGTGATGGTGGGTCATAAGCCTGGATGGATTTTGTCCCCGCATTTTGTACAAACTGTCTGTTGCTAATATCAATTAGAAAGTAATTAACCACTTTTGCTCCCTTTGTTTAATTGCTGCCTTAAACTCTGTCTCAATTACCATCCTTTGCAGATGGGATTTTTTGTTGTCACCATTCTTATCTATGCATGCAACCCATGTGTTCATGATTAAGTTTTTTTTTTTTACAACGCAGCATTCTTGAAAAGAGAATGAAGTTCTTCTTGTCCAGTCAACTAACGGCCTGTGGGTCACATCCAGCCCACGAAATATTGACGAATTCAGAAAGTGTGTGCATCTAACGTCTCTCACCAGTTGAAGAGGCCTCTTCCTGACATCGATTAGTCTGCCAACCCCTGGCAACGAGCAAGCAACTCTGTAAGGCAAAGTTCAAATTATTCTTCAACTCCATCCTCTCTGCTTTGTGTATCCACCATCAAACTGCTCATCTCTCAGACTGAATCTCCCTAGAGCTGACAGAAGCACACTGGCCAGACTGTAGGGGGTAACAACAAGGATCCCAGAGAATCGCTAAGTTCGTCTTTCAGATGCAAGAAACACCGCTTGTGTTTTTGTTTGTTGGCCAACTGTTGTATTGAGTCTCAAACTGAATATTTTTGTTTGCTTCCTGGGATTCCACAAACGAGTTTTTGCTGAGAGAAGAATTAATTCATTGGTAGCTGAACTCTGAGCTTTGTACTGAGTACAGATTTCTTCTGTTGACGATGTCTAACAGCATTTTCAAGTAGAGTGTCTAGTTATCATTGCAGAATTTAATGTGTTTCTTAGATGTTTGTTCAGAGATTGGACTAATTAAAAAGTCTCACATTAGTTTTTTTTAAAGAAAGTGAAAATAAATATTAATGGCATTTATATATCAACAGTGTCTGCTTTGAAAATTTTCTGGCTCTTGAGCGAATCCACTTGAGGCACCCCGTGAATCAGAATCAGCACCAGAATCTATGAGATTCAAATCCAAATATTAGCTACCTGAAAAATTGAGCCTGATAACTTCAAGAAATACAGTCCGTATCTTTATAGCTTACATCCAACATCACTAGAATTTAAGCGAATTTTAAAAAAGAAATTGCCAATAAGTATTTAGAATTTATGTCAATTCACTCAAAAGTGTTGTGAAATTTTCTCTCTACTTTTCTCTACTTGTCACTGTTTGTGTCTTGTGATCTGACTTTTTGTTACATTTATAATAACTAATAGCTACTTATACTACTGACATAACAAAAATGGTGAGAATGTTTTATTTAAAGTCACCTTACAACCTTATTAACACTCTGACACTGTTCTGGAGCTTCTAAACCGGAGAGAAATACATAGAATCAGAGCCATTTCTTCCTTATGGCTTGAGTGACACAGTCTCATTTAAATATCTCAGTGTGCCCCAGCTTCTTTTTTAAATTTAGGTCATGTTCTTGAGCAGAAAGGTCAAGTGAAAAGAGAAGTTACTAAATGGGAATCAGTAACCGGAATAATGAGAATCCAACTTTTGACTGAATCTCATCAATACTTAAGAACATTTTAAATTGCAAAGATCAGGACTGTAGTCAAAAAACTAGAGCAGAGAGATTTTAGTTTTAACACAGCCAATTTCATCTCAGTCATGTTCAGCTTACTTAGAATTTTCATGAGACAGATGATACATGCAACAGCACTGGCAAAAACAGCCTGCATACTCAGAGTGCACTGTTAGAACTATGTGAAAAGCCGTGTTACATTCTTAAAGATCCAATTTAAAATGACTTAACAGGTTCCCAAGCCATGTTGAAATGAAAGATAGGAGTAATGGCAGATGGTAGCACTGTGTTATCGTACACCAGCAGTCTTATTTTGATGCAGCACTCACAGGTAATCAAAGGAAGAGATATAACGTGCAGATGACATAAAGAACAACTTCGCTGTCACAGAACTGATGATCATTTCCATTATCAGCTTATCTGCTTGTTAATTTTAATCTATAAATGTATAAAAAATAAAAAAATAATTTATAACACTTCCTCAGAGCTCACAGTATTCATTTCAAATTGTCAAACTTTTGTCTAATCAGCAGTGCAAAACGGAAAGTCTTTAAATTAATCATCATAAATGACAAGGAAAAGCAGCAAATGCTTTCATCTAAGAAGTTACAGGCAGCAGATGCTGACAGTTTTTCTTAAAAATTGACTGAAGATTAGAGAGAATTGTTAGATTTGAAATATATCTAACAATATTTTTTATTAATCAAAAACCATTGATTATTGCAGTTGTAACTGTCACCAAGTGGGTTCTGATAAATTGCAGGAAACACAGGAAACACAGACGCACACACACACAGTTTGTTTAAGTTGATTCTCCATTCTATTAATGCTGCATCACAGGTTTTCACAGGAATTGTCATAAGCAGACTGTAATGGTCAGACTTTTGATCTAATTTTATCTGAACCAACTGAAAAATGTTCCTAGAATAAAACTATGCCTGCATAAACTATTGCCATCACAATATACAAATACTGGTAACTGATTAAGCGTGAGCCACCTAACTGCATTATGGTAATTGTGTCCATGAGTCTGGTAACTGTGCAGCCTCAGTGATACTCAAACACCTTATTCAATATCAGTTAGATCCAATTATAAATTGATTGCTTCCTTGCTCTCCCAAATTTCATAAAACAAATCATCTCCTTATTCAAACAATTCACCTTGAGACCATGACGGGATGAGCTGATGTGTGTAAGTGTAATGCAATACTGCCTCCTTCCTCACTGCATGGCCTCTTATTCAGCAGTCGCCTCCTGAGAATAACAGGCAAACGGAGCATGAAGGGAAGGCGAGGTCTGGACCAGGGGAAGATAGCATGACTGTCTGACAGGATGTGCTTAGTTACACACTCTCTGTTCCTACTAGAGCCCAGACAGCCCAGCAAGGCCACACATGGGAGAAGAAGAGGAGGGAGAAGGCTCTGCATGTGTGTGTGTGTGTGTTTGTGTGTTTGTGTGTTTGTCTGTGTGTCTATGAGCGTGCGTCTGACGCAGGAAGAGATATATCGTCCCTTTCTTTTGCCTGGAGAGACTCTGGGACGCATCCAAGATGCCAACAGCAGTGACAGCATCATCAACAAAATGTAGCTGTGGCAAACACACACACACACACATACACACACACATTCACACGCATGCACACAGATTGCTGCTGAGCCACTTGAGAAAAACACTCCAAATGTGTTTAGGAAACTGCTCTGCCCCGGGAGGGAAAAATCTCTCTTTTTTTTTTTTTTCTTTTTGTCCCAAACAAACAAACAGCAACACACTTTCAATACCCACTCCACTAAGTGAAGATTCCCTCTCAGTGGAGCAGCAGGCCCAGCATGAGCAAGTCTGTTTAAGAAGGAAACTTTTCCCCTTCGTCATGCCTAGTGGCCATTAAGCCAATTACAGTCAAATGAAACTAAGTGGGAAAGGCGTAACAGAGTGTCAGATTGCTCCTGAAGGTCAAGCAGCACTCGGAGTGTCTATAAATCCCTCAGGTTTGATGTGTTGCTTATTGGCATTCAACATCAGCACACCTGTTTATCTGATGAAGCTATTTCCCTATAAAGGAAGACTTTAAATGACTGGCTGTTTGCCCAGTTTACCTTTATGGGCCATCTCTTGCTCTCATCTCTCTTTCTCTAGTCCCTTTTTCATTTCCCAGGGGGGTGATTCAGTATCCTCGAAGCAGCAGACATTTTTCACTCTTAGAGCCACCTGAACATAACAAAGCAGCATGGATAAGGACCTAATAAGAAGACCGAAGATGTGAGGATAGGAGTACGCATGCTGATGAGAGGAAATGATGATGAGAGATCTGAAGTCGTGCTAACACATTTTAAAAAAAAATTGTTCGGACTGTCTGCTTGATTAAACTCCTAGACCTGCTTCTGGGTTTTTAATGTCTCAAACTGTCAACCCTCAGTTCCTTTACACACCTTGGGTTATTTGTATGACTACAAAAATAATTAGCAGCAGATATAAAAACAACAGGCACATACACTTATATGCCAGTGAGTGGGTGGTATTGCTGAATAAGCCAAATGCTTAATGGTGCCAAATAGATCTCAGGTGAATAAGACCACTCATGTAAACAAAACAGTCTGTTGGAGAAAGAGCATAGAGTTTCTTTTTTTTAAGGTGAGTGACCCATTTGTGGTTATCCAACCGAATGAACGAGTGCACATAAGAATGACTGATGGTGAGGAGCCTGAATGAGTATGGAATTATCTTTGACTCCACAATTGGGAGGAACAGTAACAGTAGAAGCAGCTGAAGTAGAAAAAGAGTGAACCAGAGATGAGAGCAACATATGCTGATGATAAGGACTTCCCAAGAAGGATTTTAATATTTCATGTGTCCTAGATTCCAACCCCCCCTCTCACACACACACACTTTCCCCTCGGGACTAAAAAAATTACTGAGGAGCCAGGGACGGAGAGATGGAGGGAAGAAGAAAAAGGAAAAAAAAAAAAGAACAAGTGGGCGTCTTAAAAAATTGGGAACATGAACACACAGTTAGTGAGAGTTTGACCGTGTACCCTCAGAGAATCAAAGTAATACCACAGCGGGTCATTTGTTTTGTTACACCTATGGGAATGTATGTAGCGCCGAGCAGGGAACTGAAACTCACACACTGTGTGACAATTGAGACAATTAAATTAGTTT
The DNA here is from genome assembly GCA_034780835.1 of Ctenochaetus striatus. Lineage (NCBI taxonomy): Eukaryota > Metazoa > Chordata > Actinopteri > Acanthuriformes > Acanthuridae > Ctenochaetus > Ctenochaetus striatus. The sequence goes on along the minus strand of JAUZTA010000028.1, from coordinate 11,687,093 downwards.
TTACTGTCATGTTTGCAGCCTTGGAGGTTGTTTATGAAGCAAAAAGGGACTCTTAGCTTATAAGTTTGTTTACTCTTTTTTTCTTTTTTCAGCTTTCGTTGACTAAATGACTCAGAATTTCCATCTATATGACTTCTATTTAAAGGATAAATTCAGCATTTTAGAAACTTGCTTACTCACTGTCTTGCAGTGAGTTAGTTCAGAAGATTGATACCTCTCTCTTTTTCTTTACAGTAGATATGAAGCTACTGTCAGTAGATGTTTAGCTTGTAGACTGTGAAACCGCATTGGTCTGTCCAAGGTTACAAATTAAACATACTAGTGTATCTAAAGCTCACCGATAAACAAGTTATCTTTTTCACACAGGCTTCAATCTATATATGACTTTATGGATAAAACTTTTTACACGGCATAGAGACATTCCCCCCACTGAAAATTTGCATGTGTGGTCTGCCAACCAGGATGTTCCTGAGTGCATTTAGCTCAATACAAAAAGGAGTGTCACTGGTTCCTGCCTTTTATTTTTCTTAAGCTATGTTGAAGTTTTCCCACGGACCTGCATCACATGTCTATGGATAGAATTGCTGCTGCTTTGAGTGCCTTGAAGCAAAGCATGCACATTGCCAGGCCTCCCTATGACTTGTTTACAACAATGGCATCTCCACCTTTGCAGCCTCAAATGGTCACTGACAGGTAAGAAGAGTTTACGCAGGAGCATATTAGAATATAAGAGTGCTCTGCTACGGTATTGCAGTAAAACGCCTCCTTCTCTGCCGAGCAAATTAATTTCCTGACTCGCTTCATCAGACAGTTAAATAAATTGATTCACCGCAGGGCATGTAATGTCTTTAGCCACCGTCACCTCACTTCACATCTGGTTTAGGCTCACCACCCATCGAGAAAAAGACCTAGTGAAACATCTAGCTCATCCCATTTTAACTGAAAGACTGTTCAGTTCCATCTTGTCGGTGACACAGTGCTTGAAATGATAGTAAGAGGAAAGAGCACAGCTGAGCCATCACCTGTCGCTAGCTTAGATTTTTTTTTTTAGCAAAGAAGAACTTATGAACTTTAGAAGAGAGAGAGAGACACAGAATGGCAACATGGGTAAACTTAGAGTGTCTTGTGAAGTTGCATCCCAAGCCACTGCAGCCGACACTCAGCCTGCCCAGATCGAGACACAGCGACCGAGTCTCACACGTGATCAGCATGCAAACACTAGCGCATCTCAGCATTAGTGCACCAGGGGTAGGCCAGCTCTACAGAAACCACCATCTGCACGTGTGTAGATGACAATTACCTTCTAAAACACTCACTGTTCAGACTGTTCAGACTGTTTTTTGTGTATCCTTCTGCCTTTTTCAGCAGGTGTGTGCAGCACTGGGAAGCTGAAACACCAAAACCTGCTTGAGCTTCAGGTGGCAACCTTGGCCGTTCAGCACTCAAATCTCTGAGACTGCCTACAGCAATGAGGAGGGCAGAACTGACCTCTTCACTAATTGGTACAACATCCATCATAAACTGAGATTCCTCCTGATCCTGTAATACAACCTTTAGTCAGGGGTAGACATGATGGCACACATGCCAAAAAAAGCTGCTCTATGCCTTTCTTTCACTTTAACTTGTCCTTTCTCTTCAAGAAAAGAAAAGCCTGGGGCAACTTTTGGTCACCCTTGTAGCTCCAGTCCACCAGTGATACTTAGAGATTATGTTTATCTTGTCAGCTTTTACACATTCCTCAGTCTCTGTTTGGCCTAGCCTCAAGGAACATGAACAATATGTGTAATGTCCATGCTGGTCAGCCTCTCAAGGTTTGGTCTCTGAGAAGGACAGGTTAGGTTAATACAGGCAGAATTGTTTTCTCAGGTTCCTCAGACAATTAGAATGGAAAAAGAGAAATTCATCATCCCTTGTTATTGGCAAAATTGTTTGGACTTTGACATTGGATTGATGAAAAGAATCTGCACCCTGTAGCTCATCCATTTACTCCCATTCATGCCTTACTCTAAGTGTTTGTAGTAGCCATTTCTTCTTTGTCACAAGAGATATGCACCTCGGTTCCTCAATGGACAATGCTGGTGTTCAAGGTTCTGGTGGAGAATCTTTATGAATCATTTATCTCTTATGTCTTTTTAATTCCAGGCAGCTTTCTGCTTTCTGGGACTTTCAGTTTAGAAAGTGAGTGAGTTATACGCTCTATTGGTCCACCCCAGCAGTATGATGCTCTAAGGGGACCACAGAGGGGCCACACTCAGGCCCTAGTCCTCCCTCGTTCTAATGAACAGGAGGTGTTCTCAAGGGTGGGTAGTTGTGCAGTTTCATGCATTTTGCCCTTTATCCAATAAAGGAGGCAAAAGGGCCTCGACAAGGCCCAGTATGTGTAATAGCTTATAAAGCCCCTCCAGGCACACCAAGAGCAGTGGAATAAGTCCCAAGGACATATGTACGGTAGTGATGTTGTTACACTTTTATTGTTCACAGGTTCTGTTCTCAGACATGAATCTTTTTCAGGGTCGTTTCCACTGGGTCGACACTGGACTGTTGAAAAGTTATGGTGAGCTTTTTGCTGTGTTACAACTAAACGATCAATTTGGTTCCAGCCATTGAATGCACAAAGGACAGAACCCATGTGAGATGGAGCAAAAGTTATGATATTGTAAACCTAATACCATAAGCCGGGCAGAGGAGGTCTTCTGTCACTCCCACACCACTCACAGGGAGCAGCAATGACAGGAAGTTTTTTATGAGGAGCGGAACACATTTTGGTAGCAATGCCCTGGATTATTGGCCATACATATGCAATGTTTTAGTGGATAGATGCATGCACAACATTGGAGGAAAATATAGTCTGTAATTTTAAGTCGAGGGCTTCACCTGCACTTATAGAACTAGGGTTACAATACTGCTATATCTTGCATGCTTAGTCTGCACAAAAATTGAAGAGCAAAAGCAACATTTTGTCTCCTTACAACCACACAGTGACCTCAAAAGAGTCCAAGAAGTCACTATAATTACTCAAGATACAATCCATTATCTGATATTAACTCCTGTATAACCAGAAGCTCAGTTGTGTGCTTTGTGTATGTTTCCATAAGATTCACACTATTCCTTTAACATTATTATAGGGAGAGCACATGGAGTGGGAGGAAGAAATATAAAGAAACAGAATACAAAAAAAAAGTCCTGGCTGACATTGAAGCAGTGGAAATTGCACTTAGAACAAAAGCGTCAGCATTTCCCTATGCACACAAAAATCATTAGTTGTTTACAGAGTTATTGTTCTTGGTACAGTACAGTACATATTGTGATTCATCAAAAAAGAGTCACCAGTATTCTGCCACCTACGTATATTTGTCTCTGCCATTTGATCAGACAGCTAATTAGCATGAAAAGTAATGTTTCTGTCACAGTTTCAGTGTCTGTCTGCCTTCCTGCGTCTGTCCCCACACTTATTCATTTGTGTTTGTGTCTCTATTTATCTGCCTCTGCTTAAAATGTGTGTGTATGAGTGTGTACTTTGTGTCTTGCTGGTCTGCTGTTTCACTAACAGTGTCTAGTTCAGTAGAGCAGGGATGCCTGAAGCCTCTGACCCAGCTAATCAGCTCAACCCACAATAACCCTCTAACTGGCATCTTAATTAATCACGTTATAGTGGTGGGATGTAGCCTAGCATCTCAATGTTAAGCACTACAATAACATGATAATTGCCTCTACTCATTGTCTTGTTATTACATATCAAATGCTCTATTGCCTGTGCGAGCTTTAGTCTGTTAGTGCAGATACAGCACTCGTCTGCAGTTCACCTGCAGCGTTGAGTAACACAACCATAAAAATGATTTAAAGGTGAAGAGAAGCTTAGCGCCTCTCTGCTGGCTGCCACTCAGTGGTATCTTCAGGAATGCCCTGCAAATCATGTCACTCTTTCATTTATTTTAGAGATAACAATTGCACACACACATACATACTCACACACACACACACAGACACTCATTGCCTGGAAGCTAATCCTCACCTTACTGTAGAGCTAATGACAGAAACTGTTTTAGCTCATGCTGCATGCTTTAACAGTGAAATCAAATAGGACACATTAGTTGTGTCTCCAATTAGAAAAAGCTGTCTCCTGTCACAGTGTCTGTGTGTGTAAATCAAAATAACCCCAACTGACACTTAGGGAAAACACATACACACCTTCTTTTACAGTACAGCAGTTTCTGTGAAGGCTTTCAGATTAAATATGGCGCAAACCAGCACAAAATTATTATTCTCCTCATGGAGCTCTGTCTGCTAAATCTGCATGTTTTACTCTGTGCTGTCATCCCTTTATGGGACAGCATAATGATGAAGATACTGTTTAGATATTCCCTTATTATCTCCCAGGCTCAGCTTGCAGGCAAGTTAAGGCTTCCTGTACTAACCAGAAAACTGGAAATATCTCTGGATGCCTATTCTCTTTCTATCACTGGACAATTACAATATTTATGAGAGAGACCCCGTAGTGGAAAAACAGTTTTATTCTCCAGCTATTTCTTTTCCCCTCTTGTACTGTAGATTTTTTTTCTCTTTTTTTAATGAAACACCGCCAAGAAAATCACTCAAGCATTTGTCAGTGTAATTGTACAACACAATGCCATGAATGGATATGAGCCTGCCGTTTCAAACTGCTGACAGGCACAGAATAAAACACCTCGCACTGAACAGGGGATTAGGGCAGAGAAATAGAGTGAGTTAGAAAGACAGCAAAGGAGAGATGTGTATGTGTGCTTTTTTCATTTCTATTATTTTCTTCAAGCCTTTAGAAGAAATAATTCCATTTTAATTGAGTGGGAATAAAAGGTTGATTACGCTAACCTTTCACACACGTCCTAAAACATTTAAGGCATAGCAACAGTTGTGCTGGACGACTATTAACATCTCTGTGCACCCTATGGCAAACTTGAAAGTGCTTGCCAACCAATTTGGCAATATCTATTTATTTTGCTGTATAATTTGATATAGTGTAATTGCGTATGTTTGACTGGGAATGTTTTTATTGCGATTATATCAGTTTATTGTGATTGTCATTTGTATTCAGAGATGAAAAAAGTACTGGGTTATGATAATTATGTAAAGTGTTGTTATTATAAAGATATTTTACTTAAGTTAAAAGCAAACATTATTTACTAGTGTAAATAATGACATAGATTGAAGTAAAAAAAAACAAGCAAGATAAAATATCCTCTTAGTAAAAGCTATCATGTTCTATCTTTTAAATCAGTGAATGGGGCGAATAGTGATGTTGTTAAATTGAGAAACACAGTTGCAATTACATGTAATGCCAATCCATTATCAACAACATTATGCCACACAGCCCAGCATATTCTGACAGAGAGATTTTATGACCTAAGCATGCCACAGATTATCAATTACAAACACAACAGCCTTCCTCTGTATAGCCTCACACTAATTAACTTTAATATAAAATCAATAAGCCATATTAGACTATACAAAATTAAGTAATTGCCATTTAACAGCAGAATAAAGCATCACAACAACACAGTGATGTATAAACACCACTGAATTGTGCAATTTGTGCTTGCTACATTAAATCAAAGATGGATAAGGGTAGATGCTGCCTTTCTTTTTAAATACACCAATATACAATAATGCCAACCTATGAAGACAGCATCCTTAATTTAATAGCACTGTTGTCAGAGTTGGGGTGTTACATTCAACAGTGTTATGTAACTAAACTACAGAATACATGTATTTGTTAACCATTACAGTTACAGAGAAAAATGTGTAGGCTAATTACTAAAAGCTACAAATTAAAATGTTGGTGGTTACAAAGGGTCCGTGAGCTGTTAAGCACCAAAAGGTGAGATTTCTTCTCTGACTTCCAAGATGATCCCAATTTACATAAAACAGGTAAAATTATCCAGTATTTTCCAAAAAAAAGCAAATTTTAGTCCAAAGGATGAACAGAAACTTCTAGCAGAATTTTTTGTTCTTTTTTCTTATAAAATTACCCAGTAACCCTCTAAATCCATGAGGATAAGCAACCAATGGAACAATACATGAAATGCATACATCATTCAAAACCTGCCTCACACTAACAAACTGCAACAGCTAAATTTTTCCTATAACACTGATGTGTAAGTATAAATCTAATAATGTTATTTCTGATATAAAATCAGCTACAGGGTCCAAGTTCTTTTACTTTTGACAATGAAAATACTTTTTTAGATAACACTCTCGAACAGTGACTAGTTATTCCCTGCTCATATGACTTTATCCACCCTGGCAGATGTGCTGAGTTCTTTGGGATTTAAAAGGATGGACGGCCAGAGGCCATCCACAGGAAACTAACATGGAATAAATTATATCTTAAATGGCTGCTTCACAACAATGCAAGTCTTTCTGAAGCTTCCCTTTCAACTCCAGGGACATTTTGCACCCCTGTGCTAACATTTTCTTACAGCTCTTCATTGCTCGAGTTTGGGCTTATCACTGGCAAAAGAGCAGGCTTACTGTGTAATTTTTGTGTTTAGTCTATTTCACCCTGCACATGGAGTCTTATGTGGGAAGACAGAGAATTCAGCATCACCTGCCTAGGAGCTTATTGCTCTTGATTCATATTTGCATTGGAAAATGTGAGGGATCACAACACATTAGCAAACACTGAAACGGGAAGCATTCTCAGAGAGAGTTGTATGTGTGCATAGTGAATATAAATGTGGCCTTTTTTGGAAGCATGTTTCACAGCCTGAGGATTGAATATAATCGAGTGAGAACTCTTCCTCCACTCTGCTTGATAACTCTAGGATTGGATTGATTGTAACCTGTGCTGTGATGTGTGGCACAGTGTAGTGCTGTGCCACACATAACGTGTGTGCTATCTCAAACCACAAGGTTCTTTATATGTCCTGTGGAGAGTTTTAAAGTCTATGTAAAAGTGAGTAATATCTATTTACTTTGTGTAAATGGACGTGTCACATTGAATTAAGCACCTTCTTTAATTTCATCCCCTCTCCATCAGGGTTCCCAAAGCACACTGCAATTTCCTTTTGATCACTTGCCTGTGACACTGCAGATCAGTCTGTGTGTTCACGTGTATGTGTGTACACGAGGCTTTGTGCATGTGTGCGTACTGTCTGTACATGCATTTAATGCCTGTTATGTGTGTGTGTGTGTGTGTGTTTTCATGCATTTATTTTGCAGACTTCCTAGTCAGGAACCAGTTATGACAAAATCCTGAAGTCCGTCTATATCATTATCCCACCAAAAAAGCACATCACACAGTTCACTTTCACTCATGTGGACCTGAGTGAATGATGGATTGCACCCGTACAAAGTGAACACAGAGCTTTTTCTCTTTGACCTCTCCTGCCTCCTGTTTTACAAGCACAAGCATCACTGACCTTCAGCCATACAGAAAATCTAATTTTGAATTTGTCAGCAGCAACCAAAAGCACAAGGATCCAGAGACATTTGAATTTTTAAACACTTCTGTGACATATCCTTGATTTATAAATGGAAAAGATTTTTGAATC
>JAUZTA010000028.1:11645610-11656145 GCA_034780835.1 Ctenochaetus striatus | reverse complement strand
AATCTAAGTGCTGGCAGTCTGCCTTACTGTTGAAGACAAACTGACCATATGCAACCTGTTCTATTTGCACATCAGTTTTTTAGTACCTTGCTGAAGACCTAATGATGAGAAAGCTGGTCAAGGATCACAAAGACCTTGAGGTCAGTAACGTCAAAATGTCTGAAGGCCAGATTCAGAAAGGGGCTTTGTGTGCCGTTGTAAGAGGTAATCCAGGCTCTCATGTCAATAGTGTTTTCTTTTGCAAATTGTGTCCTTTGAAGAGGACCCATCTGGACTGAGCAGTCATACACAGGTAATGGAAGATGAAGTGCACCAGAGCAAAGGGATCAAATCTGACTTTGACTATGAAAATCAAACACCTCACAGCTGAGAGCCACTGGCATGTGTAGGACTAGATAGGTGGATGAGTTTATTCAAGTACTTTGATATATGTGATAAACCATATGAGGTAAATCTATGAGTTGTAAACACAGAAGACACGATGTGCAGAACTGGTATTTCTGAGATTGCCATGATTTTTAATCGATACAAGATTAGGAATCCAGTGAGTGGTGATGATAGCACAACTCACTGTGCAGCTTTGACAGATGGATTTCATTAGTGCATCCACCTTTTCCTCTGAACAGACTGCCTACTTAAAAGGTGATATTCATCAAAAGAAACAATTTTCTGATCTTCTGAGGTCAAAGTATCATTACCTCACCTACCTGCCTGAGCTAACAGTCCAGTTTTCAGCCATTCTTTCCATTTACTCTGGGAGAACAAAGGCAGACTTTAAACTGCATTTAAGATGCTGCACAACTCAAACAACTTGAAGTCTCAAGTCGCAGTAGCTTCTTCTAGCCCACTCAGCGCTTGCAGTCTTACACTGACACTAATTATTCCTCAGTTATTTAAAACGAGGTATCAAAGATGCTTAAAGGGACTAATACAAAAAATAGAGATGTTTCATGAGCTGGAACAAAGTGATAAGACGATCACGTTTACTGGGAAAACCTATCCAACTACTATTTTTCTCCACAGTACTAGTTCACTTACTCTTTCCTGTTTTTAAAATTATGTAATTAAATTTTGGGGAAAAAATTACAATAATTGCTAAAGCATTCCCTCATTTTCTAGGGTAAAGAAAAAAATTGCATTTATAATAAGTATTTTAATGACATTGTCTTTTTTCAGCTGTTTTTTTTAGCTGGGGCCTTCAGCACAGCATCTGTTTCCATCTTGCTAGCAAAGGCCTAGGACCTGGAATAAGGAAGGCACTGACATGTAGATCCCCAGTGACTGGGAAGTATCCTTGGGTACAGTATCTTGTCCAAGGAAACTTTGATGTGTAGACAGGAGGACAGAGAATTCCTGTGCTGTATTATTTCCTCTCCCCTAACTGAAAACCTAAATTGCCCCAGTGGTATTAGTCTACAAAGGCCTGTTTCAACTTGAACACCAGGAGCCCACCAAGCCTTTCTTCATCTGAAACTATAACTTGCCCCGAGACATTTCGGGTTCCCTGGGACCAAATGCCAAGTGAATTATGCAGTGCAGTTGGAAGTTGAAAAAAGACCACTTCCCCCTCATTGCTGTGAAATGGTTTGTTTCCTCATTGGTGTACTGAGAAAACATGAAATGAATCAAAGCTAAGCACAGTGCCTCATTGTCGCCCAAGAGCTTTTATTATTACAATGATAGTCCTAAAAAAATGGATGAAACTGTCTGTTACTTCCTCTCAAAACAAATAAAATCTCAGATTAACAGAGACAACCTTCTGTCAGGCAGGAGCGAGACCAGTGGAGAAACAGCAACAGATGCGCCCGAGAGCTCACACACAAACACACACCTATATGTATATTAGAAGAGGTCAGAGGTCAATAAACTAAATATCAGTGTCTGTATGTTGTATTTGTGTGCAACTATTAGTGTTAGGGGTGTTTTATTTGTACTCTTTAATATACTATCCTGTGTTTCATTCTGAGTTCCTTACAGTATTTTTAGCCACAATATAGTCTTTCCAATGGATCAGGATCCTAATTTTTGAAAACACAAAGCTGATGCCAGAGTGTCTGACACATGACCAGGCTCAGTCATGTTAGGATAAAATAAAAATTGTAAACACACTGTGGAGATTTAGACTCATCATTTTTATTTGAATTAGGTTACTTGATATTTTTTTCTATCTTTTTCTTTCTTAGCTTTCCTTTATTCTTATTTTTTTATTGAGGAGTACAGACTTAGAAGACATCCATGAGATTTTACCACATTACCATACATTCTCTTTGCACAGTGTACACATTTTTTTCATCAGTTACGATAAGACCAGACTAATCAGATAAAAACAAATTAAGCTGACCAGTAATTACAGACTTTTCAGTGATTGTTTAGGAGAACCTGCACAGCATGGTCAAACCACTGAAATAAAAGTGTTAACATTCCAAAAACAAGAGCCCGTGATGTCACTTTGGTTAATTTTGTGTTTTTGTGAAGGTTGAATGATCTTTCAATAACATGTTGTCAGTTGACTGATTTCAGATGAGCTTTATATATATTTTGTTTCAGACAATATGTGCAAGTGAACAGGCACGTTGAGATTTTAATTTAATTTTAGGTCTTTATTTTCATTCTGAATCAGTCTTTTTGCCTCCCCTCACCATGGTCTCACCAAGTGTCTCGATATTTTCACAAATATTTTTTTGTTTTTTTGTTTTTAATAAAGTGTAGGATGCATTGTAGAACATATCACATAATCAATAGTTAATTAACAGTCACAAAAGGTGCACAGTACTCTATAGCACAAAAAAGATCACAAACTTATAATAAAATTAAAGTGTTCTTATAAAATAAACTGTTTACTGTTACATAAACATAAATAATCTCCAATGACAGTCTTTTCCTCGATGTCCAGAACACATTTACTAAGATCCAAAGTAAGATCTCTGCAGAGGTCCTATTTACTTTGAGATGGTTTTAACATTTTGGATAAAACTTTTACAACACAGGGCTCTGGCTGGCTGAAACAGGGATTACTAAGAAGTGTCCTCCATGTATTATTGAATATCAAGATACATACAAAGCCTTTTAACATTATGCTGTGATGAGAGGGCAAATAATAAAAAAAAAAACATTTGGGAACTTGCGTAACATGTCACTAGTAATAGTCCTCATGAACTCACTCAGGTGTAACTTTCAGTAACTTAGTCCCTTGCAGTAGGTCACTTTATGGCTGGTTGTCTTTGGAATACAAAGGACCTGTGCATGTGTTGCTTAACATGTTATTTGCTTAGAGATATTGCATGCTGTGACTGGACTTTTACAGAGCTCCAACTCATTGTGAGGCAAAAGCTGAATCAGGCTGATTTTATGGTGTAAACGTTACTCAAGTGTTCCTGAGGTGAAAACAACACACTGTCCTGAAAGGCGGCATATGCAAGATCACTAAATGCGAATTCCCGTCATTCCTGTGACTCACCCAAGCAAGTCTTGCTGAGTGGAATTCCTGGTTTCTGTGCTGCACTGGGGCAAGTAATCTGATACTTTGTAAGGCCTGTTAGTGCTAGAGGGAAAATGGCCTGTAACAGTTTAACCTTTTGGTCTGTATATTATTATACGTCATTAGCTGGTGACGTGCTAATGACGTGACATTCTTTCTTCTAACCTTAAAGGGTTAATGGGTACTCTGCTATCTTTAGTGTAGTGTGATAAAGGAGGGGCACACACATCTTCTGAGGATGTGAGTCATATGCTCCCATAAGTCATGTGACAAAAAATCCTCATTAATTATTCATGAGGCCTCGCAGTGTCCTTCTGTCACACTCTAGGAGATGACTTCTTTTCCTGCGGGATGCAGTTTTGATTGATCCTCCAGGATCACAGGGACAAGGAGCATCCAAACTTAAAATCTGGACTCACAAAGCTGCTTGTTGCAGTTCTGGCTTCTAATGCAGCGGCACAAGTACAAATGTTTGGAAATAATTAGTGCATGCTGAGAACCGTGGGCTAAATAAACAGATTCATAAACTAACAGCCCTGTCTGGCAAATACATTTGACTCATCCATTTATGAGCAGCTTTTTGTTGATCCACCTAAACCAAGACTCTGATAACCTTAAGTCAAATCAATAACACCACAAATATCACACATTCAGCTAAAATATAAATACAGAGCATTAGTGTCCTGTTTATTTATAGACTAGCATCAACATGTAATTGATGTGTCTGTTGTACACATTAAGAGTATAACTAAGTGGGTTAAAATAAATGACCTACTCTAGAATGACCATTTATGATATCTTTAAATGTTTCCTGTCCACTGAAACGTCACATACTGGCATTCAAAGTCCAGATTCAAAACCAGTTTTAGTAACAAGCAGCTTTTATCCATCCCAGATGTCCGGAGTATTCTTTGCGTGCAGTGAAACCTGCTCTGTCACTGGCAGGAGAACTGACTAAACCACCAGAGAACAGCTCTGAAGAAACTTTAAACAATATTTGGAAACTATTCCTCTTGTCATATCATTCTTATCATTCCTTTATGTTGTATGTCATGATTAATACACTTTTTCTGTTGAAAGTACTAAAGGGACACTGTCACCCATTTACTTTTCTTCCCAGAAACATCTCCTTTAGTGCATTTTTTTTCCCAACAACTTTCAGATCCAATCACATGTCAGCGTTTATTTTGCCTTTGCCCGAAGTGTGGCAATGACAGTGTTAAAAGTTTTATGAGACCACTACATCTGTATGTGTGGGTGTGTGTGGGGATGTGTGTGTGTGTGTGTGTTCTGAGCATGTTGAAGCATGTGCATGAAGGAAAACAGTGCACAGGATTTACTGTAAGTTACCTTGAGAAATGTGAAATAATCACAACAGTCCTGTTTTGTTCCCTGCAGATTTAGTTTTCCCTCTAACAAACACTAGTTACTGGACCCTCTGACCTCTTTTCTGTTTCAGAGAAACAGAAACTTGCTCAGCACAGCTGCTCCCATCCTGCTCTGTAACGCAACAGACAACAGCTCCCAAAATTTCTCTCTCTGCATGGAAAAATACATCGATTTCAAAACCCTTTTCCAAGAAGAGCATTAAAGTTGAGCATATGTGAGCATTTAGGAGAAAAATATTAAACAGCAGGGAAATGTGTGCTTGAAATGCAATTGACATAAAAAAGAGGCCATTAGATACATCTGGCATCCATTCCATTGTATGAAAAACCAATGTCATTGTTTTCCTTTGAAAGACTGAACATAAGTCGTAACTCAGCAAAGAGTCTGCATTCAGGAAATGTAAATAACTTTTTTGGTAGTTTGCACTCATACTGTGTATGTAATGCTTATAATGTTGTGTATATGCGCTTATAAGTAGTCAAATATTGGCACTCATACTAAGTTATGTGATAAAAACATATTGATAAGCACTTATAACAATTATTTTGTGGAAACCAATCCTCTACATCTCCCCTTTTTAGGTTTTGGAGGAAAACATCACTCTCCTAATCAATAAAGCTGAACAATAAAGGATCATACAGGATGATTTCCTTTGGTTAAACATGCAAAATGCTCAGACAAACTTTAACATACGTCTGTATCTGTATGAGATTTGGTGTTAGACTGCATTTTCTTTTCAGTTGGTGTTGAAGAAGCTGAAACCTTGTACAGTGGACGGATGTTTTTGTTACGTAGTAGGAGTGACATATATGTGAGTGGATGTTTGCACTGTGACTCAGGTTCTGTATTTGTGGCTGGGAGTCAGCAAAAATGTATTGATTATTTCAAGTTGCATCTATTTTTTCTCTGATATTTGATACCCAGTGAGACAATCATGAATTCTGTGGGTCGAGGAAATAAATGAATAATGAACAATGACTAAAGTGATGTATGAATTCAAAAATGTACAATGATAGGGATACATGTAGATTTATTAACATACAAGGACATAAAAACAATCAGTCTCTGTTTATAATAATAATATAATATTCTGCAAGAACTGTGTCGTAATTGGCTCCTTTGACTTTTCAGACAAGAAACACTAAATGATTTTGGGACAATCTATTCTATATCACTGACATTTGTTTTTTATTGCTGTTGTTTATCTGTTTGATCATAATTTTATTAATTCATTTTTTTTTTTTTTTTGCTACTGCACAGATGCTTGAACACACTGTATGAAGGATCATCCTGAACAAACACTGATGTAACCGATCTTGGCACCTGACTGCATTAGGCAATGTTTAGAAAGAGCAGTAAGATAAGTCAGTGTCAGTATGGGATATGACATATTTGAAACATATTTATTCTCAGGCTACAGAGGTTTTCTTGGCTGTCATAAAATTAAAAACATTATCAGTATCTGTAAACTCTCAAGGTTACACAGGGATTTTGAGGTGTTGTGCAATTGTTAATGTGCAATGCCAGCAGGCAGTTTTTGACCATCTTTAAAAATTACTGCTCAAATGCCTTTGAGCAAACATTTAAGCCACATCTGAAGCTGTTTAGCAGCGTCTGTGAGAGTAGGAGGCATTCATTTATTCTCTTTCCTTTTGTTTCTGAAGAGAGAAAAGTCAAGACTTTAACTTATCAACTTTGATCAAATCGTTTGTCCCTGTGTGGCTTCAACGTGTCACAGGGCAGTTACTGTAAATGTACTTACATTTGACTCTCGTTCAAGTCGCCTCCCATTGCTCTGCAGTACCACCAAGGGATTCAGGGGTATGAGATGGAGAGAGAGGTGGATGGGGGGGGTGAATGGGGGGTCGGGGAGAGGTGAGTAAGAGATGAGTCAACAGCCCTCCACTATAAGATATCCTGATGGAGCCCAACAGTGGCATACACTCAACCACCAGCGAAGGTAAGGTCAGCTCTCCTCTCCATCTCATTACCCAATCCTGTTTACTTAGGATTTGTTTCATAATCTGTGTTCTTAATTTTACTTGTTTTTTCGTCATTTATCAGTGCATCTTTTTGTTAAACAGTTGACAACTTTTTCAGATGTTTGAATGGTTGATTTTTTTTTGGGGGGGGGGTAAAAGACAGGTGAGGTGTTACTTTTAGAAAAACTTTTGTTGGCTTTTGATTGTGCATCTTGTAGCTGAAGTTTTTTTTGTTTTTTTTTTTTTAATGGGCTCATGCTTCAGGCTATTTGACAGAGAGCACGTAGCAGAGATTTAGAAAACGCGGGGGTTGAGAATTGTCATGTTAGCTACAGTCGGTGATCTTTGTACCTGTTACACAGCCAGAAATTCACAGGTGTCTCTATCCCAAATATTTACTGCCACAATCAAACATACTGAGTAAATTACTGGAAGAAAGCATGTGTATATGAACAACACGATGACATGCAGATATGGACTCATGCCTACTGTGTTCTTGAGATGACACAATGATTAACTAGCAAATGAGAGATGGATAAGACAGCATAAAAGAGAGAAAACCCGCAACATCACTGAGCATCTCCACTTTTATTTCTCTTCTAGGGACATCACTGAATTGTGCATATCTCAACAAATACTACAAAAATGGACTACACTCTGGCTCTCCTGTTTTCTCTGCTGCAACTTTTAAGCATGGGTTCAGCTGCTCCTCTGCCGGTGGAGGTAGTGAAGATGAAATCGAAAGTCAAATGGATGGCTGAACAGCTGGTGGTTAGGCTGGACAAGGACTTTGAGGTAATGTTCGTGACTCTGTTTACGGCATCTTTAAATCACAAATGTTTGCAAAAGTTGATGTATTTTTGACTGGGTCATGTTCACTTTTCTTGCTGTAGGTCCCTGCTGGCCGTGCACTCAACCCACCTGTTGATAATCTGGACGGACTTGCCTCCATAGTGGCGGTCTTGGAGGGTTATAACAGCCTGATCTCGGACACACTTAACGGGGTCTCCCAGATCAAGTATGACATCTCTTCCCTGGCAGGATACCTCGACCAGTGGAGGCAGGGGCACTGCGGTGAGCAGCTGCCGAAGCCTTCAGTACCGGGGGCGCTGCAAGAGCTACAGAGTCGGAAAGAGTTCATTCACACCGTGGGCATAGAGGCTCTCATGAGAGTGAAGGAGTTCCTCAACCTGTTGCTGAAAAATCTGGATCATCTTGAAACTTGCTAAGAGATGAGAGTAAGGACAAATATTTGTAAGTTGCTGGCCTGACTTTCAACAAGATTTTTAAAGTCAGCATCAGTGATGTCTGACTATGCGCACATACACACATACATCGTGTTGAACACTTACAATGTGTTTTGAAGGAAATTTATTCTTGGAAATACGCCTATTTATATACTGTATTTATTTATATATTGTATTTAGAAAATATGTATTTTGTAACTGATTTCGTAACATCACATTGTTTGCAGCAGAAGCATGTGTTGTGCAGGAATGTTTTATGCAAAGTGATCTATGCTTTACACATGATGATCAATCAGCTGCTTATAAGTTCACATTATTAACCCAAAAGATGACTCTGTAGATTCAGTCATGAGTCGGCTGGGTTTTGATGATAGCAGCTGGATAAAACGTCACAATGAGCAGAAATGTCATCCCTGGAAATCCCTGCAATCCAAACTGAAACTTGCCAAGAGTAGCAGGTGTGTTTTGTGAGAACTAAAAGGACTGGAAAGGCAAAGGGCAACTTGTCCCTGAGTCAAATTTCATCAGCTCTTGCAAAATGTCTATTTATATCTTTCTGTAATTCTTTATATATTTTTGTACAGTTGACACTATTTTTTATAACTTCTGAATTTAAAACTATGAATAAATATTTCACCAAATAGTTTCTGTAAAATGCAGGTTTGTGTGTGTTGTGTAATGGGATGAAAAGGCACGTAGACCAGGTTACAATATCATGTCATCTCTTGCTACACTTGTACATGCAGGGTTCATGAGTGGGAAGTGTTTGTCCAGAGCTAACAGCTTATGATTAACTCCTGCTGAAAAACAGCGGCACAAAAACTGAATTTAATGGCATCATAATGGTCTGACAAAGTTGGAAATTTCGCACATTTGGATTTAATACAATAGTATAAAGATAAACATTAAAACACACATTTGATGGTTTTCATATGTTTTCATAATAAGCCTCGTACGTCATAAAAAACTATCCATTTTTTTAAGTAAACGCAAATATGAGCATGGACTACAGAAACGCAAGAACACGATGGAGGAAGTCAAGTTTGCTCTTTTACATTACTGTACAATAGGAATTATGAAAACCTTCAGGATAAGGACATTTTCTCTCAAACACACAAACATACACTCAGACTCGCACACACACACACACACACACAGCACTAACTATTAAACCACTTGTTTCTTTTCATGGTGGTGTTCTTGTCACTGTTACCCATCAGTTTCTTCTTGTACTGCTCCACCAAGCTGTCAAAACGATCTCCATCCCTGCTCTTCAAATGCCTCTTTGCTGTTTTCACCTTCTGGAAAGCAATAAAAGACAGTTAACGTGTGATTGAGGGGCATCAATACGTTGACACTCACTTGTTTAAAAAAAAAAGTTAAATAGCACTGCTGTCAGACATTTACATTAGTGAATAAGGTGTTTGTCATGATTTATAACACCTGTGACTACATCTCCCAATGAACAACATAGTAACATATTGGTACAATGATATATATAAGCTCTGAAAGTTCCTTCCAAACACAGACTGCTGCTTTGTGCAACACTGTGTGCCACATAATATTAAATACCAAAAAATACAGACAGGATATGTCCTCTTTAAGATACCAGAATGTTACCCAACAATCCCTGATTTAACATCTTGTTCCTTTGTACATTCATGTATATTCGGACTGGACAGCACAGTACACTGTTAAAATACAAAGTATTTATAGATGAGATTGACTGAATTTGATTTTCCATAGATATCGAGACAATATTGTTGTCTTGAGTTTTTTAGGTTAATGTCAATTGTGGGATAAAAAATCTGATTTAGTGACAGCTTTACTTCAAATTAACTGTGATGGTCAACATTGACATCTAACACTGTTGTCTGTTGCAGTGCTTCACGTGTAATTATCAAGTAGAGTGTGACTGATCTGATCTTGTCTGCCTTGTATTGATATATGGGACATTCTAAAAATCTGATAAGAATAAATTAGCCAACGCTCATTTTTAACAGAAAAAAAAGGATAAGGATCCAAATTTCTTTTTTTAAAAAAGGGGTCTGAGTTGGACTTTCTTTAACTGAAAAAAGTTAACAGAGCTTGTTGTTAGAGAAGCTGAACACAATTTTGTGAAGACACCACCTCTTAAATTATCTAAAAAATATCTGCATTTCTTCGTAGCTCAAATATGTGCACAAACCAGTCCACTTGACAAAATCTAAATTTGGCTGACAAAACTGCGTCTACAACAGATTCTTTAAGTGGAGTTGCCAGACAGAAGAACCCAACTAAATTCTCTTCATCTCTTTCAAAGTGTTGGATGCTTTGTTGAAATAAATGGCTCTGAAAACAGTTGACAAAACACAGTGTTTGAAAATAACATTCAAATGCACTTGGCAGCACCAAAGAATCAATAGCTAACCTACTTAAAACATGAGTGTGTCGTCCTTG
>JAUZTA010000028.1:11616313-11629575 GCA_034780835.1 Ctenochaetus striatus | reverse complement strand
TCCAGGTATGTGGATCAGTGTCTATTTTGGAACCATCCTTGGGAATTGAATTAGGCCATGAGGCTACTGGATCCCGCCCCCCCGTTGGATAAAAACAGCACACGTGTACAAGTCTGATAACACCGCAAAGAAGAAAAGAAAAAAAAACAGTAAACTGCCACTATTCCAGATAGATCATTCATGACAAAGCCTCTTGCCACAACTAATGACGTAACAACAAGGTTGCAAGTGGTAAAGGACTAAACGTTAAAAATTTGTTGTTTAAAAAGTGCATCTACTTGGTTCTAGCACTTGGTTCTGTATGTACATTGAAGTTACCACTATCATCTATAATGCGTGTGTTTTTCAAAGAGAATCTTCTGTGTTATTTACTGTTTGTGCCATGTTTCAAACGTATGTGATTTCTGCTTTAAGAAGGAGGGCACAACATCAGTTGTAAATTACACTCGATAGCAGGTATTGATCGTTGCACTGGTTAGTTTAGTGCAGGGTACTGCCTGCATGTTGGCTGATGAACCTGCTCTGGCCCTCACAACATATCAGTGCCTTTTCCTTTTTTTTCTCTCATTTCCTTCCGTTACTTCATTTTTCTTTCTTTTGATGTCCCACTTTCTTCTCTATTTTTCTTTCATAAACAAATAGTATACATGAAAAACTGTGTATCATACGCACTAGACGGATGCGTATTAGTGTATGTGGATAATAAAAACAACAGCACTGTTCATTTGCAGCAATAAAAAAAAATGATACCAAGCGCGGTACAGATGATGCCTCAGATTCAAGAGAATGGGATCATGCAAACAGTCAAACTTACTGCCTGATCAGTGCAGCGGCAGAGTGTTGGACAGAGGGGGTTGTCTCGAGGAGGTGGGGTCTGTCCCATGTGTCGACTGTCTGATGGAGAGAAGAGGGGCACAGCACAGTGAGTATGAAAGGACACAGAGTGCTACGTAGAGGGAGACTGCAGGCATGCAGCGACACAGAGCAGCATATATGTTTAAAGAGGCTGCAGCAGAGCGGGCTACTGATGAGGTAAGAAAGCTGAAACGAGACCAGCTACAGGAAAGCAGCTGCGTACTCAATGTGTCTGTCTGCTGTTATTATGAATGAATCATTTCACTCTTTGTGCTATGTGCATGTCTAAAGGGCTTAATAGGGAAAATTGTAGTGGGTTTTCAAGCTAATGTTTGTTTAAATACCTCATTGGAACATTTTTCATTGAATGTTTGTACCATAGCACTCACCCAACACGCAGAGAATCAAGCCATTTACTGCAGATATCCTAGCAACACACATTATTTGATGAGAGGTTGCATTGATTGTGTCTTAAATTATATTTACCTTCCTTTTTTCTCCAGGTGTGTTAAGAATGAGATCCCCTGGGATGTAAGGTTAGTGATCTGTCAAACATGCGGTTGGACAATCCTCCTCGAAACCTACAGCATGTGACTTTGCGGTGGAGTTTGTAAACCCTCGCCATGCTCTCTCTCTGGAATATTTATCTTCTTCTCCCCCTCTCCTTACCTCTCTCATGTCATGTCGTACTTTTTACCAGAGAGAATTTTGAGGAAAAACAACAGCCAGACACTGACACAGCAGGACAGCGTCTCTCACAGCTCTCTCAGAGACCTCCAGGATCTGGTTTAGCATCAAGGAGCTCAGTGTTTGGAAATGAGAATGTTGACTTCCTGGGTCTACCTATGAGTTTGCCTCTATCGTCATTTGAAGAATTAGATAACCAAGGTGTGATTGGTGAATATGATGATTTACAGGAGACCCCAGAGACATCTCTTATGTCTACTAATGAGAAGGGATCTGTCATATCCAGACCCACAGATAGTACTATAGAAGATGCTACCTCAAAGGAAATAACACAACCTCAATCTACACAAGAACAGCTGACATTAAAGTATCAGTCACTTGAGACCGGGACTGGATCTTTATTGCTTTTTGCACAGACTGGAGAGCTTCAGTCAACTTTCCCAGCCTCACAAAATGAGACGACCAACAGCTCGTCACCTTTTCTTTCATCTGGCTCACTTCCGTCAGACTCTTCTTCACCACTGTTTGCTGGATCTGGGCCTAGCCCCGAGCCCCCTACTCCCCCGGTTGGGGACAGTTGGGGATGGACCATAGGCCCATCTGTTTATACACAGGAAGAGACACAGGAGAGGAGTGTCCCAATGAAAGAGACTGGAGGTGGATTGATTGATATAACAAGTAATGTTTTACACAGAGGAGCTGTCAGCATAGAGGAAGATAAAGGTAAGAGTCCTTCCTTGAATAAAACTGAATTAAACTTAAATCTGACAACAATCATAGTTAACGCTTGTCAGTTATTTGGAAAGGTATGGCTCCCATTAAATTCCTAAAATAAAACTCTCAAGACTCCAGGTTTATGTGTGACTGCAGTGTTTTTGTTATGTATTCTGCTGGCAGACACAGTTGTTTTAAATTCACAGAATGCTTTGCATCACTTCACCCCTCCAAGCTCCCTCAAAAATCTCTCCCTAACACTTCCCCACCCTCTCTCATCTGTCTTGCTCTATCAATTTTTTTTACAATAGATTCTCCCACTCATTCCTCCACCAGTGTATAAAGGTAGGAACATTTCTTTTCTCAGTGCAGTCAAAGTCAGTTTCCCACATCCAAAGGTTACTGGATAATGTGGTGCACACCCGCACACGCAGTATTTGCTGTATACACAGACACATGATGGCACCCACTTGTCAAAGCAAATGATGTATTGTGTCCACAAGCAAAGAGGGAGGAAGGCTCAGACAGATCTGTGTTAGAAATTACTCTTCCTGAAGCTGGCTATGTTTTTAATGCCATGCACAGCTGTCAGTTTGTTTGCTGTATCTGTATCAAATATGACCAAAATGTAGCCAATTTAAATTTGTGTCATAAGACATTAAGATGTCCTAGATCTGGTAGTGAACACAGCAAAAAACAGCCCTCTGGTTGAAATGGTCTCTTGTTGTTTGCTGTCTCTTTAACAAAACAATCACATCACTACTAATGGAGGACCAAAAATAGGGCACATCCCATTTCTAACCATTAGAATCCCAGATACCGATGGCTCCATAGAGCCTACTGTGAAACTTATTTCAATAGGGAATGAGATGCTTAAATTATTTAGCGGTTACACAATCAAAGTCAGAAATGAAAGTTCAATACTGATGCTAAATCTGGTTTTAGGGAAGCAACATTAACAGGAGCGTGGCACCTTTTGACCATGCTTAATAATAGCTAGCCAAAATGAGAGCACACAGCAATGAGGTCAATACTGGCTAATCAACACACATCTCTCTCTCTCCTACATGGACACATTGCTCATACTTCCACTCTCTCTCTCTGACCCAGTTAGACATTCCCAGTTACAAGCCCACTCTGTTTTATTATTGATTAACTACACACTTGGCAGATTTTTCACTACTCTCTATTTGTAAAATTAAGACTTTTGATATAATTTGCTTTGGCCTGTGCTCATTAGTGAGATTTTTCTGTTGATAATAATTGGAAATGAATGTCATTAATAATATTGCCAATTATTTGCTCAAGATCAGATAAACAATATGAAGAGTACATAGTCACACTAAATGCTCAAATCTTCATGCTAGCGTGCTCACGATGGCAAGGCTAACATGTTGCCTGGTGGTAATTCTCAGCATATTTGCTAGCTAAAAAGTTTTTGTTATGTCTGTGTTTATTATTTTTAAAACAGCTTCTCCTTGGTTTCTGTTGATAACTTGGTAGGTTCATGTTTCATTCTATTACTCTTCCTCTACAGACTCTGAAGACAATGACCTGCATGTCTCAAAAACCAGTGGCACACTTTCTTTTGATGGTAACGAGGACACAACTGCCACACCCTGCAAAACGTCAAACCAGCCATGGACTCCCAACAACCCAGATGATTTCTCTCCCAATGAGCCCCCAAGCCCTTCTCTGGCTCTCAGCCCTGTTCTTTTCGTCCCTCTGTATTCAGACTGGAATTCTGCCTTTGCCACATGGGGATTTGCATGGGAAGCACATGTCTATGGCTTGGGGTCTGTCTTCACTGTATGTGGCCTGATCTCTGTGGTCTGCCTGTTAGGCCTGCCTCTGCGGTGTCCCCCAGGAATCCCTTACCTCACCTTGCTACACTTGTTCCTCCTAGCCTTTGCAGGGATCCAAGCTTTTTGTTTGCTCTATGATGCCTATAATCACCAAGATCGTCTCCCCCCTTTGGGCTCTCTGCTGCTCGCTGAACTTCCCTTTCCCTGTCTGATCTCAGCCTTCTCCCTGGCCATCCTTCTTCTTTCCTTGCGCTCACGCATGCGTCTTTCACTCCCACTTGCCAACTCCACCTCATTCTCAGTCTTGCCCAAGCCATGCCTGTTACTGTGTATGTCCCTTCTGCACTCAGGAGTCTCTCTCGGGTGTGTTGGTTTGCTCCAGCTCTTCCACAGCCTCCCTACTGTGATCCTACTGTTCCCACAGGGTGTGTTTGTGTGTCTCACCATCCTTCTCTCATGCTCCTACCTCATCTTCTACTGTTTAGTACAAGTGAATACTAAACACATCTACAGACTGAATGACAGTGGAGAGAGTGGTGGATCTCCTGAAGTGATGCCGCCTCAAAGTTGCCCCTTTGCCAAAGTGGAAGACTGGGAGAGAGCAGCAGGAGCTGGAGTGGGGGCTTCCTTATGTTTATTAGGGTGTGGAGGTCTCCAACTTTATGGAATCCTGCATGCTCTTGGTGTGGGTGGGGTAGATGGCTACGGGTTTAGGCCTTGGCCGTGGTGGGGCTACCAAGTAGGTTGTAGGCTCTGTGAGGTTGGGGTGTGTCTAGGTTTGTCTCTCATCGGTACACGCCCTCTATTCTGTTACAACAACTCCTCCATCAAGACCATAACTCATCCTCGACCAGGATCTTGGTCCCGCCTCTCCTGCAGTTCCCCTTCCCGAGGGCTCACCCTGCCTTCCCAGGAAGGGGTGAATTCTCCAGTTCTCTCCTCTCATGAGTCCTGGTCCCAGAATAAGCAGGAAAAGCTGGTGGTCCGTGATGTCATCACAAAGGGACAGTCAGAGGCTCTTCCTCTTTTTTCAATAGTGGACCCTCCTGGAAATGGGCTGGACTCTGTCCCCAAGTCCAGCCAAAGCCAGGGCACTGTACTACCTCTACCTACACCCCCAAGCCCACCGCACAAACCTAAAAATGCAGTTGGGTCTCAGCTTTCGTCACTGGACAGCATGCGACTAGAGACTGACTCTACTGTTGACCTGCAGCCTCCATCTCCCATAAACTTGTCCCGCAGCATTGACCAGGCTCTATTCAGTGAATCCCTATTCTCTCACAGTATCTTCGGTTTGCCAAGACTATACCAGGCCTCTTCAAGCCTCTCTCTGAACTCTCCTAGTCAAGGTATGTCAAAGCAAGGACCTAGCTCTGTGGAAAATGCCCTGTACAGAACGTCCTCCTGTGGAGACATGGATCAAACAGATGCCCTGCCCGGTTCAAGACCCTCCCAGCCACCTGCCTCTTTGACATCTCAAGGCAAGTCACCAATGTCACCAGAGCAATGGGACTGGAAGGGGAGCGTCTCTGGCTCAACCCAGGGTCTGTGCAGCAATCCTAAGGAGACAGGAAAGCTGCGCTCACACTCCTGGGCCAACAGAGGTCAAAACTTTGCCCAGAGCAGCCTCCCACGGGCAATTCCACACCTGTCATGCCACAGGCGTTACCGAACCCTGAGCTTAGCCTCACAGGACAGTCATGGATCTGTCCGGCTGGCAGGGACTAAACACCTGAGTGAAAGCAAACAGCTGGAATGGGATCTGGCTGTACAGGCAGAGTTTGTTAATGTGTGTAAACAAATCGATGCACTCAGTGTTTGCAGTGATACCATTGAACTGTAGAAAATCCAGTTGTGATTGGAATGTACATGATGCTGTAAAGACACTCATTAGGTAAGATGTAGGAATCATATTTTGCATTTTACAAGTGATACAGTTGAAAATAATTAAACTAATTAAAAGAAAATGGATGTTATTGGTAAAATACATAATTTTAACTTATTTTCTATAAACACTGTACTGTTGATATTATATACTGTATGATATTCAAAGCTTGATTTGAAATGATTCGTTGATCACATCGTTTTCAGCAACTTCAGCAAGGTTTTCTCTTTGCAGTAATGTTCATTCAAATATTGTAGATGTATTTTCAGAAGATAATTGTCTTTAAATGGAGGCTTCAATTTTTGTATAAAGGACATGTTGTAATTCTTTGTCTTTTTTCTTTGAAAGGAAAAGACAAAGAAAGCACTCATCAATAGTTAGTCATATAGGGTCTCAAACAAGATTTTATTTTAGTGATTTCAAAAAGAACAAAGAAAAGCCCTTTGGACCAATTTCCTATCGTGATTGTAGGGAAACTATTTAATTGGCTGTGGTAAATATTTGAGTAAATATAAAATAGTACTTCATCAGAGAGATCTTAAAAATTAAAGTCTGTAGACAGGGTGAAAGATGAATGGTGAATGGGTTAATTGTGAATATATTGCCCTCTAGTGGTAATAAAAGGCAATAACTTTCTTATAGTAAGGAATATCACCTACACTGGAGTCAAGATTATTAATGACCTCTTTTGTTTTTCTGGCCCCTTTTTTTAATTTCTGGCATTATAAAAATATTTGAACAATATCAAAATGCCAAAATGGTCTTTATTCAACACTATTTACAATAACATAACTTTGAAGCCTCATGATGGGTGATAGAAGAAGACAAATGTATTTCCTGTAAGCACATTCAAACATTTTACCATCCAGTACATTAGCTCATTTAGTGGTTGCAGAGTTTTAGTGTGACATTACAAAATTCTTTGAGTACCCTCCCCAAAAAAAGCAATCACATTGACAACTGATGAATCAACTTTTGTCTACTGTTCTGTTATGGAAGAGATCTAATTTGGGTAACTGGTTGTTACTACCTTATTCCTCTTACTCCATCGCCCTATTTGACTGACTCACCATTTTTAAATACTGAGTCTGAAAAAAAGACAAATAACTACAAATATTATGTACACTCAATTATCATGTAATTAATAATATTTTTTTGTAAAATTAAATTATGAAAGATTATTATAACATGTCACATGAGTGTGTCTCATTTGTTTTTGGATAATAAACATGGGGATGATGTATGTAATTATAATCAAATAACTGAAATGCAAAGTGTTCATAGTCTTCCATCTCATCACTTAAACATTTTGTCAAATATATTCTATGTCAAATAAGTTGACCCGAGGAAACTCCACAGTGTGATTACTCCTTTAAGGCGCTCCTTGCTACAAATGTGTAAATGTGAGTTAAGGCTGTTGCTAAACTTCTGCAACAAGCACATTCAAAGAGCAAGCTGGCTGGGAGCAAGAAAACATGCAGGGTGACCAGAGCAAACCATCTATCAGTCAAAAGCCAAAGTTTCAGCTTACTGAGATATTATATTAAATTTACTTAAGCATAAAACAACTGGTGCAGTACTAAGAAAATGAGAACTGTGTTCCAACATACTATATGATTCTTCTTGGCTTAGTAAGCTTTATGCAAAAGGTTGCAAGCTAGAAAATGTGAACATACATAATTTTTCAGTCATTTTACACTTCTGGAGTCTGCTCTAATAGTTAGCATTAAGCTATCGTAAAGCTATGTGATTTTTGTGTTACTTCATCTTTGAAAGAAATGAAATGTTATACATTTCAAATATTAGGCAAAAAACATGCTACAGTCTTTATTTTGTTACATGTTCTCTATTTTGTCAATAAAGTATAAGATTGTCTGATATCCTGCAGAAATGCGATTTGTTATACAGCTCTCTGCATCATGTTGCAACATAGTCACAGTACAGACAAGGAGATGGGCCAGCCATTAGATCAGCAATAATAAGCTTTTCCTAAAGTAGTTAATGACATCCGTTTTCTTGTTGAAAGGGATCAGCTGAAGAGCTAATTAAATTACCTCCACTACTCCTTGGCCACAGTGGGAGAAAAACAGATAGAGAGTTCATGTAATGGAGGCGACTACAAATATACTCTTTGGCTCACCCTTTGAACTTTAGGCTAATGTTAATTCTGTTTTTTTCATTTTTTCTTAAGATAGCCAGAGATGGATCAGACAAGAATCAGAGGATGCAGATGTTGTACATCAATGACAGTGTTGACAGTTTTGATCACATGTTCCCGGTGCATCGGCTCATAGCTGCTGGGGCTGGGACGCTTGGTCCTGAACGAGCGTTCCCTCTTCCTCCTGCCTCAGTAAAGCCGCTTTTCATAACTACACAAGGAAATGGAAAAGAAAAGTGTAAATGTTTCCTGTGTTTTGATCTTTCACCACAACAAAGGCAATCATGGATAGAAATGATTGGGCGAAAGCAGATGGAGCTGTGATAACCACATGGGTGTACTTACATGGCACAAAAGAATATCTAATGTGATAGCATGGGTAAGAAAAGAGGAAGAGAGAAGACAATTTTGATGCTGCTAACCACAAGAAATTTATGTTCTTTTTGACAGTAAAGGACATTAATAATATTGTTAGTGCCTTCACTCTCATAAAGTGAATGTTTCATAAATAGAGAGAAAACTACAGCAAGATATTTTGACTGCAGAAAGGTATATAAGACACACAGAGTAAGAAGTTGATTGGGAGGAGGAAATGTCAGAGGTCGGGGGTCAGAGGTCAGACTTACGAGTGGAGGCCATGGACTCCTCCCTCCATCTGAGCAGACATGGTTCTCTTCTCAAACTTCAGCTCTCCAGAGTACATCATCGAACTGGTACGGAGACACACAACTCACACAATCCAAAACTCCTTAAACAAATCAAAACTTACAGTGAATGCACGCATACTTTTTCACACTTACCGTAGAATGGATAAACTCTTTGCACCTATGTCCTGACAGCCATGTTGGATACCCGCAATGAGATAAGGAACAAACTTATGGATGGAGCCTTTGTCTTGCACTGATCCTGAGACACCTTGAGCCACCTTCACCTTATCTCCCTCACTGATCACACACACACACACAATCCACACAGAGGAAGAGATAAATGTGTCACAATGACAAATCACATTTGTCTTGATTAGATGCTCATTCTGCAAAGGTCCTCTGTAGACCCCCCCGCCCCACCACCTGAAGTAGCGTTTCTGGCTGTTATTTTTCTCCATGGCATCCAGGGAGCCCATTCCTCTGTACTTTTTCAGACGCACACCATCTGAGAAGAAATATTCTCCAGGGGCTTCAGTGGTTGCTGCAAGCAGCGACCCCATCATCACTAAGGGCAGAAATGTGAGAGCACAAAATATGGGACAAAGTGATGTTTGTAAAAGACAACAGGAAGACACAGCAAGTCAAAAAAACTGAGAAAAACCCCCAAAATGTTGCTTTTATTTTGCCAAATAAAGAGCCATGCATCCTTCTGACTCCTGCCAATTCTGTCATTACTTCAATTTTCTGTGTGATGTCAACGTAAATTATTTAAATTATTAAAAGAAAATAATGAAAATCTCAGACAGGAAATTTTGCATGTATCTACCTGTAGAGGCTCCAAGGGCCAGAGCTTTCACCACATGTCCAACAGTCTGAATGCCTCCATCAGCGATTACTGGCACTCCAAAACGCCGGGCATACTCTGCAACCTTGTACACCGATGTACCTTGGGGCCGACCACAGGCCATCACTGAGGAGCATGAGCACAATATGGTGTGTTGGCAGCGAAATATCCCTAATACCACCAAGATGCATATTTTTTTACATTTCTTGCTTTTGGTTTATCACATGCAAACTAGTTTCCTGTCTCTTCTCTTTTAAGCTGATCCCCAATCACTAAAGAGGCTGTTTTGTTGACAATTTGGATATACAAGGTCTTAGCCTTAACCAGCTGGCATCCACAGCATTGCACTCTTTATCAGACCTTCCTGTGTGATACAGATGGAGCCGCAACCCATGCCCACCCTCAGGGCATCCACGCCAGCATCTATGAGGTTTTTAGCCTGAGCAGCTGTCACCACTAGAAAGAGACAGACACAGGCAGGAGCTCGGTGTGAGAGACGCTTGCAGTTGAAGGTTAGAGGGAATTTTCACAGCACAAATGCAGAAGAATGCTGTTGAAAAGAGGAGAGTTTACCATTTCCTCCAACAACCTGGAGCTCAGGATATTTCTGTTTGATGTAGTTTATCATGTTGATTTGATACACTGAGTTCCCTTGGGAGGAATCCTGTAGCAAAAATAAAGAGAAATAGTTTCATTGACAAATAAAGCACCTAGTGTATAACCAGTAAGTACATTGATTAGAACAGTTCCTATTCAGTAGCATAATCAAGAAAGCCATACAACTACATTTATTCCCTAGTATCAAAAGTTTGATAAGTGGTTTGACTGTTATGTGCTACGACATCAGAAACAAATCATAAATGAATCGCACCAGAACGACCACATCCACTCCAGCCTGCATGAGGAGGTCCAGTCTGTATTTGTCATCCTCCCTGGTGCCGATAGCAGCCCCACACAGCAGCTGTTTGCGGGAGTCCTTGGAAGCCAGAGGATAATCTCTGTTCTTCTTCAAGTCAGTCCTAGCAATGATGGCCACCAGCTCATCACTGTCATTCACTATGGGGAGCTTACCTAGGAGAGTCAAAACACAAAATAAGTAAAATAAGACAGAAAAAGTGTGAATCTAAGTCAAAGGGTTAATTTTTCTCTGCAGTTCTCTACTACACAGATTTACCTTTTTTGCTACGTTGCAGGATATCATTAGCCTCTTTCAGTGTGACTCCAGCAGGTGCAACAACTAAATCTTCCCTTTTTGTCATTGCCTGGATCAAGTAGAGCTTAGGTGTTAATATATAAACAACACGCTTATTTGACATGCTGCATATATTATTTTCTCATACACAAGCAGACATTAATGACTGGTTACACACCCACCTCCTCCAGGGGTCTGTCATGGTCTTTTTCAGATAGAAAGTCTATATCTCTGGAGGTTACTATGCCAACCAGTTTGCTGCCCATCTTGCCCGTCTCTGTAACAGGGATTCCAGAGAAACCGTGGCGTATTTTTGCCTCAAACACATCACCAACTGTGTGCCGGGGGCTCATTACCACTGGGTCTGTAATGAAGCCTTGCTCAAATTTCTGTTAAGGACAAACGCACGTTTATATGTTTTAATAAGAGCATCTTATTCTGAAAGCAGGGTCCCAAAATGACTCTCTCCTGCCTTTATGTATCCGTGACTCTGTTGACTCGGTCCATCATACCTTGACTTTGCGCACCTCATTGGCCTGGAACTCAGCAGTGCAATTATGATGAATTATTCCGATCCCGCCCATCAACTGAAACCAGCAAATCAGAGGCATGAAAGAAAGAATTAATTGAAATATGGCATTGAAAGGTAACCAAGGCTTTTAGTGCTTTTGTGCACGGTCGGGCATAAGATTCTAAGCTGTGTGAACAATCTGTTACAGTGTGTGTGTGAGCTTGTGCAGTGTTTGTACTCACTGCCATGGCGATGGCCATAGATGACTCCGTGACTGTATCCATGGGAGATGAAATAAGAGGTGTCTTCAGGGTTATTTTCCTTGTCAATGCAGAAGTAAGATCCTAGAGAATGGGTGCATTTGAAAACAACAAAATTTTTCATAAGCACATTCTTAAATGTTATGCTATGACATGCTCCAGCTCCCTCTGAAGGTGTGACCATCGATGCTGGGAGATTGGAAACATGATCATATTTCCTACAAACAGTGACTCCGCAGCTGAAGCTGAGAGGTAACACATTTCTCAATATTAAATTTTGTTTCTATTTTGTTGTGCAATGAGCCTAATATGCTGTTTGGGCACATCATGGTCTGACTTGTCGAATTTATCTACAGAGTGTTCGATGACACAGGTGTGTGTGTCTGTTTGGAGCACCTGCTATACAGCACTAACCCATGTGACCCAAGCATGAAATTAATTTACTGTCCCAGCAGAGCTTGCAAAGACGAAAACAAAGCAAGCCAAATAAACAGCCCTCTGTTCAAAGGAACATAAGGAGTTAGGGAGTAATTACAAGGATTACAGCAAAAGCTGAATGCATTCTTGTTAGGAATATGGAAATTTTAAAACTTGTGGCCCAAAGACAGTACATGCAAATGTTAACCCAAAGACAAATTTAATTGTTAATGTTTCTCTGCAGGAATGATTCTTATCTCCTACACACAGAAAATAACGAAGCAAACACTGTGCATCAGGTAGCAATATACAGTATTTGGCTTGCAATATGCGGGACAGTGTTATGATACTCACCACCTCATCAGAAGTAAAGTCTATGAAACCAGGGAGGATCAGGAAGTCACTACAAGGAAAGACAACACTGGTTAGAGAGAGGAACATGAGAATATGTTGGTTGAAACTGTAAAAGTGCTGCATACATAAAATTAATTTAAGAAATAATAATCAACATCCTAAACCAGGACACATTGCTTCAGTTGTGTGTGTATATCCACTCATGTCCATTTCCTCAAAGCAGCAATTTTTTTTTAAACTTAGCTGGCAAATGAGCAGACATAATCTGTCAGCCTCTCACCACACTGAAATGTTCTCATAACCTCTGCACACGGATAAACCCTGCATATAACCTCCATTAAGAAGACTACACTGGCACCCATTAACACACTGATATGTGCACACACACACACACACACACACACAATGCTTTTAATGTCTGTGACACCACTCAAAGTCATTCTTGAAAGTAGTATTACTCATTATAATCCTCCATGTAAAACCCAAGCAGATGTGTCACTGCTGATATTACCATTAATGCAGAACACTGCATAGCTCAAATGAATGTCTCTGTATCTGCAGATGCACACGTACCATGTGTGTACATGCATCCGAGTCAGTGTGTCAGTCTATAAAAGCAAAGCCATGAAATGTGTCCTTATAAAAGATCTTGTGTTTGTTCTTTGACATTTCTTACTTGTACGTGAGTCCATCACCAATAGAGAAGAGTTGTTGTGCTGTTAGTACATCCTCAGGAACATAACCTGTGCCTCCACTGATAAGGTAGTCTGCCATGCTGAAATGCACAAACACACACGTGCTAAAAACTGAAAATACTTGGAAAGTATATAAAAATATGACAATGAATCAATGACACTTACTTTACTGCTTATTACTGGCTTGGCATTGACTTTATAATTAATACCAGCTCTTGTTACAGATTTAAAATATCTG
>JAUZTA010000028.1:11577811-11591535 GCA_034780835.1 Ctenochaetus striatus | reverse complement strand
TCCCCGCTTTGATCTCTTTCTCTTTTTCTTTCTCTCTCTCTCTCTCTCTGTCTCTGTCGCTGCTATTCTCTGTTGCCCACTCGCTCTCTCAATCCCTCATGTCCTTCCCCTGCAAAACGCTGCTCACATTACTCTCCACCATCCATCTTTCTCCCTCTCTAATTCTCTGTCTCTCTGCAGTAGTGAGATAAGATGTTCCTCCCTCTGAGCTGTGGTGAGGTGTGAGAGAAGAGGGGCTTTCCCTCTCTCCCTTAAACTACCTCCAGGACTGCAGGCCAGTGAGGGCAAATGTATATCTGTGCATATTGGTGGAGGGCATTTTCTGTGTTTGTGTGTGTGTGTGTATTGGCATATCAATGTGCGTGTGCAGCATGTTTCTCGGGATTGCTGTTTAATGAACTTTAGATTGGATGTCAGACAAATTCCCTCTGGCAACAATCAGCCCAGCTCTCTCAAACATGGCCAGGACCCTTGGCTCAGGAAACGGACTAAAGTAGTTTCACTCGCCAATATATCATAGTAAATCTTAGCCTTGGCCATGAATCTGGCACCAAATAGCGATAAATTGCGCTAAAATCTGGTTGAAAGCTCCTGGAGCAGAGACAAACCTCTTGCGGTCTTCAGATGTTCAGTTTGTGTGTGACTTTTTAAGATATCTCTGCCTATCACGGCTGGAGTAATTCCTGGATTAACCCATCTACTGTGCAGCAGTTTACCTCAGTTCTCCACCAGGAATGAGGATTTTAAACATTTAATAATGATAATGCAGTTAATTGATTTAGACAGTAATTAACACTCGTCTTAGCTTACTACTTTAATCCCACAGATTCTTACCCCATTTTTATGTAATTTTGTTCTTTCGCCTTTTTAATCTGGATGCTAAAAATAAAAGACAGCAGTTACAGAGATTTTTGGCTGATAGTGACAGAAATTACTTAATGTGGCAAATCAAACCTTGAATTAATTTTCCATGTCAGTACGATAAAACACGGATGTTGGGAACTGAAATGTGTGTAAAACCTGTAACAGCAGATTCTAGTCTAGCCCATTTTCCATCATACCACCCACAGTATTGACAGTGATTGTTAACAGGCACACATCTCGTCTCTTCGACTCCCTCCTGAGTCGATGCCATTGGCCAGTGTGGAGAGGTGTGCTGTGTATGAGAGTTGGCAGCAGTTCCCTCTCTAGAGGCATTGATTTAGCTGTAATGCTTTGACAGGATCTCGCATTGACTTATGGTTTCCTCTGTCCGCAGCCAGACACCACTTCACACACAGTGAATAACCATGAATATGACTTCCTTCTTCTGCTTTGTCTCCTTCCCTTTATGTCCCTTTCTCTTTGTTACGCTCTGCTGTGTGGTCACCTGCTTCACTGGATCAGCTGAGTCTTAAAACAGTCTTGTTTTAAAACTCACACACACAGAAGTAGATATTTCCTGGATAAAACTCCATGATTGAATATCAAAAAGCAAACTAAACAAATAAGTAAGCAAATGGTGTCTGGCTTAATAAACAGCATAGTATTGGAATGGCCATAATGGCAGATGGGACAACAGATTAAAAGACAAAAAGACATCGGGTTGAAGCATGGAGTTGGAGCGGCTGCAAAAGAAAGGAAAGAACCACTAGTGCTCTTTCTCTTGCTGTGATGTAGTGTAATTGATAATCATTGCAATTAATTCTTTTGTTTCCCTGTGCAGTTACAGTGTGCTTAGCAGCGGCTAATTACCTCAGCCCATCGGACGCCTGCTTTTTGCACTGTAATTGCAGCTCTCACTATAAACACAAACAGCCAGAGAAAATTACACGCCATTTTCACATTTGTCCGTGATGTGCCTCTCGTGAATTAGCTCAGACTTTTTTCTGATATGTATGGGGCTGGAACACTGATGGTTAATTTGGCATTGAAACAAAACATCAACCGAAATAGGGAACATCGGCACTGAAAAATTTGTATTTGAAAAACTTGTGTCAAATTTTATATGATATGAAAAATGAATTAAGTGATATGTAACAGTTCTTCAGCAGCTTTGAGCCCGGCTCCAAACCCCATTACTGCCAGTTGTTGGCGCACCTCCCCAGACAATAACACTGCACTGTATTGATGAAATAAAAGTGATTGACAAATGGTTCAGGTGCCATATTGGCAAAATTAGTTTTTGATTGACAAAGAGAATGTCAGCCTCTTACTGGCCAAATGAAAAAGTGATGGATGGAACAAGTGCTAACCTTAGCTAATGTCAGCAATCGCTGCTAATGTTAGTTGATTCAACATTTAACATTCTTTCCATTTGGAAGTTAAAACTTGTATCATCCTCTCCACACCACAGTAGTTACAGGATGTTGAAACTGGGAGATAGTGACACTGTAATAAAGTAACAAAGTGGGAAAAAAGACAGAAAATAGATAATAAAAGACAAAAATAAAAAGATTTTAATTGAAAAAAGTATGAAAAAAACACGAAATTAAAATGGAATAATCATTCATATCGGTATAATTTTTTAATGGCTTCTTCCTCAGTGCAAATTTTGATAACAGTGCCAAATTTCAGTGTCACTGTTGAGGGTTTGAGAAAGATTCGCGCTTAATTGTGTGAACCAGAAAATACTGCAGCAAGACCAAAATACTGCTGAATAGGAAAATGGAAATGATGAAGCAAACAAGATCCAAAAAGCGTAAAAGCCATAAATCAAAACACTCTGACCAAGATGTTGTCAGTTCACATCTGTGTGATGGAAACAGTCACAAGGGA
This sequence comes from Ctenochaetus striatus, assembly GCA_034780835.1. Classification (NCBI taxonomy): domain Eukaryota; kingdom Metazoa; phylum Chordata; class Actinopteri; order Acanthuriformes; family Acanthuridae; genus Ctenochaetus; species Ctenochaetus striatus. The sequence goes on along the minus strand of JAUZTA010000028.1, from coordinate 11,588,778 downwards.
TTCGTTTGGGGTCCAGCTGGGGCGATGGGGAGCGAGGAGAAGGGAATGGAAGGAGGGGGTGGGGGCACAGAGAGGGTGGGGATGGGTTTAATGGCAGTGTGCAGTATATTGCGGTGTGCACTGCACTGTGCAGTATTGTCCTGTGATTGTAATGGTTATCACCACTAGATCCCATCCACCCATTCTCTCCTTTATGTATGGCTATGTGGAGGTTTAATAGTGACTGCTGGGAAGGGTTGGGGGCAGGGAAGAGGTATGTGTGTGTGTGTTCGGAGTGTGTGGGAGTCACTGACAGGTTAACATTCACTGTCAGCAGTAATGTGTGATGGTAATATATGGGGCTGTACGTCACTGTGGCTCTCCAGACACATAACCTCCATTCTGGTGAAAAAAAAAAGGATTTTCACATTTTTTTTCTTTATTTCATCCTAAAACCTTTTACCTGAAAACATCATCTCTCCCATAAGCAATCTAAGAGCTAAGTAAAAGTAGCATTCTTTTAGTAGTGGTATTACTCTGGTAGTATTTTCAGATAGTGTAGCCAAAATACAAAATGGATCAAGAGAGGCGATGTTTGACAAACAGTAAGAGAAACATTTATGGGAATTGTGAGCAGGAAAGGTGCTCTAGGTTTCTTGAGGCTACGTTTAGAAGACTACCTGGGGTCTACCATTAGTCTGAGGTCAGAGGTCAGCTGAATAATGTGACTTGAGCTCTTCCTACTGCCTCCCTGCGGAGATCTCTGCGGCACTTACTCAGTTTTCATAATATCACCGCATGAGAGAGAATTTGGGCTTGATATAGTGTGTGACTGTGTGTGTTTATTCATCTGTGTCTGTTTTGTGCCCTTGATACGTGTGCGTGTGTGTGAGTGTGTGTGTGTCAGTAGGCGACACGTGCTGTGATACAATCATATGGTCTGATGGCGACGTTCTGTGTGAAGTGGTTAATTGTCTTATGTGAAGTGGACCAAGGAATGTTTTCCTGAGGGAAATCTCCTGTTTAAATATGCTTTGGAAATGAAATACAAGACTATGAACCCTCTTCATGGAGCTACATTTTAATTAGATGTTAATTCGCCTAATGATTTTGTATCAAATTTTACATTTTCAGCCAGGAAACAGTGTTTTTCTTTATAGTCTACATTCATGTTTGAGTCCAGGTGTTTTCTTTTTCTAAAAAAAAAGTTCTCTGTGCATTTTCAGGACATTCTGACATTCTGATGCAACATACATCAATCTGACATTACCTTTGCTGCATTAACACACACACACACACACACACCTGCAGTTAGAATGTTATTGATCTCTCACTGTTTTGCTGAGCTGTCTGTGTCGTCCGGTCCAGCCTGCGATCAATGCTGTTATGCGACAGCAGGTTCCAGTCTATCTGCTCTTTCATCGCCGCAGTGGTTATGTGGCGGTGTAACAGTCATCATACGTTTTCAGCTTGGCTGCACCAATCAATTAGCAGGCCATTGACCACCAGCTGTGTGGATTCAAATGCATGTTAACACATACATTTTAACACCAAATCATCATTGCATCCTTTTATGTTTCTTGATAAAAAGAGGAACATCTTTAAACATGACTGAATGTGGTGGAATCAAGTCTTTCATGTGAATTCATGCTAGTGGCTGCTGTTCTTTTTGCACAGTGAAGGCCCAGTGACAACATTTCTTCAGCAGCTGATGATGGGAAGCTTTGACATGTACATTGGTTAAATGGTAAATTCAAATATGAAGGTCATAACTGTTAATGACGGTAAAGTTGTCATGTGTGAAAATTCTGTAACACATGGCAAGGATATGTCATACTGCGAGTAAAAGCTAATGAGGGATCCTTAACAGTAATGTCCGTTGTGGTTAATTTGTTCTATTTAATGCTTTTTTTGTCTTATCTGGGTCAAACAGAGAAGCCAGGCTAAAAATAATGGAGAGACAAAGTGGGAAAGACAGAAAATAAGAGGAAGAGAGGAAGAGGGAGAGAGAGAGAGCCCTCCACTTGGTGTCATGTAGTCTTGGCAGGGAGGCGAGTTGCAGTCAGAGGGCTGTCACCTGCATCTTCTCTCTGCATAGTTAGATTCGACTGCTGCAACCGAGAAAGGCAGCAGGAATGCAGTAATTTTATTATTTATTTCAGTTTGCAATGGTCTCCCTGCGTCTATGCACTCCTACCCTAACGGACATTGTTGCCATGGCAACGGCAAGATGCAGCTCAGAGCAGATGCAATGATTTGCCTGTGTCCTCACCCGTTTCAAAGGAGGAACATTAACACGCACTTAACATAAAAACACACATGCAGAAAGATGCACTTCCAGCGGCAGCCGCCCTTCAGCCCATAATTCTGCAGCAGCTCGGTTTCATGCAACGAGCCAGAAACCTTCGCTGAACGAGGACAACAAGGCATCAGCGCTGTTACAACAGCCTGCAACATGACGACCTGTTACACGCAATGACTGTACAGTGAAGGTAGTTTTGCAGCTGTAGCCAATGTGAACGCGGGTATGTGTGGAAGGCAGAGACAAGGTTTATGTGCGTGTGAGTGTGTGTTAGTGTGTTTGTGAGTGTAATTCATGCCTTGTCAATTAAAAGAATAGAGGGTGATCAGGTTGCTAGGCGATTAAGAGCCACTATTGTCTGGAGGGACAATAGTGGCCCCGAGAGTGCCCTCTCTTCTCTTTCTCTGTCTCCTTTGCTTTCTTCCTCACTCTCTTTCACACACACACTATAAATGTACATTTTGTCTGAACACCCCCCCCCTGCACACACACACACACCCTGCCCACCTCAGCTTGGGGCTTGGGCGGGAACAAGGAGTTGACAGTGAGCAGGAGAACCGAAAGGGAAAAGCATTGTGGGAAGCTGAGAGGGGTGAGAAGGGACAGAGAGAGAAAGAGAGAGAGAGAGAGAAGGAGAGGGAGAGGGAGAGGAGAGGAGAGGGTGAGCATAGAGAGAGAGAGAGAGAGCACTAGCAGGGGAGCTGTACCATGAAAAAAAACCTGCAATCATTTGCCACATTGAAGGGAACAAATGTAGCTGGAGGCAGTGAGGGAGAGTGAGAGAGAAGGGGACAGGCAGGGAGAGAGAGGGACGAGAAGCCAAGGAGACACAGAGAGAGAGAGACAGAGAGAGACAGAGAGAGAGACCTTCCATGGACATTACACATTAAAACCACAGTGCTTTGTATGCGAAGATCATACACCAAGTGACAGGTCGGCGGAAGGAGAAGACGCGTTGGGAGTTTGGCACTGCCCTCTGTCCTCCTGCTCCCCACTGTGTGTGTGTGTGTGAGTGAGTGTGTGTGTGTGTCTATGTTCCTTTACACACACACACACACAGACTCTCTCTGTGTGCCTGTCAGCGTGCTGGGCTCTCTGGGTGGGTAGGGAGCTGCGTTGTAGAGATGTTTGCACCGAGGATGAGACAGCGTTTCTAACAGGATCTATTTGCGGACTGGGATAATACACTGACACAGCTGAGGGGACCCGAGCCCACCGGAACCAACTGAATCAGCCATGGAGGGACTGCTGTCTCCAATGAGGACGCGGGTAGGTTACCATGGGGATTACAGAGCATCCTAACTACTGCTTCCTCCACAGGAATCCATCAGCACTGGGGTGGCATATTGAGGGAGATGTGTCACGTCTTGCAGGCTGCTGGGCTGCTGAAATGAATCAGTCCGTGCCGCCGCCGCCGCTGTCACCGTGGTGATGCTAAAACTCGAGCTGTGAAGTTTCAGTAATAGGCGCTGCTAGCAGGGATAGGCAGAACGCTGGGAGAGTGTGGAGGACACAGGAGGATGGTATATAAAAATGCTTGAGCAGCACAGAAAACTGGAATACAGTTTCAGCATGCATGCAATGAGTGTGTGCATGTGGATTTATGTTGCGTGTGTGTGTGTGTATGTATCTGTGCAGAGACTAACAAGGGGTTGCTTTGAAAGAATGACTCAGTGTTTCAGAGTGGTGCCTATCTCCCTTCAGTACAAACCACTGGTCTTTTGATTTAGGATAAAGACAGAAGGATGTGCGAGGAAGGGAACTGTGTTCAGTTTGTACAGTGAATTGGATGAATTACTGAAAGTAGCAATTCACTATTGTGCTCATTATGTATTAGATGACCTTCTGTATTAGACAATCATATCTATTTCCAGCATTGGCTCAATTAGGTTGGTGTCTCAAAGTCTGTGTCTGTTCCACACAGAAAAGGCTAATGAAAGAACGAAATTATACGTGGGTGTATGTGTGCCTCTGCTAGCAAATGTGTTACTGTCAGACCATAATAGGTTATTTGTCTGTATCCATACGCCTGCATGTGACATCCAGCAACATTTTATAGACAAGAATGAACCCTGAGAGGTGTCTTCCTTCCAGATGAGATTTTTAGATGAAAACCTTTTAGTTCTGGATGTGATTTTAAGTTAGAGATATATTCCAGTAAGAGTCAGTATTTGTAATGTGTAATAGGGAGAGCTGGGGGAGATGAGCTCTATAATATAGAAGCTGTGATAGTGTGATTAATTTTTATAAAGGCATGATTGCATTTTTTCGGAGTGAGAGGAGAGTGATGTTCTGTCTCTTGCAGTTGAAATCACATCCAGACATTATGGCCAAATGATTTGAAAAAAAAAATACATCATATTGCAATTGTTTGGACATATAATTGGATTGTGATATATGTTACAATTTGGATTAAAATAGTTCTTTTTGAAGTCAAAGAATAAACTAAGAGTGAAAAAAAGACTAACACTGGATCAACTGTGAAGCCAAAATTTGAAATCATCCTTAAAAATTATATTTTTTTTAATCATTCTTTGGTTCCTGCTTTTTCTTATGCGTTGTTTCCCTTCAGCCTGCCTCTCCCCAAGAGGACAGAGATGATTTAACAACCCAGCTCTCACTTATACATCCCCCTCTTCCCTTTCCCCTTCTTATTTTATCACCACTGGTACAGACCTGCACAGCCAAAAAAAAAATTCTTGATGTGTCCTCTACCAACTATACATGTGGAAATTGCATATATTTTTACCGTTTGCTTGATAATTTCCCATCATATAGGGATTAGCTCAAAACCACAGTGACTCCCACACAAGCCTCAACTTGTGAAGATGCTGAAAGGGTTAAACCCCTGGGATGACCTGATGGTGCTGTCACGCACAAGTACCCCCGTCTGCTCACCTCTCCTCCCTCACCTTTACAACTTGCCCTCCTTCTTCTCTTCATTTCATTGTTATTCTGGCTGCTTTGTTCTGTATCCTTGCGCGTGATACGCCACACACTCCTTTTTTGCATTTAGGCTAAGAGTTTGTCTGTCTCTTTCTTTCTTTCCTGTCCCTGTTTTTCTGCCCACCTGTCTATCTGTCTGTCTGTCTGCCCCTTGCTGTGTCTTTGGCAGTTAACACGAGCGCTGTAATTGGTATTTGCAGATCGGCCCATGATCTAATCCAAAGAGGAGTGTAAGCGGGCTGTTTGGAGATAGACTTGGCTTCAAAGATATGGCGTGGAATCAAATCTGCTATATCTGTGCTGTCTGCCACCCTGGCCAGATTTGCCTAAGCTAAGCTGTGGGAATCACTTTCAACGACTGAATGACTTTTGCATTTATCTTCCTCGACCACATTGAGCTCCACATGCCCCACAGTCGATGTGCGTATCTCACTTTTGGCATCAAAGTCACTTTGGTAGATTTATATGAATGAATCACGACGTAATGAGCCGGTGCAGGAGGCTCCCAGAGTTTGCACTGCAAAAAGATGCAAAAGGGGAGATATATTTATTATCTTTTTAGCTTATAGTCCCTAACAATAAAACAGAAAATTATAATATTGTATAAATGAGTTCTGTAAATTACAATATTTTTAACTACTGTCCTCACCATTCGGATAAAAACTTTCCTATAGTCTGGTGGTTTAGCAGGACTGGTTCTGTTCAGAGGGCAGCAGAGTCAACAGGCTGTGGCTGGAGTGGGTATTGTCTTTAAGTATGCTTCAGTTTCCTTTACTTTGTTGTGTCTTTTCTCATCCCTAGAGGTCAAGTAAAAACAGCAAAGTCATTATTTTTTCATCCCATTTGCAAGTTTATTTGCAAAGAGGTGCAGAGCTGGGAAAAAATAAATATGGGACCAAACCACTGATATACAAAAGGTTTGTGTTTTCAAAGTGGAAGAAAGTAATATCAGCGTGTTTCTCAACAGGCACGACAGCATCAGTATTAAATCTGAGAGAATAATCCCCAAACATTTATCTTTTTACAAAAGCTGTGGCAGTACCCCCATAATAGCATTTTTTGGTCATAAAAAAACAAAATCCAATTTGGTGTTTTTTACATTTCCAAAGACAAAAAAGACAGGAGAGAAATCAATTTCTTCTTGTCTTTGTAGGGCGGTATGCCTCTGAGTCTTGCTTCATGGATACACAAAAGGTGACCTCAACCTCAAGATAACAGACAAGGAATAGCAATAGCTTATAAAAGCTGCAGTACTCCTAATCCCCTGCTCAATAAAAAAGGGCAAATTTGTGCTGAGATGGCTGTGTTGGTTATCTAGTGGAGAAGAGTTGTACTCATATCTCCAAGCTCTGTTTCCTCTACCTCACTCCAGCACACTAACAATTTTCCCCCTGTATTCTACATCACTCTTCCTCTATGTTTTTTTTATTTATTTAGGATGACAGTAATGGGCAGTGAAGCAGGAAAATGAAATAAAATAAGCATCAGTGAGCTGTGCATCAGTGTTGCCTTTGCATAGTTACGCACAACAGAAAGCAGGTCAGCACAAACACACAGAGCTTGTAGAATACAGTGAGCATAGTAATCCTGAGGAAAACTGAGAAAGGAAGCCAGTTTGTTATCTTAAGTGTTTGAAAACTGCTCTCACGCATATTCCTTATTACTGTATAGTCTTCCTTTATGCCTTTTTAATGTGATGTTATAGTTTGGCAGTTATTTTATTCAGGACTGATTCACAAAGACTTTATTGTACACTATTTCCACATCTCCTCATTGCTTAACCGTACTCACTATCCACTACTTGTCTTTTTTTTTTTTGGCATTGATGAACAGAACGACACACTTACAGAATCTAAAAGAGACAGATCAAGTTCCCGGTTGGTATCCCCATTTGTGTCTAATGTATGCATATAGGTCAGTAGAACAAGAAGCTCCAGCCTCATTGAAATCTTCCTCCTGAGAACATGTGTGCAATTGTATGACACACACACACACATCAGTCCCTGTGTGGGTGTGTGTGTGTGTGTGTGTGTGTGTGTGTGTGTGTGTGAATGTGTATCTGCTCCCCAGTCAAGTCCCTCCATGTGCTGGTGGATCAATAGGGAGTAGTTATCAAGAGATTAACCCTGTCAATGCTCCATCAGTCTAATCAGAGAGACTCGCTCTCGCTCATGTCGTTTAACTGCTGGCTCACTCTCTTTTTAGACACAGAGTCACTGTCTCCCTCATCTCTCATCTCTTTTCTCTCCAGGTCATGCATAGGCACATGCTTGCATGTGTGTGTGTGTGTGTGTGTGTGTGTGTGTGTTAATGTGTGTGTCTGTGTCCAGCTGTCCATGACAGATGGAGCCATTACAGAAATGGCCAAGGGCTTGGACATACATACACACTCACCCACAAACACATATTTATTTTATTAAGGACCGGCCATTTCACACACACCCACAGATGTGTTTCCATTACTTTTGGTGACATTACACACAGCTACGATAATTACATGAAGATTTATCATGACAAATACTTGCTCAACCCTAACCTTATTCTAACCTTACCAAATATTCGCCTCTAAATTTAATTATTAAAGGCATGTGGACTTTTTGTTGAGTCCACACAGTGGCAAACTTCACATGCAAACAGACACACACACTCCAACTCCCCCTTAATCCATGCAAGCCCAGTGACCACATGTTTCTTCCCCCCACCATCCATCCACCTGGTTCATTAGTGGGCAGGCGGCTGTCAGGATGGTTAAGGTCAGGGTGGCATAGAAGAGAGGACGATGCAGCTTAAAGGGAAGTGACCAGCCCTGCATCCCGCGAGCCAATCGCCTCACTGCCTGCATGAGAATAATTAGGAGAGAAAGGCAAGGCTGGTTGGGTTCAGATTTGCAGCACAAGGTGGGGCTGCCTTTGGCAACCCATTCAGACACTGAGACACACACATACACACACACCCACACACTCACAAACACGCATACGTGCACACACAGTCGATGCACAGCAGGTTAGCTGGCAGCATTTAAAGGCCAAAGTAAACAGTAAAGGGGGGATGTCTGGTGGCTGAAACCACATGGGACACAAACACGCATGCTGAGATACACACACACACACACACACACACACACACACACACACACACACACTTATTAGATGTAGAGCCCCATATCCCAGCTGTCACTTTAGTATACCAAATGCAGTATTAAAAGGCTTGTCTTTATTAGTGCAACAACAGATATTACATTAAAAACTTAATCACTGTGAACTGTGATTTATTTTTTATCTATTTGAATTAATTTTATCAGTAAAAAAAGTAGCTCTCCCATTTATTTGTATTTAAGCCATAGTGGGAACACATTCAGGGGATGATCAGTTAGTCTTGCCTCCTTTAATATATCATATTACAGAGGTTATTGGCCTTAAGGTGTGTTTTTATCCAAACAGATGCAACTGAATGATCATAGAAATAATATATGAATACTAGACAGCAGTGTGTCTATGATCCTCAAACTCTACACATGGCCGTGTGTTGGTTTGTTAAGAAAGGTGAGAAAAATCAATGGGCTATATAGGCTGCAATAGGGTATACAGTTAGTATTTATACAGTTGGAGAATAATTATAGATCCAAGATGAAACTAACACAAGGGTTGGACTTAGCGAAACATATTCAATCACAAATCCATCTGCTACTTCAGAACCTTGGACAGCTCCATGGATTTATCAATACACAACACAGATCATCTACTGATGTCTCAGAGCCTTGGTCAAGGCCGTGGATTCACAAGCCAGATAGAGGATCGATGACTGAGGCAGACTATACTAACATAAGTCCTTTACACCCATGCAATGCAACCCTGAACTTGGACATTGCCTGCAGAAGCTATAAGTGAGAATGCAAATGTCCGAGATATTTTGAACCTGATTTCACACAGTCTTCACCCTGCAGGCTCCCTAGTTAAATCTTGATAATGTCCCATTGGATCCATATGTGAACAGAGCAGGTCATCCTCCGGAGAATTCACAGCGAGCGAGTGGGCGTGTTGATGTTTCTGTCTAATCCTTCTGCATGTTCCACCCATGCGTCTTTTGCCTAAACCAAATGTAGGATGTTCAAATAGGTGAGAACATGTCAGCCAAAGCCAATTATATGCTGTGTTTTGCTTTTGTAAAGGCGTACCTGATTTTCTGAACACTGTGTGGGGTTTATACTGAACACCCCTCTGCCCCCGAACTCATTCTACTACTGAGGGATGAAAAGGAGAGAAGAGCAGGTTAACAAGGAGGTGCATTCCTCTTCATATCAGCTATTGAACACATTTATTTATTTTTTTATAATGACTACAGTGAAATTAATAAAACCTTTTTGTATGTTATATATTAGCTTTATTAAATTCTGACACCTTTATTCAGTAAACGGAAATTGTTAATCTTGACATGAGAATCAAAAATCCGTCGGGACATACATGTTTAGGACATGCAGAGAGGCACACAAAGATGAAGAAAGGCGGCCCTGTTGCTTAACTGTGAAAGACAAGATCAGTGGGATGTCATGTAGAGAGAGAGAGAGAGAGAGAGAGAGATCCTCCCACAGCTCTATGTTTTAAGCTTTTTCTCTCTGCTGCACATCTACACTTTCCCCATCTGAAGATGTGGCCCTGCATGTGAGCCATACGCCATCAGCGATGGTGTGTGTGCGTTCATGTTAGTATGTGTGTGTCCATACATGTGAGCATGCCCTGCTGTGTCAAGCATGTCAAATGTGCTCTTGTCCTCTTGAAGAGGCCCGAACGGGGAGATCAATCAGAGCACAATTGAGCAACCAGAGAAGCAAAGCAGTGATGCACTTAATGTTAGGTGTTGTCATGGAAACACAGGCTGCGGATTTTCCACTTCATTGGCTGCCATCAGTCTACAGGCATTTTTTATAATCATTTCCAAGAAAGGCGAATGAAAAATGGGAGGGAAAATTAGTCAAGTATCTACGAAAGATAGGTCGAAGACACAGGAGTTTGGTAATGAGAAATTCACCAGAACACCATACTTTAATTAAATGCATTTGTGTTTGTGTGTCAGTGTTAAAACCATGCACTTTGGATGAAACAGCCTCTAGCAGTCCTGTGTAATCTGTGTAATTGCATAGAATGGATAGTCTCAAGAGACCTCTCCCTGTATTGCTCTTAGCCCTCAGAGAATCAGAATGCAATTACACTTTCCTCTGTTGGAATGTAATCACAAGCGTTGCACACACACCTTTGATGAGCGAGGAGAGGATTAGTTGTCTCACCCTTGCAAAAAAAGGGTGACCCTGTGTTTAACAGGTATCATACATCACCCTATCAGTAGATCTACATGGCATAGATTGTTTTATGCATGCAGAAATATAAATATATTCAATCACACTGAAAACAGGAGTGTCTGTCTTCTCCTTCCCCCTTTACCTATTATTATCTTATTATTTCCAGTAACATGTACTTAAGCATTTCCTTCTCTCTTTATTCTGGCATTTTTACATCAACCACCCCAGAGATCTTCCATTTTAAGCCCATTTCTCCCCTTTTTCAAGCTGTCCTACCTCCATCCTTGTACATCATCCCCTGATGTCTTTTTCATGACCTCTTTACATGAGCAGAGAAGAAGCTGGCAGCAGTCGACAGCAGGAGTCCTCACGTTTGATTGACTGACCAAAAACTGGATTGGTGTCAACACTGTCCTGAGGGAGAAAAGAGAGAGAGAGAGAGAGAGA
>JAUZTA010000028.1:11536696-11555737 GCA_034780835.1 Ctenochaetus striatus | reverse complement strand
AAAAATAGGCTTTTTAACGCCAGTTCAGGGAGATCCTGAGGGCCAGCCATGGAAAATACATCTGAAGAAAGCAACGATTGACAGGAAATAGCCGAAAAGTTGAATGTTAATTAATTTCATTAAGGCCGTGTAATCCTGTAAAAGAAAACTTGCAGTGATTCTTTAATGAATATGAGTCTCCAAGACTATCAGATAGAAGTTACTGTTCGCTTACAGGCGCACTGTGGCCTCACAGGGATATAATGGTCCTTTTCGGTCAGTCTCGCCCTGCTTACACTCAAACCAAGCAGCTGCGAACGCTTTTATTTACGTAAAATCATATTCAAACAGTTATGGATAATTATATCTCCATGCCTACATATCCTTTGTAGTTGTAACCAGTTTATTGGCCACCGCGCTGCGAGCTGCGCTCTAACATACGTTCCTGTATCTGCTCATTTAAACAATGCAGTGTCTTTATGCGCATTTTAAATCCCCGGCACACCCGCGCCCTTTGACACACTTAGCTTTGAGCCATGGCAAATTTGGAGCACGGGCGCCATGTGCCGTATCCTACACAACATTAAAACAGACAAACATCCCATTAAACGACCAATGACAGCACATCCTCGCGCAGAGAGATGCTGGGAGGGATGGAAGAGGGTGGGGGGGGTGGAGGGAGGAGGAGGAGGGGGCGCTTTTGGTGGGTGGGACAAATGAGCGCTATAGAAAGGGGGATGCTGCAGCCCCGTCCCCCTCATATCTCACTCCACCCTGCTGTAGAATAAAAACCACCGGTGACGTGCGCGCAGGGAAGCACCCAGCAGTATGTGCGCGCCCACGGGAGGGGCCGATAGAAAATGGCGAGTCTGTGCAAAAGGCAGCAATGCACGATAGAGAGGCGCGGCTTTCGGCAGGAACTTGACTCTTGGAGGCACAAACTCATTCACTGTGTAGGTAAGCTCTCTTGGTATTGTGTGTGTGCGTGTGTGTGGCGTGGTCCGGGCGGCCGGAGTGCGCCGGTAACTGTGTTTGCGTTTGTTTTTCTGGAGTGGAAAGGAACGGGGAGCCGCGGCTGTAATGTCCACTGGAAAAAAAACCTATAGGCTCCCATGAAGCTGTCATTTTTTTGTTACGCACGGCTGTTGCCTGGCGCTGCCTGCCTCCCACCGGACATACCCAAAAACATTCAGCTCTTAAGTTCTCGCGCTGCTCTCCGGCGTGTCGCCAGGTGTTTCACCTGCAGAGAGTTCAGTTCGTGACATGTTTGACTGTTGACTTTTTTTTTGTAGTTGTTGCTGTTGTTGTTGTTGACTGAAATGGGTCATTGTGCATGTAGCCCAAGGCGCTGAGAATAGTAACATGTTGTTTTATTTGGTTTTTTGTTTTTTTCCTGTCAAGACAAGGGCTTATTACCTCACTGCATTTGAGGCAGCTGAATCTTAAAGGGAAAAGCACAAAGAGCCGGGGAGCAGAACAAGCGCAACACAAACCATATTTAAACTGTTCAATTAGGAAGGTGCGCTGTCATCTCACTGTCTAGGTGTCAAACGAAAGCAGCGAGCTTTTGTCTCCGAAATCAGCTGCGGCAGTTAATCTCTGTCATCTCGATCTGCTTTAACATCAAACATGACATCACACGGAGTTAAAGTGCAAAGGGGAATTGTGACTTTCGGTTCCCTGTTCGATTCCTCCTCTATGTCATCCTGCAAGACCTCAAGATAGCAGCACCAAGTTTAAAAATAGCCCTCTGATAGTTCTCATGTAGGCCACAGTCACTCACACACTGATGTGGGCCAGGGTGTTAAATAAATAATGCTTACTGGGGATTACCACTGCAGATGATTTTCTCCTGTATGCTCGTCGCATGAGGTTTTGCACAGTGTGCGTGCATTTTGTCTGTGTATGTGTCTGTTTTTGTAAGAGTAATGCATGGAGTCATGTAAGACGCCTGCTGTTATATATGTGACTCTATTGTCCGTGTGTGTGTGTGTGCATATGTGCATACCAAACATCTGTGTATGCCCTCATATGTGCGTTGATCCACTTAAGTTAATCAGCTGGCGGTTCAGTATCGATGTGCAGAGGCAAACAGAGCTCAGCGGTGAGTGATGATGAGAATATGACAGTAAGTCACTAGGTTCAGCTGTAACTCATGAGTCCAATAGCTTTAATGGACATGTAAAGACCACCGTGGTGGATTCAGAGGACTGACTCAGCTCTCTGCGGCTGCAGCCATCATGATAAAAGATCTCTGCAACGGGGCTGGAGCCTCACAGGCAAAGGTTCACCGCTGTCACAGCTTTGTGGAGGAAAAGAATTCAGGGCAATTTCAACACTTAACTGCATGCAGACTATGAATCGAGTGATAGGATGATCAAAATCTGCGTGTGTGAGCATTGAGTGTGCTTGACTGCAAGGATTCACAATGGGTATGCATGTGTGTGTGAGTGTGTGAGTGTGTGTATTCCCCCTCTACGCCTGTAGACCAGACAGTGCTGGGAGAGAAAGCTGGATGTTGGATTTCAAAGATAATCTCCCTACCAGATGGCAAAACATCCCATATTCCTTTTGAGGTCCCCCACGTGATCCCCTGTCAGGGCTGACTGTGTGTGTGTGTTCGGTGTGTATGTGTGTGTGTATGAGTGGGTAGTGGGGGTATATATGTTCACCCACAATTATCACTAGATCACGTGACACGTGTGCGTATGCTAATAACAGCCGTAACGTCACATTAATCCAGTGACCTGGTTAAGCCCCCAACTGAAGGAAGTGAGTGTGGGAGGCAGGGAGGGGGGGGGGAGCTGCCAGAGCTGGAGAAGAGAGAGGAGAGAGACAAAGCGCGCTCCCTCTCCCTCTTACACACTCTGACACACTCATTCACCTCGTGAGCGGCAGAGTGGAGCGCAGATGAGAGGAGCAGAATGGGAAGTATTCTAACGCAGGGGGGACAAACAGGGGCAGTCAGAGGAACATAGGACCCGGTGTGGGGCTGCTTCACACACATATACACACACACACACATACAAACACGCACTTTATTCCTTGTTACACACCCACGCGCAAGCTCGCGTGAACCCCAGCTGCCAGGCTGGACGGGACGGCTAGGACGCCCACCTCACACACTCGCACACATGCTCACACACCCACTGAGACACACACTCTGGAGCGTACCATGGTGGTCCAGGGAGCGGTGACACCTGGGAGAACCCGCCGGCTGATGCTCAAGCTGCCGGTGGGGACTCTACGGAGGAACAGTGGCGAGAGGGTAAGACACAAGCTTCCCCTCAGTTTCTCTTCCTGACTTTCTCCCTTCTTCTTCTTCTGTAACTTTGCATCTCCCTCTCTCAATCTGTGTGACCGTGTCTCGCCATGCCGTTGTGTGTGTAAGTGGGATTTAAAAAGGTTCTTGGCTAATCCAGGGACAGTATTAGATTTGAGTTGGTGGAAGGCAAGTCAAGAGCAAAGCTTTTAATCTCTCCGGTGGACAATACTTCTCTGTGTTTCTCTTCCTGTCAGGCTGAGTCTGTCAAGCTCTCCGGCGCTCAGTCTGTCTCTGTCACTGTTAATGTATTCCACTGCAGTCCTCAGTTTTCAAGGTTACTGGGAAGTCTCGCTGTGGGAGAGAGCTGTCTTTGAGTGCAGCTTGTTTGCCCGTCACTGTCAATGAAATTGGACTAACTTGAGATTTAAGTACTTTCATCAAGCAAAAAGCCACACATAGCCTTTGCTTTCACTTTGATTTCATGTGCTGGATCCTTGCCTGCCTGGGAATTTTTTTTGTACTCAGTGGAATTCAGTTAGTCTGCCACCGGGCATCAAAAGCATCAGTGTTTATGTGTTTGTGTAAACCTAGTGGGTGTGGGCTGAAGGCAGAAGATAATAGTTTCCAGCTAAGTCTTGACGTGGTATGCAGAGTTACCCTTCGTGTGTGCTGTGAGGACAGGCTCTAACCTGCCAGGTGAATCACCTCGTTTGCTCCTCGGAAAATTTGTTTACACCACCAGAAAGCCGTGTTAAGTAACCGGCACATAAGTTTGCAGCTGTGAATGTATTTGTGACTCCTCATTTGCGTTCAATGCGCGATGAATGTCAGCAGTCTTTCATGGTGTGAATACACTGATAATGAGTAGAGCGAGTGTGTGCAGGTGATGAGCGTTCCTGGCTTACAGCTCATCCAAACTGCTTTCCCCCCCAAAAAAAAAAAATCATGAGGAGCTTATGGGATCACACTGAATGGAATCCCAACTCCCCCCTTTGAAAATCTCAGTCTTCCCACTTTAGTTTCATTAACACGCCTCCTCGACTGAATATGACTTCTAAATGCCACAAACTCCGCTGAGAATCGCCGCTCTCTTTGTAGTTCTCTCTTTGATTGAATGTGTTCACATGGGATACTGTAACACACACAAACACACACAAACCGTACCCATGCTATCATAAATTACACAGTGTGTCCTCTGTATATTAGATGAAAACTGCTTTCACTTTAATAAGCCAAGACACAGCTTGAACTCGAAACACACACAAAACAAAAACCTGGTTCCTTCACCTCAGATGATTTTATAGTCAATTTGCACTAAAATAAACAGCTCCAACATTGAGAGATTAATATAAGCTATCTGACGCCTTTGAGTCTCACTATGCAAACACTTCAGGTTGTGTGTCATTTTATCTCCACTGGTGTGTAAACTGATTAACTGTGATCTAACTGAATCTGTCTGGCTGTCATAATACCGCATGATTGGAGGAAACTGAATATTCACTGTCCTTTTGAGAGATGTAATTGCTACTGGTTGGTTGATTGGCTTGAGCTTGCACACATACACGCACACACACACGCTCACACAAAGTCTTTCAAACCACCTTAATTAATGGAGGAAAAGCAGATTTTTCTCACACAGCAGCGGATGGAGGTCTCTCTCTCTCCCTCTCCCTCCTGATTGCAGTCCCCTTCCTCTGCCTCCCATTCTTCTTGCAGCCAGCTGTGTGCAGACAGACTGGAAGGGATTACTTGTGATTTACATACACTCACTCGCATTATTGCACTGCTGTGCTGGAAAAATGATTTGGATAGATGGATGTGCATCAGTTTGCTGTGCAAGATAGATAGTGAACCTGCCAATCATAAGGGGAAAAAAAACAGGTTATGAATGTTTCAAAAGAGGATTTTAATCTTCAGTCTAGAGGACTGATTCCCATCCTCAATAATTGCAGGTGAACAAAGCTCTACTGCTTCCAACCCTGAGGCTCTACACTATGACTCTCTGCTCAGTTATGGGTTAACCTTCCTTTACTGAGCCACTGAAATACTTTCACTTCTATTCAAGGCTGCAGCTTTGTCCTGCTCTGACTTGTCATGTTAGATAACTCATTGTGTTATCATCAAATCCCCACCTTATGCAACCATGTGAGCTGAATAGAGAAATAAGAGCATAAAGAAAAACAGACTAAACCTGCACGAGTTTCTATAAGCAGCAGACCGAGCATGATGTTCGTCCCTGCAAGTTTGGATCCAGTTAAAAAGCATTTTGTTCGCACTGGAGCTTGTGTTTTTTTTAGATTTCCTTCAGCAACTCTTTGCCCTTGAACACGCAGAGGTTAGTGGGCGTGTACCGCCACCGGCTAAACTCACCGGCTTTTGTTGACGAGTTTGAAAGAAATTTTATTATAAATGACTCCTCCAGATGTCTTTTTCACCTCCGAAATTACAGAGCGAAAGAGACAGACCGTGTTCTCGTCTGCGCCCTGCCACTTACCTAATACAGATGAATCATCTCACGTCACTGTTGTTTCTGATGGATGTGGGTTTCCATCCCAGTTAATTGAGTGATATCTACAGGGAGAACATAGCCATCCTTGTTCACGCTCCACAGCTTTGAGGTATCAGAACAAAACGTGCCTCATTGTGGTGGAACAAAAGATGACGAAATAAACTTGATTACTCAGCTTTTCTCTTTGCTGTTCCTTACTCTTCCCTGCGCTTCCCTCAACTCTCTTATATCCCCCTTTCTCTTGCTCTTTTACAGCTTCCAACATTACAACAGTTCTCAGAAACTGGCATGTGAAAGAAGTGTATCAGCACGGGCAAGATGGGATAGAAGGACTAAGCAACAGTCCCAGCAAAACATAATGTTTACAGTATAATGTGCTGATGATAAACAGCACAGTTGGTGTTGACAATTAAAAACAGCTTCTTTTAGCGGATGTGAGGGGCCTGAATTAGGATTATCCACCGCCTTTGTTATCCTGCTATCGTGTTAAGCAGCTCAGCTCTTTTCTGTGATATTAAGACCGAAAAAAACAACAAACAAACAAAGGAAAAAGCGAGGGGGTGAGAGAGAGCGAGACATGCGCTTGTGTGGGTATGTTTGTCTGACTGTGCCCGTGTGTTAATGGGTGGTGGGGAGGTAGGGGGCTCGAGAAAGACGAAAAACATTTCAGATTTCAGGAGGTTGGATCGCTCTCCGAGGAAACATGTTGTTGTCAGGGGGGCTCCACAGGGGAGCAGTTTCAAGGTGGGAGGGGTGGATCCCTGTCAGAGGAGGATAAGTTCACACAGGCACACATAAAGAGACACAGAGACACGTGTTTAAAATACATGCATTCATGGGAGGAAAGGGAATGTATACAGACAATAGAATGATTGCAGTTTACCACAGGAGCCCTGATCGCTAGAAGCAGACATATCAAGTGGTGAGGCAGGAATAATAATATTGATCCTTACCTTTAAACATCTCGTCTGCACCAATCACACAGAAGGTCAGCGCTGGACCCAGGCAGTCTGCGGGTCAGGCTGATATGCCGCTTCTTTCTCATCAGCCTGATCGAATTGTCTCGACATTAGAGTCAGGACTCATTTCAGCTGCTGCGAAGCTGATTTGGAAAGCAAAGGTGCAGCATTCAAAATACGTTTCTTTTATCATCATTCTGTGAGCAGACATCATTTTTCAAGCTTTGAGCTTTTTGCCCCCACAACTCTGCCTTGCCTTGATATAGTATTGATTTACAAGAATCTCAGCTGCCCCCCCAACCCCCATCAAACACACACACACACACACCAACTGGACTGTAGTAGAGATGTGGTCAGTCAGCCCAATTAAAGGGAAAATAAAAAAGAAGGAGGACAGGAGGAGAGAAAGAAAGAGGTGGGAATAACTGGAGCTAACGCCTCCTGAAGGCCCCTCTTGCACCACACCCTGTTTGGCATGAAAGGGGACCCCCCTTTTCTCCCCAAGGCAGCACAGAAGGAAGAATGTTTTTGAGCAAGGGAGTAGAGGAGGGAGTAGAGGGGGGGGGACTCCCACTCTCCTTTCCACCCTGCCTCTTTCATCACTCTCTGCTATGATTTTTTTTTTTTTTCTGTCTTTTCTTCTCGGTCCAAAATCAACCCGCAGACCTATAGACACACGGCACAGCTGCGCACAAGTTCAAAGTAAATCTGAACAGTGCGTGATCAAACAATGAGGAGATGATCGCCTATTGACTGTGAGTGAAGGCCGAAGGCAGTGAGCTGCTGATAATGTGTTTTCTCTATGGAGACAGTTTGCTAGCAGGGTAGCTATGGTGAGAGTGGACTCCTCTGTCCTCTGCGAAAACATCCCCAGTGGATGGATGCGTGTGTGTGTGTGTGTGTGTGCGCGTGTGTGTGTGTGTGTGTGAGTTTTTGTCCTCAGCCACCTTTGTGCAGAGCTCAGAATGATTTCTTCATTATCTCAGCTACAGATTCTCAGAGAAGACTGCACGGAATCCCTTTTTAAGAGAGACAGAGCAGAAAAAAAAGGAGAAAAAAAAGACGAGTGTGGGTTGATGGGAAGGAGTCCGTTAAATTCCATCTCCCCCCCCAAAACAGGATGTGGAGACCCCGAAATGTTCCTTAAATATCCCAGCACAATCTGTGCCCTTTGTTAGGCAGAGATAACACGACTCAATGAGAACGGAGGCGCTGTCTGTGACTCACTCATATGAAGGGGTTTATTCATAGTTTGTGTGTGTGTGTGTGTGTGTATTTGTGTGCATCTAAGTATTATGAGTTTTTGTGAATCCTGCTATGACAGAATAGGAAGAATGCGGATGAGAATATGTGTTGTAAAATGTAAAGACTTTCTTAGAAATATTTGAGCTAAAAGGATTGTTTGTGGGTAAACGCTTATGTGTGTGTATGTGTGTGTGTGTGTGTGTGTGTGTGCATGTGTGAGTGTGCAGAAAAGACAGAGCGGGAAAGGTTTGGAGAGAGAGAGAGTGTGAGAGAGGTGCAGTCTCTTGTTTTCCCGTGGGTGTACTGCAGTAACATAGTAATCCTCATTAATATTTATCTCCCAGGCAAAGTGGAGGGAATGATTAGCTTGAGAGTTTGTGTGTCTAAGTGTGTGTGCCGTGTGCATGTCTCCTTGCATGAACAACCCTTTGTGCATGTGTGTTTATAGCATATTACAGCATATAACACATGAACTAGGTCAACTTCTTTCCTTAAGAGACTAAAAAGTCCTGATACTTCAAAGGTTTCTGTGTCATCATGGGGTTCTCTCATCGCAGGCGTGCACGCTAACATTTCAATTTAATTATTCCAAGCAAATATATAAAGAGAGAAACCCAAAGCTCATGGCATGCACCTACATCTTTACACACACAGGGACATAAAGAAGCTCTCTGCTTTTATCCTGCTTTGCAGCCACATTACATTATGTTATCGATTTTCCTGCTTGCACCTCTAATACAATCACATTAAAGTGGACTGATCAGAATTGAATTTCAGGCTCGGTCTATACACGTATGTCACTTATAATCTCTGTCAAAGTGACAGTGGCACATGTGTAGGAGGGTTGAGAGGGAAAACGTTAAGCCTACAAAAGCCAGGTTTGTCATCGCTGAAAAATATCAATATAAGAGGGAAAAAAAGACACTTTCTGTGTTTCAAATAGATGTTTTACTCTCTTTTATAAACTGTTGTTGCATATTTATGTGAAAGAAGTGTTTCAGCTGAGAATGGTCTTGTGAATTTGTGTGACCCATTTCCCTTCACTGCTCTCTCTCTTTCCCTCTCTCTCTTTCTCTCTTTCCATCCCTCCTTCCATGACTTGCCTGCACTCTAGTGTAACACGCATGAGTGGAGATCAGAGAGCAGGAGGGAGATTGAGAGATACAGAGTGGGATACGAGGGGTATATGAACGAGGGACCAAGAGAGAGGGATGTAGATAGGAGAAAGTAAGAGGGTGGAAGAGAACAGAACAGAAGATGAAGTAGAAAGTGAAAGCTATTACTCTTGATTTTCCTGTTTCCCCCCTGTGTGAAGACAGGGAGGTCCACATAACCTACAGGGTGGTGCTTTTAGGTCTGAAGTTTATTTGTCACCAATGTGTGGATGAAAGTTCCAGAGAAAGAATAAAATAACAGACAGATTATCTGCCTGCCTGACTCTTCTTTCCTCTCTATCAAAAAAGGCTGATTGTAAAATCCCAATCCATGTCTTCTTCCCCTTGTCTTGTTACTATGGTAATAGCCAGCCAGCTGACATTGTGCTGCTGACTGTTTATATCACAGGGCCTCTATGACCTTTCCCAGCAATCAGCAGGACATTGCTCACACATGGAATCATGGGAACAGTGCACTGTCATACCTAACCTCCCGCCTCCCTCCCTTCCACAACAAATATTTACACCCCTCGTAAATTACAGTGGCTGAGAGGAGAACGTCCCCAGCCTTCACGTGTAGCTGCTCGGCCCTGATTCATTTTGGAAAATTCACACATTAAAGGAATGCCACACATTCCTCGTGGGTTTCTCAAGACACCACTGAGAGGGCAACACAAGGCCCTGAGACAAAGGGATGGGAAAATGCTGCCGTTGAGAAATGTAGTTAATGAAATTAAGCCAATTTTAAATGACTCAAGCTCATTACATTGTTGTGGATTTGGATTTGGATTTTTTTTTTAATGCAAGAAACCTCCTGCAATCCATTTACTTAGCCATCTGTAGTGGCTAAGTAAATCACCACACACAGTGAGAGTCGAAGAGAGAGCGGAAAAAGAAAATGTTCCCAACTTAGGCAGCATTAATAACAGTACAAGTAGTATTTTATCACAATGGAAAAATTAAAAATACAACTTTTATATGCATTAATGTTGACAGTCAGTGCTATGAAAAATGGTACAGGCATCATACAGCAATTTATATGCACACACAATCACATGTCCACTCATGAATGCACACGCAGACCAAATCTGCAGTGCAGGAGTGAGCTCTTTCATCAATAAACCCTTCCATGAATCAGAGTGGGCATTTAATCCACCTACAGTCGGATAGGGTTTGGTCGTAAGGCAGAGAATTACTGTACAGTACAGAGTTATTGAATTCTCTATTGATCAAGGCTCTATGAGGAAAGTGGAAATAAAAAAATCCTTTAGACATTTGAGCTTTTTTTCAGGTTAGGTTAACATATAAGATCCTTGATGACCCGGAAGATGAAGAAAACTCTGCTTGAAATGGATTAAATACGTCTGTGTATTTCAGAGTCATCTGAACATTCATATCACACGTGACAAAGAGTATATTGATCATTTAGGTTGTGTTGTTTAAGCAGTGCTGATGAGAGTTTATCACAGACTGGCAAGGATAAACACAGACGGGCTGTAAGCTTGGCACAAGTTGTTTGTGGGGGTTGTATTGCCTCCATGTGGCCATTGTTGCAAATGGGTGTGTGAGCAAATGTAAGATACGCTTTATTGTGGATTTCTATCTCAAACAAACAATTACTTTTGATTATATCAATTATATTTACATGCTTTGCACTTTGTGTGCAAGGATAATGTGTAGAGTTGCTCGAAAGTAACTGTTGGATCAGATATTCTTGATGTTTTTCTGGAAGATTTAGGTCAGGTCAGGATACTCCAGCCTGGGAAAAGTCACTCGGAGGAAAACTTCTCCTTTTTTAATAACATTCTGGCTAAAATCCCAGTGCTGTAAGACTGTAGCATACCCATTTGGCCTCACATTGGAGACCAAATATCTGTTTCTCATTTCAGAGACTGCAATTAAGTTTGGTTGTAAACAGTACGAATGTAAATAGATATTTGCATGTGTTTTTGTTTGTGTCTTCTTCATAAATTCTGAATGACAAGCACACAACAGCGTCCTCACCGACAAGATGTTTGCAAGCCTCCAAGCACATCCCTCACTCCTTGCAAGGTGAGACAGTGAGAGAGATTGTGCTGTCGTCTCTACTTCTTTCTTGTCTTGCACCGATCTGGTTTCTCTCTGTGTGAGCTGCAGCGTGAGAGTGCATATCGCTTTAAAAACAACTACCAGTCGGGAAACTCAGAGAACTGGCTGCATTTCCTTAGTGGGAATGTTTGTGTTTGTGACGCTCAGACTAACGAACAGTGGGTGCATTGCTTCAGTGAGAGGAAACGAGAGAGGAAGGGAGGAGGAAGAAGAAGAGGGACAGAGTCAGTAGGGACCACTGGCTGTGTGGGTTTGGGACAAAAAGGACTAACAGAGTTTGACCTTGAGGAAGCATCAGACTGCTGAATCCCAGAGAGGCTGAGAGGACAGACGCAGGAGGGGAGACGGTGTCTCTGTGGCTTACCTCTAGAGATGACCCACTTATTATCTGCTGGAGCTAAGTAGTATCAAGAGGACAATAAAAGTTAATTCCTCCTCATTATCTGGGCCTCTGTGGATTTCACCTGTGATGGCTCACCTGTGCAAAATAAAGGTTTCTCTAATGTGAAACCTGTGGCTATTGCACTGCTATCAGCTTATATTGCTGTGCTGCACTGACCTGTGAGGCGTGTCTCCCATCAAGGAGACCTTTTAGTCGGTGAAGTAATGGATGCGGTCTTGCTGGGTCTAGATGAGGCGGTCTGTACTCGGCAGGGTCTACTGTGGA
Organism: Ctenochaetus striatus; assembly: GCA_034780835.1. Lineage (NCBI taxonomy): Eukaryota > Metazoa > Chordata > Actinopteri > Acanthuriformes > Acanthuridae > Ctenochaetus > Ctenochaetus striatus. The sequence goes on along the minus strand of JAUZTA010000028.1, from coordinate 11,543,871 downwards.
CTCTCACCTCGACGGCCCTCCGACGCCTTCGCGTGCATGCGAGGAACCTTCCTGTGCCCCTGCATCTATTGCACACATACAGGTGTGTTTCTAGGCCACTGTACCAGGTAGGCTGCATGAACGCACAAAATAAGCACAAGCTAAATATGCAGGTGCATGCATTTGTATTTGCACATACTTGCAAAAGGCATTTAACAAGTATAATTTAAATCTGAACACATTCAATCTGGTAAGACATACTTATTGCAGGGATTCCATAAAGCAACCATATATTGTCTGTCTGTTAGCAGTGCCACTTGGATGTGTACCAAATGGATATCCTGTATAGGGACTCAGTAGAAAGGAAGGCACCCACACTCATGCCAAAGCTTGGGACAAACAGACAGAGGCACAGAGAAAACAGGTGATGTGCTTTAGGCCAGGTGTGTCCTTCAGGCATTAGACCAGGACCAGAGACGGGGGCAGGATTAAACATGACTGATTTGTTTCATTAAGCATGGAGGACAGAACTAGGTTACATTTTGTGGCAGCGTCCCTGCTTATAAAATAGGACACACATGCTGACATAGTTTCATAACGCACAGCTCAGGTGCATGTCGACTGTCGTCTCACCGAGTTCACCGGCTGCTTAGAAATCACTGCGGTGTTTCAGTTCGTTGCCTCTGTGTGGAGGGTTTTTTTTTGTTGTTGCTGTTGTTGTGCTCAGGAAGCAGAGTCTGACAGGAAGCTGTGTTGCTAGGGTCACTATTAAGGAGCCGGTAACTAAGCTGTTAAGCCTGTAAGTGTCTCTGTGGGTATATGAAAGGGGGATGCTTGCATACAAAACACACAGACTGCTTTATAAGACCATGCCATCATTGTCTTACATGTTTAATCTAACTCCCTGGTAACTTTTGATGCACTAAATGTGTCTGTCTGCTTCAAAAATACTTTTACTCGAGAACGAGGAAAATGAATCAGTTTAATTTTCTTTTTATTAAAGCGACTGTTTCTTTAGGACCATGTGTCTGTCGAGCTGTGATTCAGCAAAATTGTTAATCAGTATTCACTTCACCATGTCTGAATCGGTACTCAGGGCTTTCATGGAGCCATTAGTATTCTCCAGGCACCTCACCTGCCCTGTATGCAGCTGGCACCACCAGGACGAATCCAACAGTCTCACAGAGAGGCACTCACCAGGCCTGTTGCTAGATATAACAAAAAGTACACACTGTGCTGCATGGCACAAACCATACAGCATTAGTGTGGAGGCTTGAATACATGCATGCACACAAGCAAAAAAAACACACACACACACATGTCTCTGTTCCTGTCTTTTTCCTCCAATTCCCTTTTTATTCTCAAGAGGGCGTTTGTTATTCTAACTTTTGTCTTCAGATGTGTTTTTTTATGCTGCTCTAAAGTTTAAGCATCCTGAGGGAGGGCGACACAATCAGAGGAAACTGAAATAATATAGCAGACCTCCAAGACAAACCCCGTCCTTAACACCCCCTCCTGGTTTAAAGACCAGCAAATGTCTGCAAGAGGCCACAATGAAACACCTCTTAAACACTTTCCCAAACATCCTTCTGGACGTTGCTTTGATGAGCTGCAAACAATATCTCCCCATGGCCCGGATCTGGAGGTGGTACAGTCCAAGGTGGAGCACTTCACGGTGAAGGGAGTTGCAAAAGCAGGAGGGGTCAGTGTGTCAGGCTGCAGGATGGGGGATATCCCTGGCTCTCTTCACTGTGTCCCTGCCCAACTTCCTCTACTACTGTTAATGAGATACCCAGCCTCACACAGCTGGCAGACACACAATGAAGAGACAAAGAGACGGAGAGAGAGGACTTAACGCTCTCTTTATCTTCTATCAACTTGTTTTTGCTTCCCTTTACTCCTTTTTTTCAACTTCTTCTTTCATTTTGGATGATTTCCACTCCAGTGCTCTGACCTAAACCTGTAATACCATGTCTCGTTTTTCCTCTCTGACACTATTTTCCCTTTTTTTTCTTTGTTCAATTACTCCTTCATTCTTTATTTAACTCTCTCTACTCTCTTTTCAACTCTCGCCGGAGAAGACATCCGTCACCAGCGGCAGTCCCACATACCCGATCAGAACACCAGCTCAGATATTTTACTGCACTCCTGCATGTGACACATATTTCAAGATGATGATTTTACGCTCAAGGTGCTCTGTATGTTACACGAAGCAGCGCCTTGTGAGATTAAGCTGTGGCGTTAGAGAAAACAGCGCACTGCTACATTTATGACATGCTGTTTACTCACCCTGACTCGCTCTTTATTTTTCTCATGAGAGGACGCAGCTGCGTGTTCACACTCTCTTCCATCACACTAATATTGACTCAACAGTCACACGTTTTCCTCTGGTGGTATGACCCTTTAAATGGGGTTAGTACTGACAGGCATGTGAGGGCAGCGCTGAGTTAGACAGTGTCTCAGGGTAATTGTTTGTCATTTCTCATGTGGCGTTCCACATTGTATCCATTTGTCCCCCACTAGCCCCCCTACAGAATTGCCCCTCCCCATTCCAAAAGGCAGGATATCCTGCATGGGGAAGAAACGGGGCTGAGATCTGTAGTAAACACAGGTGGTAGGACTTCCTTTGAGTTGCATGATTTTTTTTTTTCCTTTACCTGTAATCATCACTCTTCTGGAGACCAACAGCAAGTCATCATTTTTTGTGTTTTAGAATGCAAAGTGACATGTCGTCAAGCAAAGCTGATGCTCCCTGTGTTCAACACTCTTGTAGATCGTCTCAGACTTGACAAGATAAACATCCCAGATACACCAAGTTTATTTCCTGTTACACTGCCTGCTAGTAACAGCTGCTGACAGGAAGCTTGGCTCTCCTAGATGTCAAATAAACTCAGATGCAAGCAGTTTCCTAGCAACGCATTTCCTCTGAAAAGTTTTATACATATTTAAAATCTCGCATTATGTCATAACTATCATGCATATTCATTAGGGCTCACTGCTCTATTAGCGTGCAGGCTCCGCTGCATCATACTTTGGATGGAAACCCAGGCTAGTTCACTCCCACTGAACTAATATGGTCCCTGTTTCCTGAAAGAAAAGCTCTGTCAGTGATCATATTCCTTTCCCGCTGACAAGTTCCAGCCCATTTTGACACGAAACAGAGACGCAGCAGCACAGCTCTAAAATAGCCATGATACACAATCCTCCCTCTGTCTAGGAGCTGCTTCATTTGTGTCTGTTCAGTCACCTCTTTTGTTTGTGGTCTGATAAGCTGTGGGCGCTCAGTCAATCCATGGAGTTCTCAAGCAATTGGATTTCTTGGAAGTACAGTCCGCTGTGATTGCCAGCAGCTCCCCTGAATCAGGACATGGTTGTGCTCTGTTCTGCTTGTAAAGCCTCTTTCACTCTCATGTTTAATTTATCATCCATTTGCTCTATTATTCCACTAAAACAGATGTCAATAAATAGACTCATGACAGAAAGGCAAATGTCCAGAATAGGAAACCTTCGTGTTCTTGCTAATTCCCATCCTCATTTTTTCCCTGGTTTCCGGCCAAGGAATTATTGGATAGAGGTTGAAGTTGAACTTGTGACATTCTACTGAAGAATTTTGATCACTATCCCTGTCTGGCAACCATCTTTGTTTTCATTGCCAAAGTCAGGATCTGTATGTGAGAAAATTTTTTTCCCAGAACCGGCAGAGAGACGGTTGGTGCTGGGAGGGGTAGAGGGGCCAGAACGGACATTGTCTCAAATTTTTCCAGCTCTTTGTGTATTTATTTTTGTTCTAATTTTCTAATTTGTTTGCCACTAGCTGGAGGCATGTTTTTGTTTGATACCCGTGCATAGGCGCACACACAAACACCCCTGTGTGGATTCTGTTGGTGGTTGAAGCCGTTTACAGTGTCTCCCTGGGGATAAGGTCTTATTTGCATAGTTCGTCTGGAAAACATTTCCACTGCTCCATTCCCAGGTTTATCAAATACCCAGTGTGTGACTGTAAATGTGTGTGAAAGAGAAAAAGGAAGAGGGAGGGAAAGGTTTGGTTATGTCTGAACTTAAGAAAAAGGGTTCCTGTGGAGATTCAACTATGGGAACCAATATTCTCATCCCTCCATAAATCATAAATCTTGATCAAGTTTTTATTATCATTCATATTCTGTGGATATCAATGTGTTGACCAGTCTCTTGGCGTTTTTGCGGTCTTGTTAACATGTTAAACATTTTAAGCACCACACCCCTCCCCCCCTCATATGCCGTGCCATTTTAGTCAATGTGCACCATAAGCTTCTTAACTGTGCCGAAATCTTATTTCTCTGGTGATGTGAGAGTGTGGCACACTTCTTGATGGAATGAAAACTTGCTTGATTAATTACAAGCGTTCTCATGCCCACATACTTACATTCTCACACATGAAACCCCACAGTCATTCCAAAAAGGATTCATCTGATTCTCTGACTTGTGGCAGAATGTATCATTAAATGAAAACGGGATGACATTTCTACTCTGGCATTTCCAGCGAAAGCTATGAGGGGAATCACATACCGTTATTGCATGACACACATAACATTATTAAGATGCAAGACTTAATGACTATTTGAAAAAAAAAACACATTCCTGGATACGCCTTGCCATGTTGGAAACTATTCAAATGTTAAACATGGTAGAACACACCCATTGGCTGCAATTTTTCGTTGGTGTTTTATTGGGCTATGGATGAAGCTTACTTGATAAATCTGGCTGGTATCCCTCTAAATCCTCTAAGTGTGTCTGAGTCGAGGCCAGTGTCACATCTGAGTGGCCGGAGCAGACCTGATGTAAGGTTTTTAGAGGTGGTCCTCCTCTATTGAGAGAAATGATAGTGGTTTAACTGTGGCATTAGTGATGGGGATATACAGGCTTACAATGTTTTAAACGGAGAGGTTAGGACCTCAGTATAGAATGGTAATCCCCGAGGATTACTAGGGGAATCTGGTGAATATCTGAGGAAATCCCTCTCAGGAACTCTCAGATCCTCTGTTTGTATGGATATTTTATCCTCTACCAGCTTGTCCACATGTGTTTACTGAGCAAAGGTTTAAGTTTTGTGTGTGCTGTAACTTTTAGAGATGAGTGAGGATCTATAATCAATTCCTAAAACCAAACTATTCAAAACTTTCGGTTTACAAATTAAGGCTAGTCTCAGCATACATAATCCAACTGCATAACAACCCTAATGCTGAAAAAAAAGTAAAATATTATGCAAGTTATATTTGAGATTATTTATTGATTACCTTTTTTATTTAAGAAAGCATGGTAATCCAGTTTATTGTGTTCAATAAAGTTTATCAGTTATCATTCTGAAATCAACGTAAAAGCTGGAGGACTCTTTGCTGGCTCTCATGAATTTTTATCATCTGTCCTTTAATACTGCAAATGCCACCAAACTCTCTCTATCTCTCTCAAGTTTGTACACCTGTAGGCTAAATTATTCATGCATGAATGCGGCATACACAAAAAAAACTGCAGAAAGATGTAGTGTGCACACTCTCACATAGGCCCTGCAACTCATAACTGTTGCCTGTGTGTTTCTTCATCTGCATGTGAATTTCAGGGTTTTTACTGAATGTGACATACAGAACAAGCTTTCAACGAATATTCCAACCACTAAAACTAAAACATGACAGCTTTCATGTGTGACTGTGGCATATAATTGATCAGGTGTTTTACTTTATTGAGCAAAAGGCTTCCTACCTCCTGCCTTCAGATTCTGGCTCTCCCTGAGGCAAAATGGCCAAATGGAAGACATTCAATACCTTTACAATGACGGGATTCCCTTTGGACAGGAGGAACTGTGCACACACACACAAATACACACACAGACACACACACACACACACACTTAGACCACACATACTTGCCAAAGGGCTCTCCCTGCAGATGAGCTGGGTCATTTTTCATTACCCTGGCTCAGAGGAATCAAGTGAGTAGTAATGGAGCACAGTCACATTGAGCCAAAGCTATGGAGGGATAAATCCCTACTGTAGAGCACAGTGGAGGCAGACCAGACACCCTGCAGCACAGAGCCTGCGGAGAGGCATGTAGCTCTATTTCACTCCTCAATTTGTCATTCGAACACCTCAGAATAGATCCTCAGAGAGGGTCTGATGCTACAGCGCGTTTTTTTTGCCATATTCTCCCATTTCTCCATTGCCTTTTTGTATGATGCCACTTTCATGTCTGTCTGATTCATCCCGTTTATTCCCATTTTCTGTCCCACCCATCTGTTTTTTCCCTCTTCCCCTGTGTGTTCCTTGCCTCTGCGCCTTTGCTGTCAAAGTGTGTGTGTGTGTTTCTCTTCTATGCACTTGTCCATGTACTGTTCTTGCATTACATCACCTGAGCCAGTATAGCCAGAGGCAGAGCAGGGGGAGGTATGATGAGGGGGTGTTATGGTGGAGTGAAGGGTGGGATTAGGGGGGTTCAGTCATTGTGAAACTATGAGTTTATATTGTTTGTTGAGCAAAGGATTCCCTTGTCTTTGCCATCCAGGGATCATGTCATCAGCTAGATCCACTCACTCTGTGAGTAAAACCTTCACTGCATTCCTATTTGCTTTAGTTAAGACCCCTGGCTCATACCTCTGCCTGTTACAGTGTCTCAGCATTGTCTTACAGTGCCTCCTCCAAGAAGAGCCCCACATTTTGGGCAAAGTGCATGCTAGGTCTCCTGTAAAGTTGTCATGACAACTTTTGTTTGTGCTTAAGGTTGCAGAGCACAGGGGAGATGGGCTGGTCAAGCATTCATGTGTGTGTGTGCCTGTGTGTGTGTGTATGAGTACAGGTTGTGTCGATGCCCGTCAGCCAAAGAAGTGAAGCTTTTAAAAACCTAAGACTTATTATGTGAATGGAGGCTCACAAAGCTTCTATACTGCCAGTGCCTTGAGCGATGTCGCTGTGTGTATCCCATATTACCCCGAAGGGTTTTTAGAGCCCTGAAGGACACACACACACACACACACACTTACAAGGGCAAAATTAGCAAAGAACAGAGAGGATTTGGGTGCATTTATACACAAAACCCTCTCCTTTCCCCTGCTGTTCTAGTCTCAGGGTACATGTTTATTAGGCCAGCGGAATATATTAGGACTGTGACAAACACACACTCAAACCCACACACACACACACACATATAGGATTTTTGCAGACAGGGTTGTT
>JAUZTA010000028.1:11523215-11536608 GCA_034780835.1 Ctenochaetus striatus | reverse complement strand
CAGCATGCTAAATGAGTAGAGCTTTTGGTATTCTATCCCGTTACCGGACAGGGGAGAGGCCATTGGAGTTCAACTGCTCTGCATTACACAGTGCCCTTGAGGTTAGGCCAAGAGCTCTGTGTGTGTGTGTGTGTGTGTGGGTGTTCTTGTGTTTATTTGTTTATTAGAAACTGAAAGAGAGAGTTAAAGGGAGGTCAGTGTAGAAGATTAATCAATCAAGCAGGTTCAATGGGTTTATGGCCACAAAAAACACACACACACAAACACATACACACATAAAAAACACAAACACATGGTCACACATATATATTTATGATACTATTAGCAGTGCAGAACCAAACACCCCACTCTACGTCAGTCTGTCTTTCTGCATGCATTGCCAGCAGTATCAGTGAACACAGGGTCACTCGGGTCTACAGTGATTTCTCACTGTGTGAATTATAGATGAGGAGAGGAGGTGTGGGGGTAAAAGATCCTTCCCCTGTGAATGACTCACACACACACAGACACACACTGACAACCTAGATCCTTGCAGATCAACGCTGTGATCACCGAGACTATGTTTCATTGAGATAAAAGTCCCAAAGACATGACATCACTCGTGCCCACTTGTCCTAAATCTCTCTGTTCCTCTTGTTTGGCTCACAGGCACTCTGGCGCCCCCTCTCGCCCTTTTCCCTGCACTTGTCCCTCCTCAGAAGCTGCTTTGGTTACTGAATCACCTCCGATCCATTTCATCAAAAACACAGAGCAGATGGCCATGTTTTCCGAGGCACATGCACACACCAAGATAATACACCCGGACACACATGACCATTGGCTTTATCCACCGAGTGCTCCTTTTGGACAAGAATTTAAGGAATGTCCTAACCGAAAAGGGCAAAGCTGACCAGAAAAAGTCTAACTGAGACTGAAAGAGAGGGAATCATAAATCAGGGAAGAAAGGCAACTTGTCCCTCCTTTGGGAAAAAGGCAAAGTTAAATGAACCCCTTAAATTACTTTGAATAAATCTCATCCCTGTAAAAAAAGGAGACTAAAATGAGCATAAAGTGAAAACACATTAAAATTGTTGGTGGTATGCAAGAAGGATGATGTGAATGTATATTGGATTGATACACTGTGACACAGTATTACCACACAGTGCCCACTTAGGGTTTTATTTGCTTGAATGTCATTAAGACATTTGCTACAATGCTGTTTTAGAGCTTTCTATATTAAATTTAACTTGAGGCTCTAGTTGAGTTCCTGGGAACATATATTTAACCTAGTTTTTTAAAGTCACTTACAAGTAGTTCCGCACTGGTAAAAAGGTAGGCCTACATTGGTTAAAGGAGAAAGAGAAAAGAAATCACACAAATAAAGAAGAAGGATGTAGACATGAAATCAGTGGCTGAATGGTCCATTAGCAGTCTTTTGTATGACTATGTTACTAGTTGGCAGCAAGAAAATAGGCTCAGCCTGTGGCACATGAAGTTATCCCTCCTCAGTGTTGCAGAAACACATAGTTATGCTGGATATTCAGAAAAGCATTCGGTTGTTTTAGGTATCAGACAATGAGACCTTTCAGCAGAAAAATCTGAAAAGAATGACGAGAAGAATTTCACACTATCAGGGATTCCTCAAGAACATGCTGAGGTTGTTAGTGTTATGACTCCAAGGCAGAGTAAGTTTTACTGGGCTATATCAATACACTGAACTGTTGTGCTATACATCTAAAAACACATAGGAAGCAACTTCTGAACATCTTCTGGGAATTTTCAGCATGAGCCGAGAGACTATCTTTGCAATTTATTGGGGATTGTGGCTCCCCTGGACAAATCCATCTCAGCCCTGAATTGAGGCTGAGATGGATTTGTGTGGATTCCCCACATCTAAAGTCAGGATCACAAAATCTGCCATAAAAAGCACGATAACTGATGTCTTTATTGTGTCTACTGAAACACCTCACGGCAATGCTCCCAGTGAAAGTGCCTATGTTGTACAGTGTTTTAAATTCATAAACATCCCCGTCTGTCAGTTTTAGTGAAGGCTGTGATTCCACGGTATGTTAAAATCTAGGGAAACATCTCCTGAAACAATGGGAACAATTTTGGTAAAGGCTGCGAATGGAGCTTGGTAGTAAAATGAGAACAAAGCGGAGTTGGCCACAGAAATATCTCCAGTTTGTTTGAAGTGCCAGTGTGTGTTTATGATTTTAAAAAAAGCCCTAACTGGAACCACATTTCAGTCCCAAAGTCACTCACGGGCAGGGAGGGTGGAGCTCGCAGACACACACACACTCACATATACACACTTGAACAAACAAAACAGATCTCTCTCGGTCAGTCGTTTCTCGAGACATTCCTGGCTGCCTTTCCATGACCCTCCCAGCTCCGTCTCACTCTGCCACTACACAAAGCCCGGGATGGAGAAGATGACAGGATTTGGCCCTGCTATTATTTTTCCATCAGGTTTTCAATAACCCATTCAACTTGAAACTGTAGAGTATTAAGAGCTGCTGCCTGTTTTGCAGAATCTCGTGTTGTAATCTAATCCGTACCATATGCAGATAGTGTTACATTAAAACTGATGACGAGTCATAAAGCCCATTCAGCCATAATGATCTCGGCATCATAAATCATCACAGGCCTGCTGGTGTCAAACCAGGCTTGCGCTCCATGTGACGTGTTTAAGAGCATGTGTTTGTTTAGTCTCCATAAAATACGGGAGAGACGCAGACAAAGACAGACAAAGCGAAGAGCATGGAGCGTGTGTGTGTGTGTGTGTCTACATGTGTGAGTGTGTCAGTTTTAACTGCCTACCGCAGCGTCCCACAGCCAGGGTTAAAGAGATTCTCCATCTTGCTTCAATTAACCATTCAGTGCTGTTTATATCACATTCCACCAATATAGGTTACCTTTTCCAGCCCAGACCATCAACCCTGTTCCCCTGCTCGACCTTAAAACCTGACTCTAATACCCTCCACCTGTTAAACCCACCTCAACCATCCAGATCTTTCCCCTTTGGACCCCTGCTCCATAGAAATACACCAGATAAGCACCTCATTAAAGCCGCAGCTCAGCCTAGAATAGACGTCCACCGGCTCTGTAAAAAGGCCCAGGTTTGTCACACCTTCAAGAGTTTCTCTTTTTGTGCTTCTTGGCAACAGTCTTTGTAAGTCACTGGAAGATGATCATGTATAGGGGAAACTAGAGGAAGATGAGCATTGGACAGATAGGCACGCTAAATCACAGCTGCTTGTTATTGTTCCTTCCTGCTTCCTTTTCTTGCTTCCTTTCTCTCCCCCTCTCATTTAGTGTCTCTGGGGCTACTTACATCCATCCTAAGCAGGAAGAATAATTCATCAAGTCTTGTAGTTTAAGTGTTCAGGATCTTCCTACTGCAATTTTTATTTTGCCCGTCCTTTCTGTCTTTGCCAGTTTCACCCCATTCCCCCACTTCCTGTATTGTCTCCTTCTCCCATCCTCCCTTGCATTGGTCAAACAACAGACCCCTTGTGGCAGCAAACTGAGGAAGCTACCAATAAAGGGAGATATGTATTTGACTGGAGAAAGCGAAGAGGGGACGGGTGTATGTATCAAAGCCAAAAAAAGAGTCATCTGGAGATGTTTAAGTTGGACAGGCCAGTTTCCGGTGTCTGGAACAGGCCAAAAATATCCAGGACCAGAAAAATCCAGCAGAAGGGGAAAGGATACACCTCCTCATTTCTCATGTGACCTTCTGCATTCAGCAAACTAGGCTGAATTTTGGGCTTGCAGCATATGCTATGGTAGCAACAAAATCCTTCAAGCCAAACACATTAAATTAAATTGCATCTTTGTATTGCTTAATGTCTGGAATGAATCTCGCAGATTTAAAATATGGCTCGAATATAGTGCAAGTGCATTTGGCTCAGACAAACTGCACAAACTCTATGACACAGACTGTAAAGTTCTTTGGAGAATAACTTTAAAAAGTTACTCTTAAATAAATGGTTGAGTATCACTGATGCTGACAGCTCGGCACAGTGGTGCTCAAACAGTTTCAAATCAAGGAACCCTACCAATCAGACAACAGGCCCCCGACTGATAACACTTTTTCTTGTAAAAGTTTTATTACAGAAAATGTATAAAACCCATTTCCAAGATACTCATGTATCATTATATTACTTATAGACAGAATTACAGTGAAAATAAATTATTCCAATTCTAGCTGGGGCCCCTGGGGGACCAGACATACCTTTGATAACAACTAGCTCAGCAGACAGTGTACTACATATGTATGCATACTGCGCTTGTGCTACATGTGGCCTCACACTGTTTTCATAACATGGGGACTACTCATGTTGTAATATAATAATAGAAAACAGACTTGCCTACGCGAGCCGAGTCATTCAGACACTTTATTGACAGTATGTAAAGGCTGAGCCCTGCCTCCACAGCACACATTTCTACTATCTATTTATGGTACCAAAAACTGGACTGATTGGTATGTTAACAGCTTGTGGTTTCAACGGCTGCTGCTCCAGCTGTGTAAGGTGAACACAACTGGCCAATTTAGGTCATGCCTTAAAAAAAAAAAAGTCCAACGGTGCAGCAGAAAGAAGGCCAGAAATCATTCGAACACAAACAAGGCAAACGTAAAAGCAAGATCTGTGTTTTAAAAGTGCAGACAGGAAGTGACAAGCTGGCAAGAGCCAAGCCGGGGATCTAGAGATTTAGCTTGAACTGCTTTTTCTGCAGAACCATGTAATCATCTTAGGCCTATGGAAGTCTATCAAAATACATATGGTTAAGGCTCTACCTGTAACTGCATTGTCAAAGTAATAAGTCATATGAGGATAGGGTCTTTCAAGGGAAACTCTCCCCCATAAAAGCATGCAACTGCAGCTGATTGAATAAAGACTGATCGCTGGCCACTGTTATGTATCAGCAGCGCATCAGTCATTTTAAAGGCAGACTGTTGGTGTGCTCTGCAGACACAGATGTCTGTTTGGGTTTGTAAGCACGCACACGCGCGCAGAGAGCGAGGCAGGGAGAGAGAGAGAGAGAGAGAGAGAGAGAGAGAGAGAGAGAGAGAGAGAGAGAGAGAGAGAGAGAGAGAGAGAGAGAGGTCTGCAGTTTCTCATGGCTGTGAGCTGCAGCAGAAAATTTCCCCTCATCTCCTCCTTTCCCCGCCCCCACATCTTGCCTCCATTATTCCCGTGTTTTCGAAGCAACTCCGGTGACAGCGAGAAACATAGCTGGCAAGTGAGGGCAGGCTGGGAACGTTCGACCGTTAGCCGTTCCTTCCGGACGTCCCCCTTTGGTTGCTGACCGATGGTATGGTCTCCCGCTACCAGCACGTTCACTCACCGTTTGTGCACGCTGCCGGTAGCGAAAGCGCGCGGGGGGGGGGAGAGAGGTTGGTCGACCGGGACTAGCACCGTGAGAGGCTCTCTGCTTTCGGTAGGAGGGAGGTGAAGCCAGCCTTGGAAAACGCTCCACGGTCTCCGGTTAAGCAGCGCAGAGTTATCACGAGCTTGAATGGCGAAAGGTTCTGAGGCGTTTAGATGAAACTGGGAAAAAAAGAGTAAACAGCGACGCTTGTAATTAACGTTATCTAATGGTCACTAACATGGATGCTGATGTGCCTCCTCCCCTAGGCCGGCCGGGGAAAAGGGTGTTTTTTGACTATTTTCTGGCAGAAACACGGCGTATTCATCTTTGGGATTAATATTTTTCTCACTCACTCTCTCTTGGAGCCAGTTTTTTTGTGTGTGGGATCCTTTCGGTGAGCGTCTGTTTGCAAGGTAACTAACTAATGATACCGTGAACAAGCCCAGCACTGATGAAGCATCACTGTCAACTGTTCGTATGTGTGTGTGTTTGTGCGTGTGTGTGTGTGTGTCTGCTATTTCGGTGCCAGCTTCAGCGAAATCATGACACGTTGTGAACATCATGGCTGCTTTTTTTTAAAAAACATAGTTCATTTTCATCTCGTGGCTGTTAACCTCAACGTTTCTTACCGGTGAGTCAGGCCTGGGGATGTAAGTTAGCCAATTGAAACCTGACTGGTAATGGGTCAGAAATGTTAGTGGATTACATACAGCATGAATCACATACCAGGACAAGGTGATGTTTCAAGTACCACAAGTGCCTATTATTCCTCACTGGGACTACATTGTAATTTAATGTTTACAACATGCTTAAGAGCTCATTGTCAAGATTGCTGCTTATGTATTCACATGCTGTCCTTTTAAAACGATATGCTGTCTGTATGGTGCAGCAATATTACATTAAGTTCAATTATTCTTCATTTTCTTTTTTTTTTTAACTCAGTATAATGACAAGAAGCTATTCATAGACACTTTATTACATTTGGTTTCATGGTGGATAGAAACTCGGTAGCATGTGTCCAATACCACAAAGTGAATTTTATGACTAAAACCAATAAGCCTCTGTCTCTGCCAGATTGGGCTGCCTAATTTTAGCCTCCAGGCAGTGATTTGTTACCTTGACGTTAAGGTTTGTACTATTCCCATGTTCCCAGAGCAGAGTACCACTGAGTGTGTGCTGGCAGATGTGTGTGTGTTTGTGGGCGTGTGTGTCTGTATCTGCTGTCTGCATTGCAGTTTTAAGTATTGCAGTTTAAAGTAATGCAGACAAGAAACTAAAGAAACTGATACTATCACGGCTCAACAATGAAGCCAAAACAGAGGACTGTTTGGGATGCTTAGTGTATACAGAAATTGCATAATTGCCTCTAGTCTGATAACGTTGCACGTATTTTCTGTATTATACTTTACTTTTGGAGTTATTATATTGTGTATATTTGGCTAAACTAATCATGCTTTGGGTGAACTACAACTCAGTACTCATGGCAGTAATTAAAATCAATATATACAGTGTAAACATGGAAAGTTTTGGAAAGGTAATGTAACTCCAAGACACTAGGGTGGGAGATGAAAACAAAAGCCAACGCTAGAAAATGTAATTGTGTGTGTGTGTGTGTGGGTGTGTGTTTATGCGTGTGTGTAGCTGTGTGTGGGTGTGTGTCACTCTGTGTGCACAGGTGCACCAAATCCAAACCCTCAAACCACAGGAGATCAATTGTGAATGGGAGGGTTAACTGAACCCTTCAAAGAAGCTAAAAGCTACATACACACACACACATACAAACACACACACACACACACACACACACACACACATAAGTAGTCACTCAGCAGAGTTCACATAGGGATGAGTTTTGAGACACAACTTTGTCATTCTTCTCCCTGTCTTCCTCTGTTATCTGCAGCTCTCTGCTAACTCACGCCTCCAACCTGCCACCTAAATGCAAGCTTGCTTGCATGGTGGGAAAGGAGGTGTGTATTGTGGTTATACTGGGGACACACCCTTACCAGATTGCAAGAGCCTCAGGTGGCCAACATGATCCTCATGGTGACGAGTTACAAACCGGTTGAGCTCAAGCTCCATCACTGTTTTGGTGGACGTTCTCATCAAAATTGTTTTACAACAACAATGTCTCTCCCCTCTTTCTCCTTATTGATGCTTTTCCAGCATTTTTTTTACCCCTCCCTCCCTACACCCCCACACACATCAACCCCCTTCCCCCTGGTCTCCCTCCCCATCTCCCAGATGTGAGGGAAGTGTGGGAGGAGCCAGGGGGGTGTTTGTGTTCCTCAGGGTCCTGTCTTCCTGTTAAATTCTAAAGACACTCCACATGTGTTGAAAACACTAGCACTCACTTACATCCACACAAACATACACTAACACACTGAATACTTTGCCACGCTTTGTACATCTTGACATGGAATCTTTGTCTTTATTGTTGCAGTGAATGTTTAAACCGTCTTGTATTGGCTTGAATCTTATCGTGCAGTAGCAAACTTTCAGACAGTTCTGGAGTAATGTCCTGGTGTTGTCTGTCATGTAAAATGTGTGGTCCAACTTGTGTGTATGTGGCGCATATTTCCCACAGTTGACTGTTTCATTGTTGCACCTGCTTCAGTGTTTATGCCTGAACTTGGCAGACGGATATTATCAGTTTTTTGCAGCGCTATTTAGCAAGCCTTGTATCAACAGCACAGACAAACACTCAAGCGCACGTTGTCAGCAGGCAGCTTCACTCATTGTGGTCACTGTAGATGGATAATGGATTTCCTGCTTAAGGAGGAATGCTAGAAATGTCTGTGTGCCAGTGAACAGAACAGGACGTTGTCTCTATCAGTCCATTGTGTAGTTAGCTTCACTAATCTTGTTAAGACTTCACTGAGACAACAAACACACGTGTGCTCTGCAAGCTTGCCTTAAAGCCCAAGTCTCCCAATCTGTTAGATCAAGGGGTTCACAGGGTTCAATTAAATGATATTCTCTGTATGATCTGAACTACTAGAGGCCAGTACAGATGTCTGCTTTTGATCTGTGCCGGTATAACATGAATTTAGCGTAATTGATTCTTTACAAGCATATTAAAAGCATCCCTTGTGTTTTTGTCTCTTTTCTTTCAGATGACAGAGGGGAGGCGATGTCAGGTCCACCTCCTGGATGACAGGAAGCTGGAGCTCCTTGTACAGGTGAGTCTGTCTTCCTCCGGCCCACCCTCGGGCTCTTTCGTTTCTCTCTTCCTCTCTCTTTACAGACTCTTATTTCCTCAAAGCGAGAGATATCTGGCATCCTCAGGGACTCAGTTCTCGCTGACCGGGGGAAATTTGGTCAGCAGTAGGTGACTTTGCACTTTCTTGATGCTCACCTGATCTCTCTGCACGCAAACAAAGAAAAGCACATGTGCATGCATGCAACAGACCCAGCCCTGACTTTACTCTCCCCGTAGAGGCTGTGCAACCCAACACAGAGCTCAATCCTAATGATGTGCTAAGCAGAACCTCTGGTTTTCTCTCAGCTCATGCATCACTGCTCATTCTTCATTACCCATCCCTTATGCCCTCCCAGAATGCCTCAGCAATGCCAAAATCATCTAACAAGAAGCTTTAACCATCTATGTAATCGTCAGTGCTCCACATTATTGTCTGAAAGTCTAGGAAAAACAAAGCAGCATGGAGCCTCCCTCCCCCTACTTCCAGCCTTAAATCGTCCCAGCAGGCCTTTCTGCAGTAATGACCAGAGGCAGCGGCAGCATCCACAACCCAACCGTCTTTTTGTTCTTTGCCGTTTAAAAGCCCCCTATCATTTTTTAAACATCTATTTGTTACAGTAGATCTGGTCTTTCCTCTGTCCTGTATCCAGTAATAAGATATAGTAACATCACACTTTAGCTTACATTTTTTTAAGCAGGTATTTTTCATTGTTTAGAAATTGTATGGCTCTCTCTGTACAATGACGTTTCCTTTTAATTCCTCTTTTTCTTCATTGATTGTTCAGTTGATCATCTGTAGTTTCCCTCTCATGGTGTGTCTTTAAAGTCTGAAGCCTGCTCATTAATGGCTCCACTTTTCTCTACCTCTCTGAGCCCCTTTTTGTGTCTGACCATCACCCAATTCCACTGGAAAAAAGAGAGATAGACAAAAGGAGGTAATTTTCCTGGAAACTGAGTAGAAGAGCGAGTGGAGAATAGAAAGATTGACACAGAAACACAGGAGGTTTAGAGGGAGAGAGAAAAGTGAGACGGGAGCTTAGGAATGGAGAGACAGGAGATGACAGTAAAGAGATGGGAACAGAGAGGAGAAAATGAAGGGGAGAGTCTGGGTCTGCTGACTTTTTTGATTTGATTACTCTGCCAGAACTGATCCTCTCTTACAAATTGGTACTTCTCTCTGCTCCTCTTCCACTCTCCCTCTCTCTTTCTTTGACTTACCGCTTTTCGCTGTCCAAATCGTCTTTTATCTTTCGGCTCCTTTGTCTTTACCTGCCTTATTCTGGCTCTGTCTCCTTCTACATCATCAAATACAGCTGCAGTGGCTCTGTATCTTGTCCGTCCATCCTTTCTTCCACTCATTCTCCATCCTCTTGCCAATCAGGAAAGGAAATAACAAGGAAATAAACAAGGAAATAAAGAAAGTTTGAGTTGAATTAATACATTACAATGATTTTTCTCATATTTTAATAGTTTTAGAGGTACTTGAGTATATATTTAAAGAGAGAATAGTGAAAAAGAAAAAACGGGTATTCTTTTATGCTTTGACATCAGTAATGGCAAAATAAAAGGTAGAACAAAAATTTCTGGAACAGGGAATGTTATTAAGAAACCATTTCCATATTAATCCAGGAACTGCTGTCTTTCTCTCAAGTTTTTCTTTCTCTCTGTCCTTACTTTTTCTGTTGTGCAGATATACAGTAAGCCAATACTATTCTAATAAGGGCCACAGAGAATTACAATGTTTTTCCAGTTTCTTTTTCTTGAACTAAGAAGCAGTAAGGTCCTTACTCACTTGCAAATAGGATTTCTTGAAAGGACAATCATAACTCCAGTGCAGGGCAAACTGTTGTGTTTTTTTAGATGTGTGTGATCATAGTGTGTTAATGGAGGTCCAGTTCAGGTTTTCTTTGACATGTACAGTGTGTAAATGCCTGTATTAAAATGCTGACAGACATCTTTGTTGTATCATCAGTTGATCCTTTTTACTTACTGTGTCCTCATAGTTTCCACCAATCAAAGGCTATAGGTTATCTATAGCTTAGTATAGGATAACTCAATGTTATGTAAATAAAAAATAAATACTTTACCTCATCTGTGAACATTTCTCCCACTACTCAGTCACACTGCATAGATATTCACCTGCAATGGTAGTTGTCCAATAGTTAAGTCAAATCTCATGAGCCCCTTTGACCTCACAATGTCATTGAACAATGTCTTCTTTTGTTTTCATAATTTTAATAAAAGCCCAGAAGTTAATGATTGTGCATTTAAGTATAGATAGTGCATCAACACACCAACCAGGTAGCCTGTGAAGAGCTGGATCTCATTTCTGCCCCTTAATTGTTACATTGACCAGCTGTTTGATCCCAAAAGTGTTGTTCCCTCATTCCTCTTCCTCATCCCTGTCTTCCTAGCTTTGATAGAGTCTCCTCTGTGGTTTGTTTATGGTGCGATGCCTCATTGGCAGGAAACTATGTGCCAGAAGGCCAACACACCTATTGACCAGGCTGTAAAGACTGAAGCTAACCACCAAATACACCATGGCATAAAATATATATCAATCATACAGCTATCACTCCCCAAGGCAAGAGTGGTTTAGGTTAAAGAGGGAAATGGGGTTTAGGTTGTGTAATAGTGTTTCTCTTAGAGACTAATTTTTATGTGAAGAACTACATTGGTAAAGAGACGCTATAGGGTGTACTGTAAGATGGTAAAAAGTGCTACAGTCTATTATTAGTAAAAACATTAAAACATGTAGTGGATGTGGCTGAAAACCTTCTCCTTACCCACTCTTGGAGTCCTACGAACTGCCACTGATAAATCAGTTAGGCGCCAGAGGCCTGACGAGCTGTTTGCAGAGATTGGGCTGTGAAATGCTGCCTGCCAGCCAAGTGAGCTACCGTTGTGTGTTTGCCACTTGTTTAGAAGTTTGCCTCAGCCTGTCTCCTCCTCACTTGCACCTCCCTGTAATTGTTGTGCTGTTAATTACCTGTGCTGCTGAGGAGGCACAGGCTAAATGTCTATTAGTAGTAATGCTGTCTAAGCTAGCAGAGAGATTTACTGTCTGATAGATGGTTTCAAAGTGTGTTTGTGTGTGTGTGTGTTGTCTTTGTCTGTCCAGAGTATGCATCCCAGTTATTGTATGTGTGTTTAGTGTGCCATATCAGTTGCTCTATCACCTGTCACTCTCTCTCTTTATCGCTTATGGTATCTCCCCCAATGTTATTACACATCTGTTGTTTATCTGCCATCTCAAAGATAAGGTGTAATGTGTATGTATGTGTAGAAGGAGTGAGTCGCCACGTTCTGAGGAGAGAACCAAGCAAAATTCTACCATCTAATGCAGCCTGTGTGATTTTACAGTCTGCTTGGTATTCATAACAATGGTGAGGCCAGAGGCTGAGCCTAACCTTACAGGGGTCCCTCTGTTCTTTTTCATCTTAAGTCGTGCACTTCTGATGTCAAACAGTGTATTGTGGGCTCATTTTCTTTCCAAAGCGTCTCTCATATTACCATATCTGTCCACGTGTCCCTGTTCTCTGCTCATTGTTTGTTATGCTTGCGTGGCATGGATGTAGTTTAATTGATGATGCCAAGGCAGTTGAGTTGACTGCTGGGTGGTAATGAAAGACCACCAGTGTGTGCGTCTCAGACTGAACCAAAACATGCATTACTGCTAATACTATAAGGATAGGATGCTTCCAGGCTGAAAATTTCTGCATTTAAAATGTTTAGAAAACTTAAAAGAGATCTAGTGCAGCTCATGTGAATAACTGCTTTCCCATTTGGAGACACAGCAGAACCAATCGGGGCCTTTGTTGATAAGATTGTCAGTTTTTGTCAATCAGAAAGACAAGAAAAGTTATGGTCAGCAGTTCTATCCCTGCTGATAATGCATCATGTGTTTGACCATCGTATAAATTGGATATGATCAAGATCTTGTTCCTAGCAAGAAAGGTTTATCTGTCGTTCTTACTGTGTAGATGCTTTCTAATTTTTCCTGTAATTATAATCTCAGTACTTCATGACAAAGCAGTATGGGAAAATTTCAAATCTTTTCCTTTAATTTAGCCAATACTGCAGTGTTTTATAGGAAGGCTGTGTTAAAGTGTATAAAGACAGAATCAGCTGGCACAGTAGGGAAAACCATTTTCCTATTTAACGCTTTTATCTGGTACATAAACATGATACATGGAAACGTTAAGCAGAATCAGCCTATATGATAGTTCACGCTGTCTTCATCCCTTATATTCTCTCCTGAGTCTTTTTGTGTTGCAGGATCACTGTAGGCGTTGCGCTTATATGAGATCTAGGTCATTGGAGTTATGTGTGTGTGTGCATTTGGTGTATGTGTGTGTGCTTGCTGTCTGCATGACATCACCCCCTTGTCTTTAAATAGCTCTCTGTAGCTTCTGTCACTGTAGTTGTGCAATAAGTAGATAGTACAGGACCTCAGGGGAGATTCTTCGCAATGTGCACACTGTGGCACATGTATCTTAGTGATATGCGTGTGTAAGTGTGTGCTTGTTGTGCTAATTCTGTTTCACTCAATATGTTACCCTCTCTTCATCCTCCATGCTGTATACACACTAAACAGCACATGTGTTTCTCCAGTATGTTTTGAGCGGGCTGTATTTATGTTGTTTATGGGCTTGTGTGTGAGTAAGTGCATGCTGATTTGTGTGTATTTGTGTGTGTGTGTGTGTGTGTGTGTGTGTGTGTGTGTGTGTGTGTGCATGTCTAATGAAAATGCAGGCAGGGAGGCACACCCATGGTTAACCTCAGGGTGGGGCATGCTGCTACTCAGGATGTCACAAACCAGCAGCACATGGC
>JAUZTA010000028.1:11478423-11493015 GCA_034780835.1 Ctenochaetus striatus | reverse complement strand
TAGGAGTGGTGTACGACCTTGCTTTATATTCTTAATGAAATCCTCCATCATTTAAACACTAAATCCCACCACTCCCCCCCCTCTGCGTCTGTACTCTGTGTACTCTTGGACATCCACCCTTGTTAGGACCAGTTTGAGTTTTAGATCATGGAAGTAAGGACATTTTTTGCAGTATCTGGGTTTTCTGTAAAATTCTTTAAGGAGCAGTTTAAAGCTCCAAAGTATATGGCTGAGGGTTGAGGTCAGGGTAATGGTAGAGGTAAATATTAAATAGAAATATCTGCAATGAAAATACAACTTGGTTGGAGAATTAGAAAGAGATCAATGCCAGCTCACTGAAACAGAACATTTATTTACCTTAAGGGATCGTAAGATTAACAGTAAACTGTTAAACTCTTACACAACAAGGTGAAAGACCATGTTTAGATTTGAATTCAATGACCATTTTATGCTCCAATGATTTTATTACCAGCATTTCCACTACTACTTCTACTAAAAGTTGAAGTTCAATAAAATAGCCAAATACAGTTTTGTGTAAATCTGCATCTTGCTGTACAGTGCACTGAAAAGTCTCATGGCAATGGTTATTCAAATTTCCCTTAACAGTCTTAGTTAACATCTGATACGTAAGCCTGCTTAGATGGGCCCTATAGATGCCATAATGATAATGAAATTATCTCCCATTGTTGCCTTTACTACATTGTACGCTTCTATATTATTAAATTGTATAGCTCAGGTACCTAACTATACATTTTTTGACATTTTTTAATAAATAGGATCAATATGTTCATTTATTTGTGGCCCTTACTTTTAGTTTGTCCTCTTTAAACTTAGTTTGAGTTATGGAGGCATCTTAACATTTTTAGGAGTTTCTCTTGGAGTTTTCTCCGGAGTTTTCATGCTGTGTCTTTTGGTTTCAAAAGTATAAATAGGAAAACTTTCAGTTGTTTTTAAGCTTTTCTAATATTCAGTGCTCGTAATGAACTCAGGTGCACTCATGTAACTTGCTGATGTCAAAGATAGTGAATTACAAACAGCTGTGGGATACACATATTCATATTTGTATGGCTATACATGACACTTTGCTAGGAAAAACATTTATGGGTTAGCATGAAGTCATATTCAGTTTTTATTTTATTACCATGACCAACACTTAGTGTGTATTTAACAGACAACTTCTCATTTTTATAGCTGGCAACTAAGTTGAAACTATTTCATCCTTCAATATCCAACAGAGAAGGTTAGTTAGTGGCTGCGCAGTTTGTGTGAAATTAATAGCAATGCTGCCCTCTAGTGTTAGTCACAGAGCAGCATCGATGAAAATGAGAATATCTGGGAAAAACATTATAACCTGTAATAATGTTTAGAAAGATTTCTAAACTCCAAACACACATACACAGACTTTGTTAAATTTAGTTTAATAAGTCATTTCTGTATTATATACATCATTAACTGTTTAACATTCTTACTTTATATAGGTTTTAATGTTGTCATTGCAGTTCGTCTGAATTTCAAGTTTTTGGGAAACCCAAGGAGGAAGTGAAACCCAGACATCAGTCAGTTGGCATGATAACAGTTTCACGATGTCTAAAATAATGTCCTAAGAATGGATTGCACAAGCTGTTCATAAAGAAGTTCATAAACCATAAAGACTCATGATCATCAACAGTGACTTGAGTTCACAAAAGGCTTTGTGAGAGAATATGTCTTTTCAGGTCTTTCACAGGTTGAACTCTATTTGTTCCAGTAAAGGCCCGTTGGTTTCTTCAGGATCCTGACAAAAAACGGCAGAAAAATATTCAGACCTAATGAAATTAGGAAAACAAGCTGAACTGGAAATTACAAAAGCAACCCAGTTTACAGTAAGCTTATCTCTCTTTAATGCTTAGGGCAGGTCTACATATCCTGTTGTACTTTATTTACCTGTGAGAGGCGGCTGTAGGCCTTTGGAGCACTGTATTGATATAGGCCTCTCCAGGACAGGAAAATTATGTAGACTGATGCCAGAAAACACTTTGCAGTAAATGCAATGGAGCTCCCATTTGCAACATTTGAACCAATACGCTGTTGAGAGGAAGTCAGTGAGGAAAATGAGAAGAAGAGTTTATTTAAAACTAAAACACCATATATTTCTACACATGTGGTATATGGTTTAACTCATAAACATATTTATTCATCGCAGAATTACCTGTTGGTTTGTGTTGAGTGCAACAGGCTGTGAGGACCTGAGGTTGTCGGCCAGGACAGCCGAGAAGCCAAATATTAAACTAAAGACATTCAGACCAATCAGGGTGATGATCTGTTTATGATAAATGTAGAATTAAGCATCGCAGCTGATGACAGAAGCAATATTGACCAGAAATGATTACTCAAAGTATCTACCTTTACTTTATTTGCTTTCCTCTGCACCTCCATTGCCAGGCACCCGGCAGCCATGTACTGTAACAACACAAACAGTTACAACAGGTCCAGTATTTGCCCCCTTATCTGAAGGATTTTTGCTTGAAGCAGATGTAGACTCACAAATAGGCTTGACCACACTGGTGTTGTCATGGAGACAGAGCAGTTGTAGCTCACACATGCATGGATGACTGTGGTTAGTATGCAAGCCAAGGCACTGAGGATCTGCACCACCTGAGGGGAAGTACGAGGTATAAAGCAGGAAGAAAGTTTAAAAGCTTACTAAAAATGTGTGAACCAATAGTTTGGAGAAACACAAGAAAGTAGCATCTCACCCCGGTGACTAAAAGTCTGGTGTTTACTACAGTCCCAAACCAACGATGAATCCTGGCATTTCTCAGCTCGCCGTGACTGGTAGGACTGGTTGAGGGTGTCTCTTTAAAAAACACATGGTACAACCCCTCCTGAAACATGTTCTGCGTCATCTGTTTTGGGGAAAAAAAGAATAACTTGTAAGGGAACAACATAGGTGTTACAGAGTGTACGCTGCCAAACACATTAACACAGGGACACGCCTTTGGTTCAGATGTCATACTTGATTTTTGTGCCTGCTTACCTTCCTTAAATGTTGTCAAGTCCTAAATGTATCCACAAACCGTCATGTCAATACAAAATGTCATGTAACTGAGAGAGAAAGCATTTAAAACAGATTGTTTTCTCTCTGCTGCTTCTATTCCTCAGTGTATTATATTAAATCCAGCAGGTTAAAGTTCACTCAAGTTGGTTAAAGTTCAATCTTAAGAAAGTTACTCAGGAAGATCATTGGTTGTGACTATAGAGCTTATCAGCTTGTAGGCAGTGCTCACTTACTTACTCATGTGCATCAGAGGACTTGTTTCACTTTAGAGTCAGACTTAGGTTACACTTTGTGTCCTAAATCCACTATCCACTCTGACCCTCACATTCTTACATGTCATACAGGGAAAATGCAAAATGCATATTAGTTAATATAATAACACAAACTTCACAAGGGTTACAAATAAAGGAAAATTTTATTGGAGATGCAAAATTTAAATTCATTTGTGAAATATTATTGACAACTAAATTACATTAAATTAAAAAAAATATTAAAAAAATCACAAATGAAAAAGGGACCACAAATAAAAAAGGGACCACACAATAATGTAAGACAGACAAAAAGGTGTTATGAGGAAAATAACAGGCTAAAGCATAAGAAATACAGGCTAACAAGGATGATACAGAGAATCACAAAACCATCTGAGCAATTCACATTTCAAGGTACAGTAAATAGGATCGGTGCCTTAAGAATTGGAAAAGATATTCAACTTCTAGATAGAAAAAAATGAGAGGACTATTATTAAGCCTTGAGGCACTCCACGGTAATCCTTTCGGGCATATGGGTGTGAATTTGAGGGACACATAAATGTATGCATGTCAGACCCACTCTGTTCTTCCTGGTAGTATTTCTGAATCATCGTCACACTCCGTCCCACCTCTGTACAGGTCGGCCAACCTGCTGAAGCTCGGCCCCCACAGGTTCAGGCTCTGGAAGTCCTGCTCCTCATCTGAGTCTGAAGACATGATGGAACTGAGAGAACTCACCATTGAGCCACAGCCCTCAAAGTCAAACACCAGCAGATTGTCATATGGAGGAGCTGTGGGGTCACTGTCTGCAGCTTGCAGGTTCTGCAAGGGAACCACAGGAACTTATTATTGAGTTACAATACAAAAAATATTGCACTGATACATTCTATAGATGTTTACGCAATTACATAACAAAGATATTATTTGAACTTAACATCTTAGGTTAAAAAAAATTAACATCACTTACATCCTCAAGGAATTTGCCAATCTCCTCATCAGCTTGAAGTTGTCGACGGTAACACAGGCGGCTCTGGACAGTAGGAAAGACTTCAGTGCAGAAGACTTCAGGACGGTTATCAAGCCCTCTGTGGAGCTGGCTCAGGTCATACTCCTGAAGAGAAAAAGTGGAATAATTTAATGAAAATCAAGACAATAATGAAAATTCCAAATATAAATATCGAGCCCTCCAGAATTTTTGTTTCTGACTACAGTGGTTTAAAGTTTAAAGGTTTAAAGGTTTCTCTATGTGACCTACTTGCATACTTAAGCTTGAAAACAGACCAAGTAGATTGCTTTTGTACTGCATTAGTTTTGAGTCCAGTTGTCTGAGTGACCTTTACTCACTTTGTTCAAGACTATTTTTTATATTTTGGCTCTTCAGTTCAGGTAAAACTGAACTTAAGTTCAGGTAAAACTGGTCCAGAGCTAAATTATTTTAATTGATTGCATGACATGAGTGTACAGTAAGGCCCTCACTATTACCATTTCTGTCACTTTTAGACTGTTATCAAATACAAGTAGACTCTGATAACACAGATGTCTTGTAATTACAGCTGCATTTCAACCTCCTGCATGTACCTGGTCCTCTTCTCCTCCTCCCTCCTCATTGTAGCAGAAAATATTTTCTCTGGGTACTTCTTCAAAAAGAGGGTCCTTGCCCCTCGACATGCTCTTCCTCCATCTCAGCAACAGCAGCAGCAGCAAGAGCAGCACTGTGGTGAACAGAATTTTTCAGATCAGTTAAAGACAGAACAAATGAGGCTGAACACATTTATGATTTCAGGTTCATAAGAAATAACTACTACATACACAGAAGCCCAAAAATAGCTCCAAGAACTGAGGTTGCAACGGAAGGACTGAGCAGACGAGGTTCAGCAGATGGGATGAAGCAGGTAGAAACAGCCCCTTGACATTGACACACCTCTACTTCCAATGAGCTGTCTTGATAGAGTAAGCCAGCATCGAAGATACGCATCAGTACATAATAGTCCCCAGGTGACAACTCCCGTTTGGGGGCCAGGGATGCCACGTTGCCTGCAAAAGAGAAAAAGATGCAGAATTCTCACCTAAGGAGTGTCTGGTTTGAGTTTTGAGCAAATATCAGCTTATGTATGAGTGTCGTGGACAGTTGGACTTTCTGTTAAACCTTCAAGTGACACAACTATAACATTGCAACTTTGGAAGAATAGATCAGTTTCATTTAAATGTCAACATTTTTTCACTTGGTATGTATACATGTAATGAGCTCTCATACTTGTGGAATTTATACTGATAGTCCAGTTGATCCTGTACCCTCCTTGAAGCTCCACAGTAAATGGTTCAGCATGACCTGGTCCATCAAGGTCCACTATATCAAGCAGGGCAGGAAAGGGGTCAGTATTGCATAAACTGACTGTCCTCTGCTTGATCACAGGTGGATGGTCATTCACATCTAATAAACTCACAACCAGAGTGCCTGTCCCTGTAGCTGGGACAGTATCTAAGAGGGTGAAAAGATAAGGGCATGGTGGTTAGTATTCAGGCAGGTAAATGGGAAAAAAGCCTGATGGTGTTTCCAGGTAAGACCAGATATATGCATTTACCATTGTCATAAGCCAAAACTAGGACTGTGTATTTGGTGTCTTTGACAAAGCGAGATTCTCTGTCCATGCTGTTTTTGACTGTGACAGATCCTGAGTCTTTATCAATACTCAGCCAGCTGACAGTGTCATTGTGCAGTTTATATCTGAAAGCAGGAGAAACAAACTTATTAAAGCACATACCATGGATATATGTAAATAGTTTATCTGTATGTGTTATTATTACCCCACACTCTGTGTCCTGGCTGTGTCTGGGTCTTTAGCTCTGAGGACGGCCACAGGACTCCCTGTTTCTGCATCTTCTGAGATGCTTACGTGGATCTCCGCTGGACTAAAAACAGGTGGCTCGTTCTTGTCAACAACTGTTACACTAACTGTGGCTGTCGAGGTCAACACCGGTCCAGAAAAGGGCACCTCATTTGTCACCACCACCAGCAGAGTAAAGCTAGAAGTGCCTTCAAAATCCAGCTCCTGGGAAGACATAGAGAACCAGGTATGATGCTCGCTTTGTGTTGAGTAAAGCAGCAAAGACTGATTGATATAAATGGGCAGTGTTTTCCAACCTTGGCTGTTTTGAGAATTCCCTCCATTTTATTGGAGCCTGTGATGATAGTGAAATGTCCTCCCTCATTGCCTTTGATTACTGAGAATTTGGTGTTGGCATTTGGAGATCCTAAGTCATCCTTGTCAGTGACCTTTAGTCTTATTACCTCTGTTCCAACCTCATTCTCCAGGACTGAGGTGGACATCTGGGAAAAAGTAAGAAACAGCTTAATTCAACTATGGATAACACTCCCTTCTATATTATTAAGAAGTATCTGGCCATTTTAACTCACGGAGGTGATGGTGAACAGTGGGGCATTGTCGTTGCTGTCAATAACAGTAATGACAACAGTGCAGGTGGCAGTCAGCCCTTCTCCCTCCATATCAGCAGCTTCAATGATCAACTTGTACTCTGGCTGAGTCTGACACAAGGAGAGGAGTTATAACAGAAGAAAGGAATGAGAAAGACTTGGAAGGAGAAGAGTATTACTCTAATTACACAAGAGCATTACCTCTCTGTCCAGTCCATTAGCCACCACACTGATCAATCCACTCACTGGGTTTATTGCAAACATGTCCTGTTTGGGCTCTTCAGGTGTCTGAGCCTTTATCTTATATCTTATTACAGCATTGTTTGTCTGCAGGTCATCGATATCCACTGCTGTTACCTTTATGATGGAGTCATCTAAAGAAAATGATTCAACAGTGACTATTAGGACTTAAAATTCACTTTTTTTTTTAAAGTTAAGTGAAGGTTTTTCTGAATTTCTCTCTCACCAATGTCAGCACTTTCACTCACTCCGCCATAGAAAGGGTTCTGAGTGAATATTGGAGCGTTGTCATTCTGATCAATGACTCTGATAATGAGCTCCATGGGCTCCTCAGCCTTGACGTTCTCGTTCTTCAGTGCGTGGGCCCACAGCTATAACACACACACATCATTCTAAGAGTTAATGTGAAGATTGATGAAGACACGGTTATGGGATTAAGTGTAAAAAGTGAGATTATGCCTCTTTTTAACAGCTCACACTGTATTTAGCTGTCTTCTCTCTGTCAAGTGGCTGAGTCACATACAGAATGCCAGAACGCCGATCAACAATGAAAAGACCCTCGGGGGGCTGATCAGCCCCTGGTCCGCTGATCTTGTATGTTATAGCCACCTTTTCATCGTTGTTTGACTTAATCTAAAACACAATAATAATACAGATGCTGCCTCAGTTACTGCAAACACGTTTAGTAAAAATGCATTCAAAACAACTTATTTAAATACAGCTGTAGTTACCTTCACCATGTATTTTGGATAAGGACCCCTGTCGTTTTCTGGGAAGCTAATTTCTGGAATAACCCACTCCCTCTTCACCCGTTTCAAATTGCCAGACACAAGTGGAAACTTGACGGTTGGGTGGTGCTCAGGGATCATGTCACACTTTTTCTGTTGGAATCAGGACTCACCATGTAAAGTAATGCATATAAATAAAATCTAATCAATGACCAAGTTTATGATTTTAAAATTACCTCCAAAATTTACCTTTGCATCTCTGCTTGTCAGGGTTTCATTATTTGAACAGTTGATTCTGTTATTCAAGCAGCATGGCTGAGTTTCTGCTGCAGCCAGAAAGGCTAAACACTGAGGAAAACACATTATTCAACTATATCCAATTCAACAAAACTTAAAAAATCATGCAAAGAAAGACCAATACTACTTAGTGCCAGGAAGGTTTACACATTACATATTTTAGGATTAAATAATTTAGTATTTTAAAAAAATTCAATATAAACACGATTATTTTTTGGAAGAACTGTACAGATGGAGAAGAGTTTACACAGTTTGAGACAAAAATGTAACTAGTGAGAGACAAACGCTAATAAACAGACATTACAAATACACAGTGATACATATGTGAATTAAGAAAAAGAAAGATTGCAGTTTTTAGACTCCAGAGGGAATTTAAGTTGTAGTGTTTAGTTACCATAATAAAAGTGACGACTAAAAAAAAGAAATCTCATAAATCTATTTCAACTACTTACCTCAGTTTGCCACAGCAAGAAGAGCGTCCACAAAGTCCTGTTGCTGCCCATCATCTCTGCTAGTGTAAAACTGCGCAGATCTTGTCTCCCCTGTCACTTTACTGACTGTTTAACTGGATCTGCCACTTCGCTTCAGTGGCAGTGTCAACTGGCATTTACAGACCCGCTTCTTTGTGAGTCTCTCACCTTCAGGGATCCTCCATTAGTGGGATCAATGGATCATCTCCAGTACTCACTAGTTATCTTTGTAACTGCATGTGGCTACAAGAACTGTGTTTACTATGTTATACTTTGCTCTAATGATGCTGAGTAGTTTGATTTTATCAATAAAACGTTGGTGAAAAACAAACGACCTCAGCTGCTGTCAGACATGCAGGTATGTTTATACAGAAGAGTTCTCTCACCTTTTGGCAAGTGTAGTGATACACCTTTCTCTGAGAGTCAGTGTTTACACAACACTTCAGGGTCAGATCGGCTCCCATGAAACCTGTAAACTAGTATTCAAGCAGAGTTTATTTTGAAAACTCTTCTTCCCACACAGCTTTGGATGTCAAACTCTCTCACTGGCCTCTGTGTTTTCATTACTTACCTTTAAATCCAAGCGTATCAGCTACAAATTAAATATATGAGCAAAACAGAACAGTTCCTCAGTAATTTAGCAGGAAGCACTACACCTTTTCTTCACTGGAATGTCAACTAAGATACATCTAACAATCACAGTGAATACAATACATTTGCATATAACTTCTAAGACACTTTACAGTTTACATATAGTATCACCAGGTCACAGAGCTTTCAGGTCTGAAGAGTAAAGGAAACGACTAAGTTTTTTTTCTAATGGCCAGCAGGTGGTGACACCATCGGTGATAAAAGGTGTCTGTATGTAAGCCTACAGCCAAATGACTCCACCTCCACTTGAATTACTCTAAATCTGTAGTTTAAAGTCTTTTATAGCAAGATATTCACTTCGTAAATTATAGTTCCATTTACAGTAAAATAGAAAATAAATCAGGATATGCTTTATTGTGAGTGTGTGTGAGTACATTGTGATTAGCAAACCATTTTACCAACAAATCCTGTGTTTCTTAGGTAAATCAAGTCAAGACTGGGGCCTAACGATGAGTACACTTCCAAGCTACGTGTGCTCTTTTTAAAAATGGCAATTTCAAACTAAAAAAAAAACACCCCAAGACGGTGACAGCCATAATTCCAAACTCAATAACAGTAGTCCACAAACATGTCAGAGTCACAGTGCCACATCCATTATTTACTTTATAATCTATATATACACATGGATATAAAAAAGACAGCAGAAAAAATTTGCTTATTTGATTATCTACAGCAAATAAAAACAAAACTAAAAAAAGTGCCTGCATTATTCCATTGCCTTGTATTTAATGAAGTCTTTCATAAGTTCATTATGAATACACTGAAGGAAAGCAGTTTGTCCACAAAATCTGCATTTTGACCTGATTGATGCTACAATAAAAAATATGTCAACTGTTATCAGTCAGTTTTTTTGTACATAATACAACACTGACAATCCTCCTTTTACTTCAAGGTACTGACAAATAACTTTATGTAACAGGTTGTAATTTTTGTCCCCAAATAAAGTGTTGCTGGCTGTGATCTGAATAAAGCTGGATATTTTTTTTTTTTATCTCTGTACAGTACTGTACAACTTCCTGTTAGCTGTACTGAGGTCTAGCCAGGTTGGAGTTCAGATACACCACAGTAGCTGTGATATCGTCCCTGTACATTCGAGCCAGGTCCTCTGGCAGAGCGAGCATAGAGGCCAGTCTCTCCTGGCAGAGTTCTCCATACTCCCCAGTGCCAAGAGCGTGTCTGATAAGGTGCGTGGCTGCATTAATGTCTAAAGCAGGGGAGGCACGAGCTTGGCGTTTCAGCAAGAGTTCATGCATCTGACCCAGTTTTAGTTGCCTCTCAGATTGTGAAACTGGAGCCTAGAAAAAAAGGACATTTTTTAAAGGATTAGTTTAAGGAATAAAAACAAGAAAATGTGTGGTTTGTTATGTGCTGAGAAACAGGCAAATACAATTTATGTCACTTCCACTCCAGACACACACCTGTAGGTGAATCCCACTTAGGTGCTCTCCAATGAGTCGTACTGCCTCCTCGCTCTG
The DNA here is from genome assembly GCA_034780835.1 of Ctenochaetus striatus. NCBI lineage: Eukaryota > Metazoa > Chordata > Actinopteri > Acanthuriformes > Acanthuridae > Ctenochaetus > Ctenochaetus striatus. The sequence goes on along the minus strand of JAUZTA010000028.1, from coordinate 11,482,436 downwards.
TAGTTCATCCCACAGCCCGTCAGTGCCGAGGATCAGGAAGCGATCCTGCGGCCTCAGCTTGTGAAAGGTTATCTCAGGTGCCACATCCAGATAGGGTGGAGTTATGTAGTTGGGTGGTGTGTACTGGTACAAGTTAAGAGAGTCCAGGTCCACTCCGGATTCCAGGCTGGCTAAAATGCTCTGCTGCAGCTCACTGCTCCACTTGAATCTAACGTCACCAAATGCACGCAGGGGCATCAGAACCTGACAGAGAGGAAAAAGCTTGTTATTATTTCTTTAATTCGGCAGACGACACATTGCAAAGGGTCTGTTGGCATTACACTTGAAGGAACTCTCACCCCGAGCAGCCTGTCATCTGTGACCACCGTGTCTCTCTCTGAGGGTGGGTGCTGGGCCTTGATCCGTTCCATCTCAGCCTCATTCTGTGCGTTATGGTCTTGAGAAAGTGGCAAAGCGCTCCACGACCCGTCTTCTTCCTGCACCCCCAGTACTGCTCGGCAGTCACCGGCATTTGCCACATGGATCCCATCCATGCCAACATGAGCAACACAGGCAGTGCAACCAGCAAATGCAACCTGGATAAATAATGATACCTGTGTGTCAACATAGTGTGACCTTGAATAACTGAAGCAACAAGAAAAGGAACTTTTTATTACCTGGATTGCTGTGCTTCTCATTAGGTCGTTGGAAAAAGGGACTTGAGCCTCCAAGGAGATATCAGCGTCAAGCCGTTTGAATGCGTAATCCAGAGCATCTGGGGGACTAAAAGAAAAGAAAATGAGTGAAGGATCTGAAAGGAAAACCAGTCACACAATGTGTGATGTATATAGATCCACATGCTTTTGTACCTCATGCCTTCATCATGGTCCTCACTGTCCAGTAATTCTTGCCAGAAGACTCTCAGGTGGTCAATGTAGAGAGAAGCAGATTCACGGTAGCTAAAGTCAGCGTGGTGTTTGTGCCACTGCAAGATCGGAGGAAAAGGTCTGCCATTTTCCATGCAATTCTCGAGCTCCTCCAGGCTCTGCTTTGGCATCATTGCAACTGCAGTGTAATACAGCAGCCGCTCGCTGACAGCCTGTGCACACGACCAGCCCCCGTGGCCATCAAACACTCCGAAGAGCATGCCTTTTGACTGAAGAAGAAAGGGGAATATTTATCCAATTTTACCAGAAGGCAGAAAAACTGGGTAAACTGATATTCAGACAGAGGGTACAAGATGCATACTTGTAGGCAGGTGGTTGCACTGCGACGGTCTTCATTTGGTGTGTTGGCAGCCAGCTGGTTGCTGTCAAACTTTCTCACAGCACTGAGTCCCCTTCCATCAAACTCTGGCACAAGCACAGTCTGAGACACAGATACACAGATCTATAGCATTACTCATTAGTAAAGTTATTCTATACGAAATAAAGGCATTTTTCATTAGTAATACAACAAGCTCATTTAAACGTTGTCTAGCTACAGTTTTTATTTCAGCATGTAATATTAGATCCTTCCTCATCCTAGAAAGACTATCCTAAAAATTACCTGCTCATTAGACCGCAGAATACTGTTGATCTGGACCTGGCTGAGCTGGAAGTCTAGATCCTGACGAGTAGAGAGGTGCCTTCTTCTTTGAAACCAGTTTCCTGACTCCTCAATACTGGAGCATAACTGGTCTGATCTGGACGTACTCCAGGATGAATAGTGACAACAGTGGGCTGGTCGAGGCTGTCGGGAGGGAATAGCTATAAGGCGTGCATACTGTGTGAAAAGAAGAGTGATGACAATATTAAAATATCACAGGGCATTTGGGCTGGACAATATACAGTATTAATAATTCATTAATACTGTGATAAGAAAAAAGATTTCATCATATAAAATTCTGGATGAGTCTGTGTCATGATATGGATGACGTGTTGTCTTCTCCTGGTGTAACAGCTGCAATAATGTTATTTTTTCAACTTAATTTGAGTTTTAATAGAAATATCTACACTTCTGAAGATCAAAGATCTAACCGTCTTAATATTTGCCAACAAACAAAATATTCTTCCTCAGAATTTTGTTCCAGTATCAACAGAGGCTTTTTAGAAATACTGTGATATCCGACCTTGTGCATGGGGTGCAGCCCTGCTATAAATTCTTACATCTAAATTTTCATTTAAGTTCTGCAACAGTATATATTCAACAGAAAACTTAAGTCACACCTTTCGTTTTTTATTTTGATCACAGTCTGTTTCAATTAAAGTGCTAATGTCATCTTAAATGTTGCGTTGACCTACATCTGAACATTTGACCTACTTTCTTATACTGTGAATGTAGTGGAGCTACTCAGGCTGAAAATACAGAGATGCGATTTTGGGTTGATATGCCCAGCCCTATATATCATATTTTAAAATTGAAGTCAGTCAAAATACATACCTGGAGCCGGGAAGTTGATGGAAGTGTCAGTGTGTAGCTTGAAGCTCTTTGCAAGATGCTGGCGTACACACGTCCAGACATCTCTAATACCACGCTGCTAGTAGGGTGTTGTAGTTAGCACTTAACCACCCAGAACTCTATCACAAGGAAAAGGAAAATTAACATAACAAAGTTAAACCAGTGCGATCTTTGCTAGAACACCTACTTTGACAGCTAAAGTGAGCGAGTTTAACGATGTGTGAGTTAAGTTAGCTTCAAATTAACATCATAACTGACGTCGTAAAACTTTCACCCGAAAGATTATAATGTAATAACCGTGTAAGGCTCTTGCTTGGCGTTAGATGCAAGCTGGAGGCATATTACGGGTCATGGTTACAACATTATAACTTTAACAGCGGTTAGCTTACTAGCTAGCTAGCGCCGCTTACCATGTAACTAGTATTAGCGACTTGCGTTTGCTAACATTAAACCGAAACCTGAGCTCGGACTAAAGTCTACACACAAATTAATACTACATTATTGTATGTTATGATGAGTATGAAAAATGAACACCTACTTGGTTAAAAAGTAGGGAAGAGTTGATGACACCACAGGTCCGTAGCGGCTTATGCAACCCTGTGAATCGCGGTGTTTGAACGCTGCGGTGCCGAAAGCCTGTCAGACGCAGAATATCACATGACCGATGACGTCGGAGGCTTTAAGCGTCCTCGGTACTTCAGAGAGTGTTTGCTTCATTCATGAAACTTAAACAATACTGCACATACGTAGACTATGTGAAGAGCAACAAAGCTGCAAAGCTGCAAAGACTTTTCGTAATTTTAAAGAAATTAATTTTGTTTGAACTCTTAAAAAACTCGTTAGTTTTGGACATTGGATCCCCCGGCTTGTTCAAAGTTTGCATTGTTTTTTTTGTCAGTTTGCATTAAAATTGCTATAACTGTGATATTTATGTTTGTTATGCCTCTTTAAATGAAATGAAATAAAAACATAAGTTCTCTTCGCGGTCGGCGCACAAGTGAGATTTGAAGAAAAGAGAATCCGAGAGATTTTTGTTGAAGTAGTCTACACTTGAAAGCCATAATCATCGGTATGATATTGATTTCTAGAGTAACCGAGCAGTGTTTTTTTTTTTTTTTTTTAAAAAAAGGCTAATTTAATTAATATCACTTTAATCATATCACATCGGGACTCATTAAAACTTAACATAAATATCCATGACGTTAAAAAACATGAGCCGACTGTCTCACTCAGACTAAATAATATTTTTGTTTAGTGCAGCACTTCTGAACATTATTATTTATTCGCTTCGTGGACTTTTATAGCCATACGTGTGATGAGACTGTTACAAGTTTTTATGGAGCCTCCTCCTTCTTCTAAAATTCCTCTTCTTCGTCATTTTCTTCAATTTTTTTCACAGCAGTTAGTAATACCAATTACCGACTACACTCCATACCGGTTGGTGGCGACAATACACCATAAAGTTACATGCCAGCCACCATGAACTATCAGAAGAAGAAGAAGAAGAAGAAGAAGAAGAAGAAGAAGAGAAGAAGAAGAAGAAGAAGAAGAAGAAGAAGAAGAAGAAGAAGAAGAAGAAGAAGAAGAAGAAGAAG
>JAUZTA010000028.1:11440641-11456747 GCA_034780835.1 Ctenochaetus striatus | reverse complement strand
GCTGGGGGGAGGGAAAAAATCCCAGGCGCAGGGCATGTTAACAGCCAGATGCACGCACAATGTTACTTTCCCTAAAGCTCTCAAGTTCAGCGCATTTTAGGAACAACACTTAATCAGAGGGCTGAGCTGGTGTCAAATGAAAAAAAAAAAATCCTCAAAATCTCCCACCATATTATTATTATTTACAACAGATGTCAACAGAAACACTGATGAAAAATAAATAGAAATATTACTGAGCTACAATTTATCATCACAGTGCTTTTATCTGTTTCTGTAACTAAAAAATGAAAAATTCCACTAATTGCAGTTCAGACTAGCATGAAAAAAATTTCTTTTCTGAGTTTTAATTCAACCTATGCGAAGTGAAAGACTCTGTCCTGAGATCCTTCTTGTTAAACAATGTAAGCGCCCATAACATGTGACTCTGTGTTTTTCCTATGTGTTCATTCATTCATTTTTTTATCATTAACTTCTTTCCACCAGTGTTGTTAGAATAATTTAATTATGGAAAAATGAGTTCAACATTCAAAAATCTTTGAATAGGCAAATGTGGCGTTGAACTCATCCTCCTCCAGGCTTCCTGCCACATGCACAGATCAGGCCGCGTTAAGAAGATTTCTGTCTGCTGATGGAGTGAAGCTTGTCACTGCATGACTTTCTGCTGAATTTGTGGGTCAAACATGGCCAAAATGTCTGCTGAACTGACTGGCAGAGGAGAATCTGCACTGCGGGTTTGTTTACCACCAGTTTGACATGGATATCACGATATCATTTAAGAACAAAATAAATGTTGTAATAAGCCTTTTTTTTCAATGAAAAGGATCCATAACTGAAGAAAATGGATGGATTGAGGATCCATAACTACGTAATGCATACATTTGGGATAGAACATCGACTGCAGATTTCTGTTTGATGCAAAGATGAGAAACTGTTGTGTTGAACTGAACATAAGTAATCCAAAGTGGAAAATTTAAGTACAGATTTTCAACTTTCCAAACATGAATTTAATTTAGGTCAAATCGCCTCCTGTGTACTTTTTTGTTTTCAGCAAAAGTAAATTTGACATTAAACTTTGACCACAGCAACTGTGGTAGCAGATGTAAATTTGTAATATGTTGAACCAGTGTTTTGGTTTTCACAAAGAAACAAAAAAGATAGAAAATGTGACAATAAAGGGGGCGCTATTATAATAAAACAATAGCTCCAGATATGGTTAAAATGACAGAAAATACACAGTGCACCCCCAAGTAATTAGAAAGTGCAACAGAAGCGCAACAATAAAATTAATCTCATCAACATTTTACAGATCCTCTCTTCTCACCCGCAGGTTGCTTTTGCAACAACTTTTTCATTTACATGTTTATTCCTGTTTTTCTTCACGTCTTTGAAAATGAGAGTCAGGTGACATCGAGAATTTACACGTAGATTAAATAAAAATAATTCTTTTCCATAAAATGCTTATTTTTACTTTGATGCAGGCAATTTAGGTTTTATCTCATAAGGAACAGAAGACTGTTATAGAGAAAGAAATGACACTGAAGTACTGCAAATAGGAGAACTTAATGTTTTATTTGAATCTCTGTGCATGTCTCTGATGAACTGATCTTTGAGAACATCAGGAAAACATCTTGTGCAACCATCCATACATGAATTTATAAAAATATAGAAAATACGCAGCTGCTCCTCATGTTTGCAGGGGATACAAATTACATAAAGACACAGGATTGCTGTGAAAGTGAAATCGGGAACCACAATCTTAAACATTTATTAATCAACCAGACTTCTCTCTTTTTTTATCTTTTTTTTTTAAATGACGGATTTGCTTGAGGTTGTTTTGAGGGCTTAGATTGTAGTTATTTTCCTGACATTTATCTGTTTTTTCTTTTCTTCTCCTGTCTAATCTGTTTTCATACAGGCTGAGGATAAGACTGGCGTTCAGCATCAGCTCTTCTTCCTGCTTGATATCCCATATGTCTACATTTGTCCATGAGTAGGATGTTTGTGTTTGTTCTTAGTGACTGATGCTCTTAGATCAGTCCAGCTTTGAACCTTAAGCTTACTGTTATGTAATATTTCATCAATGGAGACGATTATATTTTATTTCAAAATCGTTCACAGACTTAGATTTTGATAAACTGTCTGTGATACCTTTGATAGGAAAAAAAGGGAAAGAAGCTAAATTACGCTGCTGGTACATAGATGCTTCTGCTGCTTCTGTAGATAACTTGCATGTGTAGATTCAACACAGTGGACTGTGCAGGAGGTGGTTAGTTGTGATGCAACGCTCATAGCACAAGCAAAGGCAACAAAATCTGTGTTGCTTAAAAAAACCCCCACACAAATCAATGTGATGATGAATGAGGAGTCAGCGGGATGCAGTAATCTGCTCCACCCTGGTGAAGTCAGAACTGCTCTGCAGACCACTGTGCTTTCTCATCAGCAGTAATAGGCCAAATCCACAGGGATTTTCTGCCAATCACAGGCTTGCAGCAGGATCTTAATGACTTTTCCTCGGAAGCTGATAACAGTGCTTTTCTTCTAAATTCATCAATCTGTTGTGTTTTACAGCATCAAGCAGATCCAGCAACTCTTAAGTCCAGTTAGTTTATTACTTGGGAAGTAATGTGCTTGGAAATAGTTAAAGAGCCCCTGGGACCTCTTGACCCCACTGTTACATGACGCTGCTGAGCTGAAACATGACACATCCTGCTGAGTAGTCACTGAAACTAGAGATGACCTCACCTTAAAAAAGGAGATTTTTTTTTTAGACAAAGTTCTTTTATACTGCAAACACACTGACTCTCACAGAAAGTACGTGTGTTCTTTCACAATAAGGACAAAAAGAAAGAATGAAGGGGATAAATGTTGATTTCACGCAGCAGTGTCACCTGGCTCAGCCAACCATAGCTCTGCCAAATTAAAGACGCCGTTTTCATTCTTGAGCTGCGTTAATAGGAGCAATCACTTGCCTGGTTAAGACTCCAATCAAAATGCTAATTACAGCCTAGTTTCTGCAAAAGAACAGTTGAGGATTAATTATCCTCCTTTGGTTTTACTTTTCTGTCTCCAAGTTTCTTTTGGTTGTTTTGCAACCCGGTTGCTAAAAAAAAGGCTGTAACATTATAGAAAAAGTCAGATTATCTTTAAATTACAGTAATCTTTTTTATTATCTTTATAATCTCTTCTCACACACCATGCAGGAGTCGGATCTACAGCTGTGAGAGGAAGAGTGGTGCTTCTGAGGATGAAGTTTAATGTGGTAATTTGGGGATCAATGTTATTGTTCCACTTTACAGTTGCTTATTGTTGTATGAGCTTCATGTGTGTGAGTCAAAAGGCAGAAATATCAACATTTGAGTCCTCTTGATTAAAATATGGTTATTTCTTTCCTTTTTTAAGCCAAAATTAATTTTTCTAGTGGCTACTCCTGCACACTTGACAGAAATAACATTAAGGGTTTAAAGTTTGTCAAACAACTTTATGGCAGGGCTCATTATTGGCCCTGGTTTTAATCAAGATGACATGTGCCAACAAACATCGTGAAAGTCTCCTACATAGTTTACTTTGGAACATTGGTTTTACATCCTGAAATACTCCTCTTCATCAGCTTGCTGAACACTTCTTATATTGGAATAAAAACAGTGACATAGGGCTGTAGTATTATGCAAAGTGGAAGCAGTTCTTTAAAAGAAGTCATGGTATTTCCATTGACTTCCTGTTACTGCAACTCAAAGTTTTCCCTCCAGCAGCTCTAACATCAGCTCAGGTAGTGTGGAGAGATTCTGTCTTTTGTTCCACTTCGATTCCCTTTTCTGTTAAACCCTTAAAACCTCTGCTTTCTAGGTCCCTGATTTCCTCAGAAGAAGCTGGCGAGACACCAGCTCGGTTGCTATGGCAACAGATGCAGATTTGAACCTCTTTGATGTGCAGTAAACACAGGTGTACATGTATCAGTTTGTCAGTTTGCATGTGTGTTGACTGGATGAGTGACAGACGGAGAGAAGCAAACAGCCACAGCACACAAATGTGACATTGGTCGTCTGTATCAGTTTGTATTCATCGAGGCTCGACAAAGAGCGGCCACTCTCTCTCGCTTCAGGTCATGACACAGCAGCAGTCTGTCCAAACCACCGAACCAGACCCCCCCTCCACCCCAACCCCCACCCTCCAGAAAATAAATGATTCATACATCACAGAGACAACACTCTCCACTTAATTGTCATTCACATAGGAACAGAGTCATTTTTAAGTGCAGACTCGGATGATGCAACTTTATGATTGTGCATGTATTTGTCAGTGTCTGTGTTCGTCTCCTGCTGAATTAATTTACCCCAAGGCTGTTACTGCAGAAGGAGAATCAGTCCCACCTTGCTGAATAATGATGACCTCGGAGACTTTAAAAGTATGTTTCCAGCATAAATTATCCACATTTAAAGGAAGACAGTAATCTCACCACATCTTCTGCTTGTGTGAGTTGTTGGTAATCAGTTTTTTCATGTAACAAAGTACTTTTCTGTCATTATTTTACTTACATAGTAAGATAATTGTGGATGTATTTTAGTTTTTTTGTGCTTACTGCATTCACTGCACAACATTTCAATGGGAAATACTGAACATGATGAAGATGTTTCATAAGAGCGGCTTACAACATATGATGCTGCTTAGTTGTATATCAATTAGTTAAAGTGGCTCAAGTGAGACCAGCTATAATATAAACATCTGCTCAAATGACTTATAACACTTTCAGTCTGTTTTGTTGAAAACATTTTTGCTTAAAGGGATTATAAAACTTTAAAAAACACAGTCATCCTCTGAACCAAAGATTGAATATTTTAGGACAGAAAATATATGATTATTCATTATGTCATAAATATATAAAATGAAATGCACCATTGTTACATTTAAAACACTTGGATACAGCCTTAGTTGTTCTTGTAGTACCTCACAGTGTTTGATCTCTTAAGCAAAGTTTAGACAGAAACGGCTGTGTAAATAGCATTGCTGACAGTGTTAGTGCAAAACAACAAAAGAAGAGCTGAAATTGTATCACTGTCTTGCTGTAACAGATGACAGTGTTGATCCATCTATAGCCACATGGAAAGTCAAAATGCCTGCTGTGTTACAGGTTACATTCTTTAGGTCTAACAAATGTTTGTCTATTCAGAGAAACTGCGAAAACTTAACTGTAGTATGCATATGACCACCCAAGTGTGTACAAATGGAAGGCTAGCTTGATATATCACTGATTTGCACCAGGGCATCTGTTAAGGTGAACGTGTCTTTGGCTGCCAAAAGCATCCTTACACCACTTCTGTGAGCAAAGCCACAGATTTAAAGCAATTACAATCAGCTGAAGAGGCACAGATTAGCCTGTGGACATGGTGACAGGTTGTGTTGTTAAAAGGCAACACATCAAAGGGAAATCTTCATCCCGCCAACTCTTGGCTTCCATTTTCATCTTTCTGCAGCTCTAGCCATTTTTAAGGCTTTAGGCGCCCTGTGTCCTTCGAGACAGATGAGGAAAGACAACAGGAAATGTGCCCCGCTCTCTGTTCTGTTCTGCACAGATATGCAGTGTGTTCACTGATTTTTGCTCAGTGAGCCTTTTGGCACAGGTGTGTGTTTGTGTGTGTGTGTGTGTGTGTGTGTGTGTGTGTGTGTGTGTGTGTGTGTGTGTGGGCGTGCATGTGTGTATTTCATTTATGGAAACTTGCTTTATATCAGCTAATTATTATTATTTTTATTTCTTTAAGTGGGAATTCCTAATGTAGGCTAATTCATCATTATGCCAAACACGCTCTGAGAGGATTATCATATCACTTATTACTCTTGTATGAAGATGCACATGCGCAATCAGCTGTCCCCCCTTCTCGCGCCAACTAAACCCAATCCAAAAGCGCGAGCCGCCGCAGACAGATGATCAGTCTCAGGCTGATGTTGACAGAAGAGAACAGCGTCCTTACGCTGGAAAATTGTGCTCATCTGGCAGTGTGTGATGATGACTCAGAAGTTGAGCAGCTCTTTTTTTGCCGCTGCTTCTGTCAGCTTGACGAAGGGGATTAGGAGGAAAAAGGTGAAAGTTGGACTTTTGTAATTCAAGCCTGCGCTAATCCGGACCATTGATTTAAGCGGCCGGATGGACGCAGAGATGTAAGAAACGCACAACTGGTCGAATTTGAGATCAAGGCTCAGGAAAAGGACTTCAGCTGAGAGGATGCATGTAGGTGAGTGAGATGATCCATGTTAACATGATTTGATGAAACTGCTGATTTTCCCTCTGTGTCTGGGGGAGGGGGGGTGAAACAGGGCAGAGAGGCAGGAGTTTACCATCCTTGCAGTCTGCTTTGGGAGAGTCTTTTTTGCTGTTTTTTTCCGACACATTTGAAGCTTTTGTTGTTCACAAACTTTTGATATTTTCAGGAATCATTTGCATGTTTTTTAAGTCACAAAATAATTAGATAAACAGTCATCTCAACCAGGTTTTTATATCTGCTTGCATGAAACATGCAAAATCTCTGTGTTTTGAACATTTTTGTGGTTGAAAGCTCCATGGAGCTGAAGTGACAGCTTGCACTTGCGTACTAATAACTATTTTACATAAAAGTAACGATGCATTCGAGAGGAAAGAAACTTGTTTCCTCCAGTAGATCAGCGTGTAGTTGTTCATTTGGACAAGAGGATCTGCTGTTTCTGCTTCAGGTCCTCCTCCAAAAAAACAGAACAGGATCCTCGTGGAAGTGTTTCAGACGGATGGATGCGTTGGGTGATCAACAATCCTAAATTGATTTTTTTTTTTTTTTGTCATAATTTCCTATTGTAGATGCATGCAGTATTTAAGGGTTTCTCCAGGTTAATTTCTGGATGTTTAGCTTTAAGACTGTTTAGAGGTCTTTGACCAGTTATAATCAATTTTATCATAAATGGTTACATGGAATAAAAGCATTAAGAGGAGAAGTTGACAAATCATTTATAAAAGCAAATGCAACTTTAGGCAACAAAAGCCAGATCAAATATATTAATAACGATCAAAAACATGTTTTAAACTGCTCCCTTCCTACAACAAACATACTACATGAATGTTCACAGCCATATGATAGCTGCTGTTTTGTGTCTTACACTTTATGAGCGGACGTTCGCAGCAACAAGGCAACATGCCACTTCAGTGAAATCTCAAAGCATAATTTTAGAGGTCTGGTGGCCTTGGGCTATAGTGCTCTATGTAGGTCATATTTTATGTAATAGACATAAATGTGGCACAAGGTATTATTTCATGACACTGAGACTTTTTTGTGTTGTTTTCCTTGAAACGTCCTCACACATGAGCATCATCGTAGACAGCAGATTGTCAGCTCCTATGGTCTTTCACTTTGTTACATACAAAAAAGGATTATGTCATTGTAAAAATAGGAGGAAGAGTTAAGCAAACAGATGGCGGAAGCAGCATGTCCTTATTCTTTCCCTGTCAAGCTTTTGAACTCCCCACCCCTGGCCTGTTATATACATTCAGGGATTCAGCTGAGCACAGTGAGACAACCATCACACGCACACACAAATCCTGCTAAGCTCTCTCTCTCTTTCTGTCTCTCTCTCTTCCTGTCTCTCTCTCTCTCTCTCTCTCCTCCATATTTTCCCTGATTGAACCCTTCCACACATGCTGTCGACTTTTACAGTCTGGATAATTCTCCTATACATTGAGGAGGGATTTGCTCTGGCACAAAAGACCAAAGGTAAGATTTATAGACCTCCACTCCTTTGAGACAAGGACTCTATTTAGTCAAGGTGCACATTTTAATTTCATTTAAGATGAGTGAAGTTTTTGCACATGTTTCACAGCTCAAGTACCAATGGTCTTCATTTTATCTGCACAAGTGATTTTTCATGTGTCTCTTGGCTGCCATACTCATACAGATGGTGAGGCAGGATCAAAAGGGGTCAAACCCTCCCAGCGGCCGCAGCATTCTCACTGTGGAAACTGGATAAGAAACACAGATGGTGGCACCTTCAGCTCCCCAAACTACCCGAAAACATACCCTCCCAACAAGGAGTGCCTGTATGTACTGGAAGGTAATCAACAACATGCACATGAGCAGCAGAATTAATTCCTTTTTTTTTTTTGAATGTTGCAGATTTGAATATTAAATTGGGTTCAATCCATCTGTGAGCTCTGCTGAAAATTAAAGGGAATCCAGAAAACAAAATACATGCATATTTGTAATGATAAAAAATTCAGAATGTAGTCTGTAGTTGTCGAGGTCTTTTTCTTTCAGTATTACCATCAAAATTGCCCAACAAAAACTAGTCACACATGAGGTTTGGATGGTTTTTACAGATTTTAAACAGAACCTTCCTTTTAACACTTTTCCCACCTTTAGCTGCAGCAGAGTACAAACAAGTAAGGGGGCTATAACTCTGTCCTGGTGCAGTCCTCATTATCTTGCACACCAAACAATGCCTCAACCTTTTTTTGTCATGCGGTGTCTCCTAAATTGCTCCTGAGGTCCCTAAAACAGTCTGACCTAAAACAATTTTATGTAAAAACCCCTCAACAATACAGAGGAAAATTTGAGAGGAGCAAATATTTTTTCACTGCGCTCTTCCCCCTCTGGGAGCTTTATATCCCTAAATTACCTCTGTGGCGGTGGGTGTGACGCAGCGCTCTGCTTCCCTCAGCCCTGCCTCGCCAGAGAATAGAGCTGCTGTTTGACGAGACCTTCTACATCGAGGCCTCATTCGAGTGTCGTTTCGACCACATCGAGGTGCGGGACGGCCCCTTCAGCTTCTCGCCGCTCATCAATCGCTTCTGTGGCTCGACCAGTCCCGGACTCGTCCTCTCCAGCGGACGCTTCATGTGGATCCGCTTCTTCAGTGATGAAGAGCTGGAGGGGATTGGCTTCCAGGTCCAGTACAGCTTTACTGCAGGTAAATAAAGCACAGCGGGGTGGTTTATTGATCCCCGTATGGCAATGTTCTCACGGCAACTACTGGACGGTACTTACTGGATGTTCACCAGGTCTATTCAAATCGACCAGATGTCTCTGCTGTTATTAGCCAATCAAGTATCAGTACTTCCCCTGGTGATGCCTCTGATTGTGTGATATTTTACTGCCTGTCTCTATGATTTCCCCCAAAGACCCTGAATTTCATCTGCATGTGGGAGGACTCCTAAACCCCATCCCCGGTAATGCAAAAAAACTCAGAAAAACTTTCAGTTTTTTGTATTGCAATAAATATATGATGCAGAATCTTTTTCGATCTCCTCTAATTTCCTTCACTTTCTTATGTTTTCCTTTTGTCTGCCCCTTTTATTACCCTTTGTCACCGACTTTGTGTCAGACTGTCAGTTTGAGCTGACTGGGCCTGATGGCGTCATTCGCTCCAGTCAGGTGGAGGAGGAGTCGAAAGTGAAGCCCAACCAAGCAGTGGACTGCATCTGGACCATACAAGCCCCGACCAACAACAGGGTAAAGCATGTGATGTGTTAATGTTTGTCATTTTCTACCAGTTATCTAATCGCTTATCAGCAGAGAACAAGCTTCATTTCCTGCCTTTTCAATATTAGTGATAAGCAGAAAAGAAGAAAAGGGAAAGTATCGTGAAAAAATTGAACAGAGATTGGAGGGGATGGGATTCATTTTGGTCAAAATGACAAATAACACAGTTGCTGCTGTGCATTTTTGCCCACAGACTGGTTATGATGTGTTTGCTGCATTTCCTTTACATATTGAGTAATACAAATTATATCACTATACACTGATCTAACACAGTGAATCTGGCTCACAAGCATTTTTAACTGATCCTTCGATGCACCTTTGCCTTCAAACAGTACATGTTGTCTGATAGGGAAGCAAAATACACTGAAGTGCATGACAAATAAAGGTACACAAAGTTCCCTCTCATTGCTAATTTCAGATCTACCTACGATTCTTGGAATATCAGATGGAAAACTCAAACGAATGTAAGAAGAACTTTGTGGCTGTGTATGATGGAAGTAATGCCATTGAGGATCTAAAGGTAATGTGTTTTCTCACATGTGTAACACACAGTTATTCCAGACTGTAAAATGATAGTCCTTTTGTGTTGATGCACTTTTTATGTGGCACATTGTATTAAAATGTACTTTCTGGGTTTGAATGTCTCTCATTCTGCTACACAGCTGGGTTTATCACGTGTTTCCGTGTCATACATACTTGTCAAACCTGAACCATAAATATGTAGCAACTGCTCTACAGACCTTGGCATCAATGAGACTACATCTCCAACACTGTAAAAGAAATTGGTGTGTGGTTTGTTGCAGGCCAAGTTTTGTAGTACAGTTGCTAATGACATCATGCTGGACACCGGTGTGGCAGTAGTGAGGATGTGGGCTGATGAGACAAGCCGTCTCAGTCGTTTCCGGATGCTGTTCACTTTCTTTGCAGACCGTGAGTTTCTCCTTGAGATTATTCTTCACGCCTGTCAGTTTTACCCTTGTTCCAATGTCCCTTTTAGTGTCTGCAGCTGTGACATAAATAATATATAGTGCTGCAGCAGCACCCTCCTGTGGTTTCTATACAGTACTGTACCTTTTTAGAAAGTAAAGTTATCTCGGTGGCAGTTTGAAAAAAATACATTTCATTACACTAAGTATTTAAATAGGAGAAAAACCCTAGGCTTCTGTTATTACATATCTGTTTTTAAATGGGATTAGTTTAAAACAACTTCAGCCAAGAATTTTAACGGACGGATTTCCTCTTACTGTAATGCTTTTGCCTGCTTTTTCAGCCTTTTTTGCATGACAAACTGATCCACCTGTGATTGTGTTTCAGCTCCTTGTGCAGGTGGTGCATTCTTTTGCCACAGTAACATGTGCATCAACACGTCTCTGGTGTGCAACGGCATACAAAACTGTGTCTTTCCCTGGGATGAAAGCAACTGCAAAGGTACTCCAGTCGTGCCAAAGCACTTTCTGCTTCTTTCTTTGACAATATTCTGTGCTGTGACGAATCATGTCGTGTTGTTCGATGTGATTCATTCCTTTTTCGAGCCTGGGTTGTGTCACATTGAGCCTCCTTGGCGTCTGTTGCTGTAATTCACCAAATGTTTGTGACAAAACACTTACAAAGGCCTTCCGTCTCTTCTTCTCCTCAAATGTCGGCCAAGTCCTCTATGTAATTTTTCACCCTGATGACACAGAGTAGTAGTTATTTGTAATTGTTGGACAGTCATAGTACACAGCATCCCTTCAAATTTCCTTTTGGCAGAAAAACAATGAGTTCATCATTTTTAATGGCTTTCCAGCTAAAATACCTTCAAGGCCTGTTGTCTGTTTAGTGGCTCTCAAGCCGTTGATTTGAATGGCTGTTAATCACAGAACTGTTTTTGGCTGCCAAAGTTACAGACTGCCGTGATGGGGATAACAACAAGTAAACGACTGAGTTACACTCTAAATGTCCTCATATTTTGTCTCTCTTTGTCACTCTCTTCATATCCATCATCCAGAGAAAAAAAACAAAGGTGTTTTTCACCAGATCACAAAGACTCATGGGACAGTAATCTGTGTGTCTACAGGAGTGGTCCTACTACTCCTCATCGTCTCCATCCTGGTGCAAGTCAAACAGCCACGAAAGAAGGTAATTGAGAAGAGTCACATTGAAATGATTTAGTATCAAGCCATAAAATGCTGGTTTAGAAATATCCATTTCATCAAGTGTGTTTAATCATAATTTAAAGGTGTTGGTACGAAAGAATAACCTGTTCCAGCGCGGTGACTTTCAGGAAGTGTTTGACCCTCCACATTATGAACTCTTTACTCTCAGAGACAAGGTTAGTTTGATTGATTTGCTGTATTATTAGCTGCACGTAGTGATATTATATTTAAAATGGCAATTTTAACAACTTGATCCTCTTAAGGAGATATCCGGGGACCTTGGCGAGTTATCAGAGGAACTGCAGTCATTGCAGGCGCTCAGGAGATCTTCATCAGGCTCACGCTGCATTCACGAACACCACTGTGGCTCCCAGGCTTCTGTCAACTCCATCAAGGCCAGTCAGAGTGCACTTGGAATGGCCAGAGGATCCATGGAGCTTCCCCCTTTCAGACGGGACTTCCAGAGCACCTTGCCTCCCTTTGGGGACTTGAACAGCAGCCTGCGGAAGAAGAGCTGGCCCAGCATGAAACCAGGTCGAGTGCATGGCCCTCACGGCATCGGGGACAGAGTACTGGGACGGCAGGATAGAGTGATGGAGGAGGATGAAGAGGAGGAGGAAGATGGAAGGTATGACGTGTATGTACGCAGAGCAGGAAGCCGAAGAGGGAACTTTGAGATGGCCCAGCAAAGATCCTTATCCATGGACTTTTAAGAGAAAAAGACAAAGTTGACATGGTAAAGACTGCAGCAACAACTTTTTAACTGATGCCACAATCAGGACAAAAAACACACAACTGACGACTACAGTGCAGATGTGTCACCTTTACTTTCTTTATAACAAGATTGATTACGAAAAAGGGATCCCTCACTTCTCCTTTTCCCTCACCTCCTCAGTGAGGTCTGGAAACACAGGGTGTGTTAGAGAGCAGCACCCAAGGAGCTCCAGGACTGCCGACTCCGCCCGAACACTGAAACAGCTGACAGGGAGCTGCTATTGTATTTGTGATCAGTGTAAAAATAATGACAGATTATGAAACTTGTGTTTTGTCAAATAGATTTTACTGTAGATCAAGTAGATTTTATTGTTTTCAATCAGTGTTTAGGAGAAAGACTGATTACCTGTGACGCAAAGAATGAAAAAAAAACACCTCTCACTTTTTGTTTAGTCTGTCAAAACCTGTATTAAAGATAAAATACCTATATTACTGTGTTATTGCTGTGAGTAAAGACTCAACTTGACTTATTATAGAGTCATTTTACACCAGATACATCAGCGGTGTAGTTGCGCTCCTTCTCAGGTGGCAGGCATTTGCCGATCAGGAATCCTCTCAAACAGGTGTTTGTCACATGTGTGCTGGTTGGAATTCATTGTTACAGTGTTGTGTTTTCCGATGACATGACAACCAAAAGCACCAAACTGGAGGTGTGCCACTGGCCTCATCATTTAATACTAGGTAACTGTGTTTCATTTTCATTTTTGCCTGTAGGCACTAAATGTACGTGATAAGATATCAGATGTCCACTTGTCTGATGCAGAAAATCCATCCAATGATGACGTCAACAAGGATTTGAACACGTGTTTGTGTGAAAACTGTTCATATACTGTGATCAAAAAACAAAGAGTGTTTTCTCTTTTTTAAATGAACTTGTCTGTTTTGCACAGCTTTGTGGTCAGTGTGGAAAACTGTGTAGATAACTTTGCAGGACAGGACACATTCAGAGAATCAGTCATGTTGAAGCCACAGCCTCACAGTTTAGTCAGCCAGTGTGTGGGGTTCATTCATCATATTCAGAAAACTCACTGGGCTGATAATTAATGGATCAACTATGCATTCGCATGGATGCCGGTGAGACCTGCGGTGCACTTGATTTTTATTTAAGTATATCTTATATTCTTAACAATTATCAATATAATTTTAAAAAAAGATGTGATTGGCTGTTTTCTGCACTAAAATATGATCAACAGCTGAGATAAAAAAAAGTCTAAATGGGTCACAATTTATCAGATCTCAGTCTTTTCTGGGTACTGTATATCTGCTGAGTGAAGCTGCCTTTTTTCAGTTACACTGTGCTACATAGTTATTATTTTTATCACGATTTCCGTGAGTAGGCAGTTTATGTAGGATCCTCATAAAAAAAGGTTGCTCCAAAAAAAAGATTAAAACCAGGCCATTACGTGCAGACGATGCAGATTGAATTGCTGTTTATTGCAGTAAAATGTTTAAACAGTTTGGACTTTAAAAGTAGGTGAGCTTAAAATCATAAAAAAGTTTTTTATTATCCTTTCTTCCACTGAATTCACATAAAACACAAGAGAGAGAGTAAGACAGCAATGCAAAACAAAACGAAACTTATTCCTAAACAGGCAAAATAATCTCAGAAACATCTCACATTTGTGTGTATTATTCCTGCCTGATTCCACAACACAACTGCTCGAGTGTTACAAGCCTTCTCCTCTGTATCTGCATCAGTCCGTCACACAGAGGACTGTGTGGCCTTCAGCAAAGGAGCAGTGCACAGTCACAACCAAACATCAATTGTTCATTACAGTACAGCAGGTGAACAAGCGAATCAGGTGATCACTTGCATAAGCAGCAACAGGTTGGCCCGCAGTCTGTCAACCATTAACACAGAGTTAAACTCACAGACAGATCCTCGTGCCTTAACAGTTAAAGATACCATAACACGAGAGCGTACTCGTCTTTATGTGAACGACCACATAGCAAACGTGCCTCAGGTGTGACCTCGGTTGCAAAACGGCACATTGTTTTTTCATGAGATACGTTAAGAGTTGTGGTTCCACAGAGACATGACAAAGCAGAAATTCCTCCTCTCGCCTGCAACAACTCAGCATTCCTCCTTGTTCAAGCACACGTGTTCTCCTGATATCAAACTCTTATGTAATCTTATGCAAAGTGCACAGCTCTGACAGGTTTTCCATCATTCTTGTCTCAAGACACAGCGTACCGAGAGAACGTGGAACAGCAAATCAAAAATGAAACTGGCTAATAATACCCTTTGCCAATTATGTAAATGCATGTGACATGACAAAAAAGAAACTGTTGAACATTTTGATTTTTCAATAGTGTTTGAAATCTTAATAAAACAGTACATTATTAGTCCATATATAAAAGAACAAGATTTCTGCTATATTTCCAGAGGTTCTCTCTGTCCGATTTTTGCCACAAAAATATTTTACTGTGTGCAAATAAGTTTGCTGCCTTGAAAAAAACAGCGGCTGCAATAAAAAAACACTGCATCAGTCTTTACCACTGACTCCTTTATAGAGAGTCTTTGCATTTCATGCATCTGTTTGTTCAATCTCCTCTCATGCTTGGTCCACCAGTTCCCACAGTTGAAAGCATCAAGAGGTCAGGCATGCAGAAGGTTTTTCAGGGTGTTGCTGCTGCAGCAAAACAGCAACTCTCAAAGCGTTTAGAGTCAATGATCAAAACAAGCTCCTTAATGATTCGTCAAAGAATGCCTGGCGATGATACGCCACAAGGGCGGTGTTCTCCCCAAGAACAGCTTCCCTGAAGTTAGGCCGTCTCCAGGCGTAAACCATACTGTTCAGACAGCCTTGCAGGGACACACCAGCAGCCTGAAATTAATTGATAAAAAAAAAAAAAAAACAGTAACAAAAAAAATGATTTTTACATCAGAAGACAAGGTGTTTTTTTCTTTTTTAAATTGGGCCTTTTTCTTCTAAAATTTACCTGTATTACATAAAAGGCAAAAAGTCTGCGCTGATCAATGTCTGTCCAAAGCATCGGGCTTGACAACAGAATGAGAAAAAGCACTACAACAAAAAGAAAACAGCGGAAATCATCTGACATGGATTTGCAGTTGATAATGTGTATTACATTAGCTTTAAATGTGTGTGTGAGTGTGTGTCTACCTGGCGCCCAGCAGAAACAGATGACCAAAATCATATTTCTTGCAGTAGAAAACACTTTTTTGAATCTCCTTCTTGAACGTCCATCTCCCTCCACAGGAAAAAACCCCTCCTGATTTTGACTTTTATACCATTTACCAACCTTATAGTAAATGACCTGAAACACGATTACATACATGATTAGACAGTTTAACACATTTAATCATTTTACTTTAGCTTTAAATAGCACGATAAAACATAATCATACCCATATTCATGTACATTTATTCTAAAAGTACATTTAAAAATTCATTTTAAAAAACAAAAAATGTCTAAACTTAATTTAAAATGAAGTAATTACTTATGACTTACAGAGCAAGAAACCAACACTAATATGACAGTAATGAAGATCATACATCTGATAAAAACATCATGGGGTTCATTCTGGAGAGAACAAAAACATGTTAGCAATATGCACTGATAACAAACAAATACAGTGGAATTAAATCATTATGAAACAATAATGTGGACGAGAAAAGTAAATAAATACTGTCATAAGACAACTTGATACGCACAGCATCAGAGCAGGGATCCTTCCAGAAGTG
>JAUZTA010000028.1:11352540-11362632 GCA_034780835.1 Ctenochaetus striatus | reverse complement strand
GCGCGCACACACACACACACACACACACACACACACACACACACACACACACACACACACACACTCATATTCTGTCTTTTCTGACAGAATATGAGTACACAGTCAGTATAATGTTGTAACTGCCCAGGGGTACTATCCAGTAAGACCTTGTATATTCCAACATAGTATATTGTAAAGCCTCACAAAAATACACAGTGATCCCCCAGCAGACAGTACAGCATCTCACTGGGCCACTAATGGAGAGTCTGAGCTTATATAGAAATAACATACAAACGAAGCATGAAATGTGACGAGAAATGAGAGTAGCATAATAGAGAGCCCAAGAGAATGAAACAAAGGGAAAGAATCTGACTGAAAGAAGCTTGCATTCAGCAATGACAAAGAGAGATGAGAGCCAGCTAAAGACAGACACAAGCTGACAAAAGGAAAGAGCTATGTTTCGACAGACGCAGTTATTCATGACTGTCCAACAAGTCTGCTGTCTGGTGAAAAGTCTACTAGAGCATTGTTCCGTGTGTGTGTGTGTGTGTGTGTGTGTGTGTGTGTATGTGCGTGTGTGTGAATGTTACTTCTGAGTTTTGCCCTTGGTAAAGTCAGTCACGGCTCCTGGTTTAAAAATAGCATCAGTGAGGATGCAGAGCTATTTATACTCTTCACACACCCTGCCTGCAGGCTTCAATGCATCCCTGCTGGAGTGTGTGTGAGTGTGTATGTGTGTGTCCGTCTGTGTATGCCTACTTATTTTAATTCTTGCTTTGCTTTGCTCTATTGCTTTGAGCTGAGTCATTCATTCTCTATCTCCCTTCCCATCATCTTTGCTTGTCCTTTTATTTAGCAACCACACACACAGACAGACAGACACATGCATTCATGCACCCATTTAGATGACAGTTTTCATGAATGAGTGAGTGACATGTGGTGAGGAGAGTAGAAGGCTTTTTTTTTAGACACACACAAACACACAAACATATTTTTTACAGGTAACAGTGAGTGCGTCATACTCCTGTATTTGCCTGCAGGAACAGACGATAAAGGCTGCAGCTCTGCTGAGAAGCTCATGGCTTTCTGCCACTGATGCACTCACACTGATTCAGACAGGGATGCCATGGAGGACTTGCCAAAGCCAAAAAACATCTTGATTTCCATAAAATGCCACAATAAGATCTCGCACATTGGATCTGCAGCAAGAAAAATGGGAAACAGCAAATCTCTGAGGAAACTACTTACATACCAAATGGAAATATTAGGATTATATTAGGATATTAGGAAATTCAATGCCTAGCTGCTGACTGAGAGTAGACATGCTGCTTCATGCTATTATTGAGGAGTTTTACCATTCAAAGTTGTTTACATTTGACTGTTTCAAAAAAAAATGATCACTTTCTCATTCTATTTTTTTGGGTGCTTCAGCAAATGTAAATTATTGAAACTACACCTCCAAAAGAATTACATTGAAGGTGACGTGCTGTACATTTTCTACAGTCTTGTTTGACAGTTACATAATGCAGGCAATGCAACATATGGCAAACAAAGACATGATAGCCATCTGTAAACTACCAGGCAGCTTTCTGCTTTTCTGCTGTTGATAGCATCCACTTATACCCACATTTAAGTAGGTGTAATCAGGAACAATCTGACAAAACACAGGCTGATGTAATTCTTTTACAACTCCGCTGCTGCTCCCTGCTGTTCACTTCATTCCTAGTTCTCTCTGTGTCTCTTCAGCATAATGAGTTAAAACACGTTTAAATTCTGATTGCTTGTGTTTAGAGGTGCTAGCATGAGACTTAAGACAAAAACTTCAACCTCAAGTGATTTTGACCAACAGTTAAAAAAAGATAAAGATGTTTAAGGTCTTAAGACTATTTTGATGATTTTTATGACAAACTTACCACAGAAAATGAATACATTATGAACCCATCCATGATCCTGACCTCTGGGTTAGCTAAAAAAAAAACCTGCTATAATGCCTTTAAAAAAAAAAAACAGCACTTGCATCTGTGTTTGAACGAGAGGGACAGTAACTACAACTTAACTCGAAAGAGAGTGCTGAGTAAGGCTTTTCTGAATAAAGTGGAGATATATATTTCATGCCTACATGGATGTGTGTGTGTGTGTGTTTGGGTGTGTTTGTGTGCGTGACAAAAAGTGTGTGAAGGTGAGTGCGCAGAGAATTCCAATAACCTGAGTGAAGCTGTTATTAGATTTGGATCCCTGCACTCTTTATTAAACCTCAGTTCAATTTAATGTAATAGAGAGACAGCAGAGTTGCATCTTTATGAAACAAGGGGGACACAACCAGACACACACAAACGCATACACACACAACCACACGTACACACTCACATGCATACACACAACAAGGATGAGAAAGTGGGAAGACTATGTGTAGTGCAAGGGCAATGCTCAGCATGACTTGTAATATATTGGGGAAGAAACATGTTAATGCTCTGGAGGGACAACAGAGGACACATAAAACCATTAAAATGGGTGGTGAAAAAAGGGGAGAAAGAACAGATTATAAAAACTTAAAACAGAAGATATTATTGGAAAAAAAAGATGAAGTAAAAGGATGGACGTGGCTATGGAGAAATGAAGCTGGGGAGCAATTAAGATCGTGATGTGAAAAAGGGAGAGGGGACCCAAGAGAAGACCCAAAGGCTAAATGAAATAGAAAGCTGATGAATGTGAAGGAGGTAAAGTGACACTGCTCAGAGTCAAAAGTGTGCCATGGTTTGCAGCATGTTTGTCCTCACAGGGTTTCTTTTGCCTGGAAGAGGATGAGGAAGTGGTGCAGTCTCTTGCTCATCAGTATTCAGCTGAGACAGAGGGTTGGGTGGGAGCAACATGGGTGGTGGGGGTGGGTTGGGGGTTGGGGTTGAGCGGGTCAAAGAAATAAAGACTTGACAAGATTGAGAAAAAGAAATTATGAAAAAAAAGAGAAATTTTTTTTTGTGAATGACGGCGGAGATAGGGGAAGAAGTGGAGCAAAGCAAAAAAGCTACAGGGAAAAAAAAGGAAAAGAGAGGAGGGCGGAAATATTGTAAATTATAGTGGGGGGAGGAGGAGGAGGAGGAAGGAAAACTCCAAGGCTGACTCGAAGGAATCCCTCTTCTCATCTCATCTCCTCCCTCCCTCCCTCCTCCCTCCCATTCTTCAGGGGAGCTCAATGACATTCCTCCTCTTTCATTCTCACTTGCTTTTTATTTCATTTCTCATTCTCTTTTTCCTCAGGTGAGGACAAAAATAGAACAGGCTATCCAATAGTTCCCCTCTGTCTTGGCTTCTTTTGTTTTTCCTTACATCAAATAGAAGGCCTGGCTCAGAAATAGAAACAAGTTATATCAAAAATGATGGCAAATTACCTTTCATATGTATGCATGTCCACACACAACAAGAAAATCTACATCAAAACATGGACACACTGTTGTGGCATATTTATATTCAGATGTTATCACCTGGTACACTGATCAGCAGTGAACGAAAAATAATGAAGTCCTCGATCAGAGTATGCGTGTGATTGATTAGCTGTAGCCCAAGCATTGATTGTCCGTTGATTGTTAATAGATCAGTGATTGATTGTTTGCTGTGGAGTCGTTAATCACACACCTGATCGTTTGATTGACCAGTTGTGGCTTTACGTAAGTGATGGTGTTTATGCTGTGATTAATGAACATGCTTTAATGACCTGACCAGTGCCCACGCTTCAGCCTCAGCTACAAGTTATTACATGACAAATTCGTCTCTTACTGACTGAAACTGCACGTCGCTGCGTTGTATAGTTGGGTTGTCGAGGGGGAGAGGGGCTGAATGCAAGGACGTTTAAAAACAAAGGATAATCTTGGAGGAAACAGGCCTTTCTTGTTCAGTCGTTTTTTATTTCAGGGAGATTCTGTAAGCATTTGGAAAAAGAGCTCAACAAGAAGAGGTCAAGCCGTGGGTTTTTTTTTTCAGATTTTACTAAAAGCCACTCTACCTGACACTAAAGGGTAAGGACATGACCTTTACATCCACATTTTCACATTCAAGACTGCAAAGTAGGATGTCACTGTGCAGGGCAGAAAACGCCTGTTGCTAACAACCATCTGGAGTCACTATGTATGTTCTGCCCCGCCCTCACTGTGCCCAACTTAAACAGTGTGTGTCACATTGCAGATTACAGAATGATTGTAATCTGAAGCACTTCTGTTGACTGTGTAGTTACGTGAGTCAATGGCTCCTGTTTATGCAGCAGTTTTTCTTTTCATGTTTATTCATATTCTGATTATCTTTCAGTGTTTTCTGCTATGAGTTTTAGTTTCAGTGATGGGGTCATTGTGGGATGATCCTATGAGCAAAGGTGCACAGTATCAGCATGTTTGAACAGAAAAACGGCGAAAAAACAAAGAGGATAACAGTGTAATAGGAGGACAGGTGGTGTGTTCAGCAGGGAGCAGGTAGGTGCGTGGGTGGGACTTTGCACCCTGCTGCTCCTCTGATTGGACAGCTCGAAGGTTAGCTGTGACATCAATGTCCTTGCCTAAGGCTTGTGACCCTGTCCAGCAAGACAAACACACAAGCAACAGAGAGCACGCACGCACACACAGACAGCTTTGGACATTATAAATGACCAACAACTGAAATTTGCTAATGAGCTACGTAGCCTCAGGTCTATACCATGATAACATTAATATCTTCTGGGGAACATGGGATACACACTATGCTAAATCCCTAATCTCCAACACACTCCTTCTTTAAACTCCCCCATGCACACTAAACTATGCTATTAATCATCTTTGTGGTCTCTTGAGATTTTCTCATGAGGTTTGGTGAGGTGCATTAGAACATCCGGACAGTAATATGTTTAAATATGCGCTCTTAGTCGATACATATTAATTCACCTAACTTGTAGCTAAATTTTTCACATCTATCTTTAATATCTAAAAAGAGCTGAACAATTGCCTTTCAGGCTGTAGCCTGCAGGTTGGAGGCTCTTGTAAACGGTCATAACATAAGAAAGCTTTTGAGAAACAGCTCACACATGTTAAAGTGTGTGTAAAAATGGCTCCATCATTATTTTAGCCTTAAAAAGAGTTGTTTTTGGAACATAGTGCACACAATTTTGAACCAAAGGGTAAAAAGGAAATACATAATTTATGTGGCTGCACTTTCTCTGGAGTTCTGCCTGCCTTGTATCTGGGTGAGAAAAAAAAAGAATTACCCAATCATAGGGATTACGTGATACTTCTGCTGTCTGAGTTTTTAGTTAAACTCTTATTTTCTCAAGTGATACCAGAAAAAGTGGTTCGGATATCAATAAATTTGACAAATTACACCTGAAAAGTAAATATCTGATGTATTTATTACAGAATACGACCTTTGTCAAAATCACATCAATGGGACTATACTACTGCATTAAATACTTAGAGCATCCTTGGCTTATACAGTTTCCCCCCGTCAATCCGTCCATTAATTAATCAAAACTTCATATCCACTATTTTTGTGGCTTAATGGTGTCCTCATTAAAGTGTGCTACATAAATACTTCAACCTTGTGCCCTGTGAAAAATTTAGTTTGCATATGCAAAAAGGTAAGCTGTCAAACTGTACACTTTTAAATTCATTAAAAACACTGAAATGCTCACGAGGAAGTACCATATGTGTGATGTAAAAAGATCTCACACTTTGTTGATAGGTGAATAATAAATGAGCAGAGAACACACAGAAGCTATCACATGATGTTATTTGCAAAATAAATTATCAAGAAAACCCAAAACAAACCAGCATGAGCAATGTACATCCACTTCACACACCGCAAAAAAATGTGCCTGACCATAAATGTGTGCAAAGATGTATAAGACAAAGGAAGACAAAACAAGACAGACAGACAGAGAGAACAAGGGCAGAGACTGACAGAGAGAGAGAGAGAGACGTTTCCTCCATATGTGTCTCGGATATTAGGACAGCTGGTTGCTGAATACTTGAAGGATGCTGTTTATCTAACTTGTGGGAGGCAATTACTTAGACTGTGCTGCAACAAGACAAACACACATTAAGGCAAGCAAGCACACATATACTCGCATGTTACTCACATGTTTACACTTGTGCATGTACCACATACACACATCATGCTGCATATAGCAATGAAGAAATACTTATAATTGCACATACACAGAAATACCAACGCACGCACGCACGCACGCACGCACGCACGCACGCACGCACGCACGCACGCACGCACACTTTACCCTTCATGGAACTTTTGGATAAAGAAGTCTAATTAATTGTGCTTTGGAAAGCTAACATGTGTATTAAGTCTAAATTTAATCCTTCGTGCACATGTTCTTATCCAGTCTGATCTGCAAGTGACAGATAAGGAAAGAAAATTGACGAATATTATTAAATATTGGAGAAAATTACCCAGGTAGAAGGATATTGTTCCTTAGAATCAAATCAATTTTTCAAAACTCACAAAAGGTGTAACTCTTATCATTTTTATTCCAGTCTTAAAATCGCATATCAGAGCTGTAAAGCACTGTATCTGTTGCCTGGTAACGGACAGATGCATATGCATTTTAGTCTCAACAATAGCAAGCTGTGTGGTCAAAAAATATGATCCATCGTGCACAGCTTCATTTGTACAGAACGTACTGGTTCTTGGCCTTGTTCAAACCACACACGCACATTTATGTACATTTATCTGCGTGTGTAGCCATTGTCTGAGACAATTAAGTACATAAGAAGCTAACATACATTTAGTCAACGGCCCTGAGGAAAGCTTTTGCAGTTGTATGGCAAGTGATCAGTGTGTTGGCATTATTAAATGGCCGTGCTATGATGTGTGTTCCCAGCATTTATAGCATTAGACAGTAATAACTGCCCTCTGTACCTGTGTGGAGCTAGATCTGGAAAAATCCGTTAAAACTCAGTATACGTCCATTTGTATGTGTGTTTATGTAGTATTACTGGTCCAGGTATCCTTCACCGCCCATAGCAGTGTTAATATTCTGCACACACTGGGTGCGGCAAAACCCCATTAATCATGTTTGTGAATGTCTAATCTCAACGTTGCTTGCGCTGGTTTCATTTTCATGGCTGTCTGCAAGATTTATAATGGCGTATGGAGAAGGTCTATGTGGTGTGTGTGTGTGTGTGTGTGTTTAAAATGTAATACATTGTTTCGAAAGCACGCTCTTAAATGTGTCACCTTGTTGAGGCAAAAAATATCCTGAACGTGCGGTTCACATTCTGGAGGGGGATGGCAGCATGTCAACACACATATCTGCTCCTCTGAATGTGTGTCTGTGTCCTCATGTATCACCTTTGGACCTGCCATTGTGTAATTTTGAACAGAGGCGTACATGTGTCTGAGTGCAAGTGCGGGTGTGAGCACCAAAGCCTGACCAGGTTACGGTGGCATGTGTCCCTGTTCGTTACCATGGTGACAGTAAGTGGCCTTTCAAGAGATGTCCATCCAGATAATGAGATCAGATTGCATCAATGAAGGGGAAGAGCAGAAACAAACACAGGGGTGAGCAGTGGGATGAGAGGGTGGAACGATGGGCCTGGGCAACCTGTTAATGGAGTGTACCAAAGGGATCATCAAATACACACACACGCACACACACATAGAGCCGTGAGCATGATCAGATACACACATGTATTCGCCAACAAACCACAAAATCTGACTGTCTTGGAATCATCTATTTCTTCGACCCTCTGTCACGCACAAACACATCAACGCACATGCACAAACACATCAACACACACACACAAACATATAGACCCTAAAACACCCTAGGATACCAAGTGCATGCTAGTTTTGTGGTCCAGTGAGTGAAGAAGGACAAACAGATCTCATTACCTGAGAGTCTGCTCGGATAGCTGGATGTGGATGACCCTGCTAAATGGCGGACAGCAGGGCTGTTTGTCTAGACGAAGGCTGTCTAGAGACATTGATCTCAGACAGCAGACCAATGGACTGACAATCATTGAGTGAAGGCTGGCAGGGTTTTTTTTTTCAAGCAGTTCTTCAAAATGGTGGAGGATCTGGTTGGACAAATGTGGCTCATGGGGCATCATGATTCAGTCACTGAAACTAAGCATGACTTTAAGGCTCGTCGACTGTTCATTGGGGATACAAGTGCATTTTGCTGCTAGTCTACGAAAAATGAAGGATAAAAATATGGAATCATGTGGAACTTGTGAGAGTCTTTGTTCTTCTGACACATTATCTTAGCATCATGAATTCTTTATTCAGTTGGCTCACACTGTGGATTAAAAGTGTGAACTTGAGGCTCACTGAGGTCACTTGACAGAACAAAAGCCTGCAACATTCACAACATTTATTTGCTGTATCAGAATAGTAAAAACAATGTATCTCCCTAAAAAATTATAGTTTTACCAACTTTGTCATACTCATCATCATAGTTATCATTGGCATAATCATTATCCTCTTCATTATATGGGATGTAAGCTATGAGGTTTCACATGATGTAATACATGATGGATAAATAGGTGATGTCATCTTGTTCTTTTTGACATATGTAATTCATTACTATGAAAGGACAAAAAAGATTAAAGCACCACAATTCTTAGACATGAACACGTGTCTCTGTTGATATGGCTGTCCACAGATTTTAACACTACCACAACTATTTGTTAATACTATATGAATATACATTGAGGACAACATCATGAAACAAACTTGAGCACTACTTGGTCAACCTTTGAGAGAGAGAGAGCTCAGGCATGGATTTGTGAGGGCAGCATCAGATTTGTGGGCGAGGGAGGTTGGAATCGTGAGCGTAACACACTTTTTAAAGCAGGAGAACTTGTGTAACTGTGTTTTTATTTGGGATTGTCACAGGTATGAAAAGTTGAGGAGATGCTGAATTTGATCACCAGCTTTTGGCTGGGCTTCAATGGAGCAGAAATTTGTTTTGTGGATCTCTTAAGATGTTGTCATCGATATAATTCATTACCTATATAGTATTTAGTATGCACTCTTCATTTCTGCTAACTTTTAAGGTGAATTTGAACATGACATGACAGTAGTTTTAACTACTGCTTGAAAATACTCATGCTGTGTTAAAAGCAGAAATTTATTTAGGAAGATCATTCAGATTGCCAAAAATGGGGTCTGAAAATTTACAATGTATCTTTTGCATTAAAGTTTTCATTGAATGTTGAAACTATTCCAACTCAAATTGTAATAGATATCTTGAAGTGAGAAAACACCAACCATAATCACAACATCAAGGCTTTCATCTCAAGACAAATGCACTACAGTAGTTAAATGGCATGATAGTCTTGAATCTCTTAGTTCTGCTGTTTACATAAAACAAAGAGCTATTGGAAGATTTCAACAATGCTCTACTGTATTTACCATCTGAATCCAGATCCTCAGTCTTTCCTATAAAGGGGGACAAGAAATCAACATATTGTGCAATCATTAAATTGTCTATAAACTTGAAAAAGGCGAAACTATAAAAAATGACTGGGTTTGTGCTACAGTCTACTGCTGAGAACTACAGTTTGTTTCCCATTAAGACAAAATCAATGGTCTCCATTAAACTACACAGTGTGACACATCTTTCCATGTACAGCATACAATATTCCTTGCACCAATAGGCCAACAATCTGTCCTACTAACTGCTGAGCTAATAAACAGATTTGCTAATACTTACACATAAAAGCACGAATGCTAACACATGTCACACACACACACACACACACACACAAACACACTTACAAAGACGTACAGACAAATTTTTTAGTGAGATTTACCCAGTCTGATCTCATCATAAAGATGCTCCTCTGGCATGGCGGATGATTTACAAGGGTGTCAGGACACGAGCAGGAAGACAGAGATGAGTGCATGAGTGACTGTGTGTATGAGTGTGTTTTCAGCGGGTTGGGGGTGGGGGTTAAAGAGGCAAATTATATAACTATAACTGAATCATCAACATGTTTGTTGTGTGAAGCATTATCAGAGTTAGCTTCCAGGGACAAACACTTCTGTTGATATTTACATTACACACACGCACATTTACACACACACACACACACACACACACACACACACACACACACACACACACAAACAAAAAAT
>JAUZTA010000028.1:11258171-11270040 GCA_034780835.1 Ctenochaetus striatus | reverse complement strand
TAGCAATTTATTGCCTTAGCTCAAACATTTGAGAGTGACAATCTTTTTCTTAAGCAACTGAAATCATGGTAGTGTACATGCATCTTAACCTACCAATCAATCTGTGGAACAAACAGGGTCAGCTCTACCAGTAGCACAGATAAACTACTTCCCAAAAACAAGCTCCCACTCCAGCAGGCTATGGCAAAACAACAGTATCACTTTACCTGGAACTACAACAATGACATCAGAATGTTATTCAGACTGTGAATGTGGGCAGATGGCAGTTAAGTAAGACAGGATAAATGGGACTAAGGGAATTAAAATATAAGAAGGCTACATGTCATGTACTGGAAACAGGAACACTATAAGATACCGATTCCACAAGCGATCCCAGAAGTTTTACAGGTGAGTAAGAGGATGTACTCAACTCTCAGCTGAGTGGAACAAGATTGATGACATAAGCCTCACCTTCCATCAGATACTCACTTGGTAAGTAGGTTGAGGAAGAGCTTCGAAGTTCATGACATCAGGACTAAGATATTAGGGATTGGCATATTTTTAACAGACCACAAGTCTTTTGCTTCAACACATCAAACAGCAGTCATCCAAACTAAACATAATGCAAAGTTTTAGCACTACTTAATTATTCTCTCTGTCCAAATTAAAAAGGGTCTAGGTTTGTGGTGGGGGGAGATAACCTATAAAACTTTAAGCTTTTGCACCTGGCCCACTG
This sequence comes from Ctenochaetus striatus, assembly GCA_034780835.1. Lineage (NCBI taxonomy): Eukaryota > Metazoa > Chordata > Actinopteri > Acanthuriformes > Acanthuridae > Ctenochaetus > Ctenochaetus striatus. The sequence goes on along the minus strand of JAUZTA010000028.1, from coordinate 11,269,325 downwards.
TTACTGTAGCAACCTTGCTAATTCTATGAAATATTCTTTTTATATTATGCAATTAAATGATAACCAAATTAAGTTTGGTTTATTTTTTTATTTCAGTTGCTCTAGCTGATTTAATCTCTAGCTGGTAGGCTCTCCTGTACTGTCACTCTGTGATACATGTTTGTTTTTACTGTACACGTGCAATTAAAATATCAGTAACATTAGACCTTTATACTTTAAACTTGTCACAATACACTGAGAATTCTATCTGTATTCCAGCACCCAAAGACTGGATGCCGAAGAGGCCCAAGCTTAGCAGCATCAAGGCCAGTGTTCTGAATGAAACATGAATCATCCACAAGTAAATCAGCAAAATGGCTCCTGAAAATAAACTGCTCAGAGACTATCTCAAAACAGCAGCAGATAGGGGGAATGTTTACAGGATGTACCTTGGAAAGCTAATCCCCTACAAGGGAATATAGGCAGAGAGAAAAGAGGGAAGATAACCAAAAACATCTTACCACTGGCTGAGAAAGACTAGACTAAAACAGCACCGGCACACAAGTCATAGATGCACCAGAACAGACTTTCAACATCTGGTCAACAGGAGCAACTTTTGGCCACTCTAGACAAGGCCATAGTTATAAATACAGCAAATATGCAGCTGAAAAAGGCTACCACATAGTCTCAGGGTGTAAGATGCAAGCAGAACAATATAGGCACAGTTAAATATGCAAGAAATGCATACAGCAAAATATGCACCCAGTATGGGGCATGTCTCCAAGCCTATCACTCCTGTTCTTGCTCTACATGAGACAATTAAAACCAGAGCTGAGCATGATGGAGCTGAGATCTTGGACTTTCACAACCAGATAAACAGTTCTCTGAACAGTAAACATACTTTGCAAAATGATGGTAGGGTACCTAGACTAAATGACACGAACTGGCCTGATTTGGAAAAGAGAGGGTTTATTTCAGTCACTAAGATGCATAAATGAGGCAACAAGAGAACAAAAATGAGGACTTTTGGTGAATGCAGGTAAAGAGCAGTGGTGCTGACTGTTTACATCAGTTCCTTTTTCTCCTCTGTTGAGAGATGAATGATACCCATTAGCAGTATTGGAAAGCTGTCTCTTTTTCACTCGAATCATTGAAATAGAGTTTTGGAGGGGTTGGATATATGAATGACAAATGATACTCATGGTCTGAAAAAGCACAATCTTTGCAAATAATTTGACCAACACTCTGACTGAACAAATGGTCGTATCGATTGCTAATGTAACTTTACTGTCTCCTACAGCCAAGACACAGGACTTAGATCAAGTTGTATCAAGGACTATGCAACACTTTTATATAATAACAGACTTGGCTTAGTCTAAATCACAAGTTAAATTACAAACCTATTTCCCCCCCAAAGTTATATATTTTAGTATGCCTTCTCACTGCTCTTCTTGAAAAGGTGGAATTGACAAAAAAGACCAAAGTAAAAACTTTCTGAATACCAAGTCCCTCTAGCAGCACTTGACATTTCCACCACCACTTTTCTTCCACTTCAACACATGCCAAAACACTAAAAACACTACACAACAAACACCACATGCTGAAAACACATTAAACATAAACATAAAAACATCTTGAAGGTCTCCTTTAGACTGATGTTCATATTAGGCCTGATAGACAAAACCATATCTATGTAACCATAATATCAGTGATAAGCTCGAGACATTTTTACACAATATGGGGCATTTTAACAGCCCATCCCATAGCAGACACAAGCACAAAATCAGTCTTCAGGATTGCATATCAAAGTACACACCCATATCCTACTGCAAAATACTATTTTTGCTACCAGTGGAATTGAATGTGAATGTCCTCTAGAAAGAGGGAAAATAATGAGAGGAACTGAGGGGCACAAAATCGGCTTTTGCCTTCCTGCTTCTTCGTTCTGTCGTGTCTGTGTTTATGGCCCTTAACAAGGGGGCGGGCCACCAGGCTGAGCTCCTCACATACAGACAGCAGTGTAACACTGCAGAGCCCACAATGGAAGGAACTAAACAGATTTAGAATATACTTTACTTGAGTCAATGAGGACAATGCTCCTTTTTTGTAGGTACTACAAAAGGGAAATATAATAATCAATTTGGCAGACACCTGTTGAACAAGCAGAACACCAAAAACTTCAGCCACCCTGCCCACGGTAACCTACTTCAACAACTCATCCAAGTGTGTTGTATACAGTCATGATAAGTTTGTTAAGCTTGTAAAGTGCTGAAAGTGAACTGATGCTGTCCTCTAAAGCCAAGAAATGTGTTGACTGAAAAGGTAACACCGCATCAATTATATAAAAGTGCAGAAAAAGTAAAAATTAACTTAAACTAAAAAAGTGCATATTAACTGTTGGTCGGAGCCAAGCAAGGACGGATATCCAACAGAACCTTACGTCACTTAGAATAATATCATTTCAACTACTCTAATGTCATTTTAATAAGCTTCAAGGCAAACTAACATATTGTTTGACACAGTAGATAAGACATGTTCACAAAGTTAAATGCTTACATAACAATTTTTTAATTTTATGTTAACCTTATTCCAAAGTTAAGCTAATTAATCCACTACCTTCTTCAGTTTGTTTAAGTCATATTCAGGATACTCTTTAAAGTGGCATTTTATTACACTGTTTAGCATGAAAATATCAGAAATGATTAATACAAAAAAAATTATCACCATCACATTTATTTCTGTAATGTCCAGTTCTAACACAAACTCTGGAATATAATCATAAACAAAAATATACGATCAACACCTTATACTGAGCAAGTAGCAAAGTATTAGCAACTAAACATATAAGCCAAGCACTGGAGAAGAAGGTGTGAGGATTAAGCAATTTTTAACTTAAGGTCTTGTTCTTCTCGCGTGAGGTCTCCCACCTCCCTTCCCTTCTACAGAAAATAAAAGTCTTGCCTGGTGTTATCTTCACATGGCGCTTCATTCTCCTGATCCAGGCTTGAAACACAGCAGGAGGTGTATAATCCTACTTCAGGCAGCCTATTCTAGTGTAATCCCTTGCTCACTCAGAGTACACACAAGTCACTTTTGACTGCTCCATAAAAGATCCAAACTGTCAAATTCTGGCCATCTGTCATCTGCCTCTATGTTTGTCTGTCAGACTTTGAGATTCTCTCTCAGTTTGTCTTTCTATCTATCACTACCTCACAATGTATGAGTTCTCTCCTGTTTGTCCTTATATTGGAATGAATGTGACTCCTTGAAAGTGAAACAAATGATCTGTTGAGCATCTTAACATTACATAAGCACATTCAGATAAGTCCTTTGGCAACAGGACAAGGATTTATAGGCATTTGTGCATGTTTCTGTGTGACTTTGCATTTAAATACAAGCAGGTACAGGTGTGCTTGTGTGTGCATGCATACGATACAACTTTGTGTATGTAAAAATGGCATGTATGTGTGTTTAGATGTGTGTTGATGTGTGACTGCAAAACTGTTTTTGTTCACAGGCAGCAATTCTGCAGCACCTTTGGGGAATACTCTGCTGCCTTTTCAACTGCTCTCCTTTTATTTCCTCTCTTTATTCCTAGCATGCAGTGTCCAAGGCTTGGTAAGATACAATGGGTCACCCATCCAGTAGCCAACAACAATGACGTGATCAACAACAACAACAACAACAACAACACAAAAGCAGCCCCTTTTCCTCAGCCATCAATGTCTAAAGCAAGAATCAAAAGGACACTCCAACTAAGACACCTACAGAAAGCCAAATGAGCACCTGAGCATACAGTGACTGGCTGGATAAGCAGAATCTGTATTGTGACAGAAGTACCAGTAATTCCTATAAATTATCAAGACTGTGCAGTTGGCCCTGGTTTAAATTGTCCCACAACAGCTTAATAATGAAATATCACTTCCCATTTCTCATACTTACCATAAAGATTGTCCTCTTGTGTTTTGCAAGGTATCTTTCACTTCCTGTCATACTCTAATGTTAACTAAGTTATGTAATGTTAACACAAGCTAATAAAATTAGCTACTAATATACCGTAATTTCCGGACTATAAGCCGCTACTTTTTTCCGACCCTTTAAACTCTGCGGCTTAGGCTATGATGTGGCTAATTTATGGATGAAAATAAACGAGAAAGTGTGTGACGAAGTAATTCCGATGCTGTATAATTCCGACACTGAAGAAGACAGCTTTAGTGGTTTTAGTTGTTAAATTTAGAGGATGCGACTTATATTCAGGTGCGGCTTATAGTCCGAAAAGTTTGGTAGTTGCTTTTATCGAATGACATATCCAACTATTTGTCATGACAAAGGATATAAAACGTTAAAATATTATGTCATAATGTGATAACAGGAACTTTATTTGGGGCATTGACAATGTAACTATATGTTTAGCATCCACAGAGCAAATTGCTCATCATTGAACACTGTTAGCAGTAGTGTCAAGAGCACAAAAATCTTCATTTTAATTTTGCTCTCAAATTGCAACAAATTGACATTTAACTTTAAAATTTATAAAATTTATAAACTTTTCTTCTCAGGAAGAGCCCCCTAGAACCCCCTGGAGGGTCCGAGGTCCTCCAACCAGTCTTATATAATCCTATGGGGAACCCTAGCATTAAGAAGCTTAATGATCTGTTAATTAAAAATACCTGATGATATACCTTTAATTGCCTGATCTTCTGTGCCGACAGTAAGGGAGAGATTATAAATTGGGTTAGAAAACTGTTGAACTGGTAACAGTTCATTGCATTTCCACAACCAATGGAGGGTAAATGTTCTTTCTTCTTTTCTGCATTCATGCAAAATTCCAGGCACGAAAGGATGGCTGTTGCTGAATACATATGAATTACAATAGCAGAGCTTAAAAATTGAATGAAATGGGCATTACAGGTATCTGAACATTTGCCTTGTTTCACACCACCTTCTGCAGCAAATAACGGACAAGTCAGACAAACAGACAAAAGAAACTATATCTGGCCATTTTTATTTTGTGAAGAAAGGAAGAAAAGGATCAATGTCACAGTCTAATGGTTCTGCATTTTGTCAGAGGCTGCAATACTACACAAACACAGGCTACATCTTCAGAGAAAATCTTGCCTAGGGATTTCATTAAGAGGAATGTAGGACTGGATTTCTTATCCTGTCTGGAAACAAAGCCACAACAGAGAAAGGGAGACAGAGGTTTAGGTAAAGTTTCATAGTTCAGGTATAACTATCTTATTCTCTACTCAGTGTCTTTCTGTGGATTTACAGTGCCTCTCAAAGTCGTCTTTATCCCTGATGCCTTTTCCCTCGCTCTCCAGTCTCTCTCTCTCTCTCTCTCTCTCTCTCTCTCTCTCTCTCTCTCTCTCTCTCTCTCTCTCTCTCTCTCACCCTAAGTGGCCAGTTGTCAAAGTCAGCTGAAGCCCAGTTAATGAAGAGGTAGATTTATTAGCGAGACATCAGTGGAATAGGCGGTGGGGAGCGGAACCCCCAGAAGCCAGCAAGTAAATACAGTCACTGAGTGTGCATACCAAAAAAAAGGAAAGAAAGGCTAAAGAGAGGTATGGAATGAAGACAGGATGGCAAAGGAAGAGAAAAAGGATAAAACTGAAGATGTTTAAATGAAACTGAGAGAAATCCATGGAGCAGAAAGTAGTGAGGTAGAAAGCACCCTGTAAGAGAGGAAGGGGGAGAGGCAGCTTCCCTCTCTTTTATCCTCTCTCCAGCAGTGGTTACTGAGCGGGCTCTTACCGTCTGTTGTAGGTCCGGAATTCCAATGCGGATGACCACGGTGTTGCCTGTCGGCTCCTCCATGGGTGCTCTGGCACTGTGGCTCCGCTCTGCACCAGGACGGAAAGCTGGGACACCGATAGGAAAGGAAATGCCGCTGTCCTCTTCCCGGGAGCTGCCGCTGTCAGTGCTGGCCCCCTGGCTGCCGTTCGCTGCGTGTGTGTAAGAGTGTGTAAGTGTGTGTGAGTGTGTGTGTGTGTGCTGCTGCTGGTCCTGCCGTGGAGGGCTGGGTGGCTCATGTTTGCCGGCTGCCGGACGCAGAGGCATGCTCCGTGTTAGGGGCTCGGTCTATGTCTCTCTCTCTCTCTCCAGACACATACGCGAGCACACACACACACACACCGATGGCTCTCGCTCACACACCTCTTACAGTGTGCATCACTCGCCTGGGAAAGAAAAAGAGGGAGGGAGGGAGAAAGAAGCAGGGAAGGAGGGTGGCAGAGAGGGAATGGGCAAAGAGGAGGGGGTAATAGGAGATTACAGAGATGAAGGGCAAAAACAAAGAGAGAAGATAAGTAACAGCAGAACTGCAAAAAACTGAAAAGAGATGTAGAGATAAAGCAAGATTAAGCAAGAATCACATTCATAGAATGGTGTAAAATTATTTAACTCTAATCTGTGATTTGCAGAAAAGATTATCCTAATGCAATTTGTGAAAAAAGAAGCACGTTTTGTCTTTAAACAGAACAGAATAGATGACAAAAAAATAGAAGACAAAAGCAAAATGATGGGAGAGAATTACTTCACATCTGCATAAAAATATACTTGCATCTAATTACTTGAAGAGTGTTTGACTAGTTTTTAATGGTGGCACAGTTACCAAATTTATGAAACAATTGTTACAAAAAGATGTTAATTTTAATTTAATTTAATTTTTTATTTGTTGACACACTTGTTTAATATATGAAATTCATTACCATTTCTAGAGCCATGTAAAAATGTACTCTGCACTTGGTAGTGTTGCAGTGTTCATCGTGTGACATTGCTGCTGTCACACACTGTAGCTCATGCTGTAGTGAACTGAAACTGTGATGACGTAAGAACAGCACGGGGGGGATTGTTTGCTCAAATCAATGCTGGGCAGGATTTGGCCTTCATGCTTCACTTTATCTATCTGGGGGGGGGGGGGTCGCTGATCAAATGGCTCCCCCTCCTAAACAGAATGACACGAAAGTCCTGTTTACACAGAGATCATGCACCCCAGAGAAGACCATGCCCTACACCTTGTTGGTTTTTTACACTGAACCAAATAACGTCAGCATATTGTCTCCTAATGTATGATTTCAGAGAGCACGACAGGCATGACTTGTCACAAAACAGCACTTGTATCTAATATGACATTTTGCCTGGGCTTCAGACATTAATTCCTGAACAATATCAATGACTTAACATGGCAATAACAATGATTCACTGTCTCTGCTATGTGGTTGTTAATCATGCCCTTTGCACAGAGAGTAAGAAGCTCTCTTCCCAATTTGCTGATAAATTTGGTTACTCTTCCTCTGAGTTAGCAGGTAACTGCAGTGTTAGGTAGCATCATCTCATAACGACTAAACATCACAGCCCTGTCCTCTCCTGCTGGCTTGTTGGGCTCAGTCTTTTTAAACGGATGTCGATGCAGCTCTGTTACTACCTTCGCTGCAGGCTCAGAGGCAAAACAACGATGCACCCCTCTTCCATCTTTGTAATTTTACTCTGAATGCCCAGGCAGAATAAAAAGATTCTACCCTAGACAGACTACGTAAAAAGGGGCTAAAAATAAAGGAAGCTGGCATAAAATATATTTTCATAAGAGCACTTCTCATTCAGGGTCAGTGGCATGGGGGGTGCTGTTCTCTTTTACTCTCTCTTTATGCAGGCTCTATTAGGTGTTAAGTGAATAGTGTCTATCTTAACATGATTTCAAAGTGTGCCGTACAACAGGTATCCCAAAATGGTTTCACATTCTGTGACTGTCATGTTTTGTCAAGAAAGATGTGTTATTTTTATGCTGACCTACCAACATGCATAATGTATCGGCCCCGTTCAGTTCACGCTGTCATATCAAATTGAACTCAGACCTCAAGATGACAGGGAAATGTCCTCTGCTTATCAGAAGACATTAAAACGTGACCTCTATGTGATGTGTAAGACAAATACTTAAGGGCTTTAGTATTCCTGTTTCGAAGCTCACCATTTTGAGTTTCTCATGCAAGGAAGATGTGCCATGAAACATTCGTGGCAGGTCTATAAGTTATTAATTGTGATTTTAAGTCAGTGCTATCCTCCATTGTGTTCACAGTACCACCATCGCTCAAGCTGACCCGACAGCCCCAAGATAGCATTTCTTTACTGGGTAGAATCTGAAGCAAGCACTTCAGGAAGAATAAAGGGATGAAAGCTCTGGAGCAGCTGTTATACAAGATAATGTAGGCACTTGAACTGACACACACATGCAGATATATATGCACACACACACACAAACACACACTGGGCAAAAGTTTAGGAAAGTTGACCAAGAGAAGACATGGAAGTTGCAGATAACAAGACCTAGGCTAAAAGAATAGCTCTTCTGGCTACATGCTATGAGTTAACAAATGTTACTGCTGTATGTGAGGGAAGATAAAGATAATGGGGGAGAGTTTCTGCCAGCAGTTATTTCTCCTGTAAAGTTTCAGAATGTCTCATTGGATTTCCCGTGATGATAGTTTTAGCCAAAATATCACCTCATTATATCAGAAAAGTCTCAGAATCCTGCTGAGAGCTTCTCACAGCAAAGAGTTTAACAGCAAGTCCTGCTGCTATCTTACAGGCTCAACGACCTTGTGGAAAGACCAACTGACAGGAAAGTCTCAGATTTGATATCAATGTGCTGATTTGGAGGCACATGTTTACTAAGAGTTTGTTTACTTGAGCTACATGCAAAGTTACCTGTCTCAAAAATTAGGCAGACCTCTTAAATTAAAAAAAAAATATTGACTCAAATCATTGTAAGTCACATATTTTCTTCTGTTTAAATATTTTAACCTACATGCTGTATCACCCAGCAGAGCCTGAACTGTGTGTATCTTCCTGCACTACTGGGGCTTGCATGTGAGTGCTTTGCCACTGCTGGACACTCTACAGTATGTAATCCCATTAGCACTGGAGAAAAAGCATGGCAGGTAGCCCTAATGCATTAGAGGATTTAGCAAATCACTCAAGCTCTACACAGCTATGGCCTTCCAGGTCTTTAGGGTAGGGAAAATTGATAACTCTTAACAAGACCTTGTAGTGTAACCAGTTATTCACATTTAAAAAGTAATTCTGCACCCATGCAGTATTTGCCAAAGTCGTCTCCATGTACTACGACAGGGGCTTCAAAACTTTAAGCCCTACATAAAAACACTAGCATATTCCCTGAGCCCCACTTTTGCGAGATGTCTTTTACAAAATTTTACATTGATAATACAACAGCAAACTTTCGAAGCAACATTTAAAAATCCTTACTTTATGTATGCTGCCTCATTCATGCAAGTTTAATTTGGCAAAACGTTCTTCATACATTTTGCAGCTGAGCCTTTGTTAGATGGGTTTTAAACATGCACCTCAGGTTCTGCATTTTTTAAAATGTCTCAAATTTTATTAAATATCTCTGGCTAGCTGGACGCTAGCAGCTGGCAAGCTAATGATTCTTTAGCATTTTTACTCACTTACTGGCTACCATGGTGATAAAAAACTAATAAAATAAATTACTTCCAAACAAATTAAAACACATTTCTTAACTTGTTTTACACAACATGTTGTAATACTTGAGTTTGGTAATTGTTAATATCAGCAGCCAGAATGCAACACTTGAATTTTTTTAAACTGACTGATATCTAGAATCATATGGGCACATAACTGCATAATAAATAACAATAGATCCCACAGTTAGAGGATTAAGTTCTGGGAATGTGGCAAAGGAACCTAAGATACTCTGCCAATAAGCAATAATGATTCCCCTAGATAGCTGAGACAGGGCCAGAAAGGGATTTCATCCTACTTGCATCATACAAGGATAAACTGTGTGGGCAACAACACTTGAAAAGATCTACATACAAGGAACAAGTTATCTGGTTGGACAAAAGGGAAGAGAAATAAAAGGGAACCAGGATAAATATGTAGTACGCTTTTTATTTGCCTTAATTAGACCTTTTTCCACCTGAGTCATCATCATGACATTTCAAAAACTTATATGTCATATACATACAAGGTTTAAATACATATGATATTTCCTCTTAATTCTGAGGATGTAATGCTTTTCTGTGTTTATTAATCACTACCAGTTGAATAAGGCCTCGGATAAGAGTGAAAAATAATCATCAAGAATCTCAATGTCCAAAAACCATTGATGAAAATTCATCATATGGCAGCTTAAATTACTGTATTTAACTGTAAAAAGCTAACTAGCCAACCACAACAGCATGACCTCAGTGTTTTAGAATCTCAGCAGAAACATTCGTTTCAGTGTTACGATGCATCCAGTCTACTGAGTAGACTCAGCACAAGGCTAAGTTAACATAAGCAAACATAAATCAACATGATTGCTAGTTTAGATGAAGGACAAGCTGAGAGATTTCACTGCTTTTTGGTATAATTTACAGGAACACTGCTTCTATAGTCTGCTGCCTGTGTCAGATTTCTCACATCAATGCACACACACATTCACACACACTCAAACACACCAAAACAAGTTCCCCTCACACACACATTAACCCTTACCCCTAAATTTCAGTAGATTAAAGTAATAAAAGGAGTAAAAAATGAACCAGTTCAATACAGGTATGCAGGTATGTTCAGTTTTGTTCGGTAGCTCTGAGTTTGGTCAGCAAGTGTAGGGCAACCAAGTGGACAGTGACTGAACACTAGACAGTCTTATGGAGTGCTAACAGTATGGGTGATTTATTTCTGCATGTCAATTTCATGTTTTCTTTATATCCAGAGTGTAATTTAGCATTTCAATAATTAGAAAGGGTTTAGTTCTGACAAGTAATATTATATGCACCTCAAGCAACAGATGTTGATATTCTTAAACAGAAACCTATTAGTTTTTCATTTTCAGAGACATGTCCTAAATTCTCCTTTGCATTTTTTCTATTGCTCTTTAATAAAGAAAAAGCATTTCTTATAAAATCATTCTATTAGTAAACCCTGCAATAATTGGAAGAATACTCAGTCACTAAAATAAAAGTTATTTGCAGCCCTATTTGAAAAATAGGCTTTTGACAACAAAAGCAGTTCAAATCACCTTGTGCTTAAGGAAATATTCATGACTTTTTTTTCACCATTTAATATAATTATCCTATGATTAGGGCTGAACGATTTTGGAAAATAATCTAATTGCGATTTTTTCTCTTAATATTGCGATTGCGATTTAATGTG
>JAUZTA010000028.1:11228457-11240660 GCA_034780835.1 Ctenochaetus striatus | reverse complement strand
CACACACACACACACACACACACACACACACACACACACACACACACACACACACACACACACACACAGAGTTGTGTACTTTAAATTAAGTCAAAAAAGGCAGCTGTTTCCTCTCTTTTTCACCAATATTCTAATTTGAATGCTGTTAATCTCAGCTCTGAAAGGTTGCTGTTCAATTTACAAGGCAAGAGACTGAAAGGCATCCGCATTTTTAGAATTAATTTTTAAAATACTGCGTGTATCAATGTGTTTGTGACCTCTTTGTGAAAGCAAGTAAACCAAGACACAGATTTACATGAATGTATATGACCCATGGGGCCTAAACCTCCCTTTAATAAGATGAAAATCATTACAGAGATAGCTCACTAGCATTAATATCCATGCAAAGATGGAATCAAGGCAGTCCTATTGGACTATCAGCAACTAAAAACACAGACTAGAAGAACTACACACAAAACAGTATGTAATGAGGACAAAGGCACAATGAAAATCATCAAATGGTGAAAAAAGAAATAACATAAGCAGAGTACTCCCCCCAAAAAAAGGAAAAATAAAGGTTTTGTAATTACCTTTTTTTGCACTTGCATTATAATGCTTCATATATTTAGGTCGAGTTCTTGTTGCACTGTAACAGTGTCTTCAGCAAAACATCTCAATAACTCAATCTTGAGAAGATGCCATTTGACAAGGAATAAATTATTCATATACAGTTTGTACACTGTATAAAAACTGTACAGGAAAAGGGGTCTGGAGGCTTGGAGGTTCATCTACGGGCTGGTGTTGCAGAAAGACCACTCAAATCAGAGCAGACACTGAGACAGATGGTGATTTTACACCAGCATGGGAAAAGAAATGGCTCTTTAACATCAAACCTCAGCACATTACTTTGAAACCAGCTGGCCAGACAAAAAGGGATCGTGAGTCTGGGGAAGAAGCCAGCCGCTTAAGCAGAGGTGCTGGAGAAATGGCGAACCACGCAAGATGGAGAGCAACCCTTCCATACTACTTTCTCAGATGGATGCATAATTATAATCCAATTTGCATGTTTTGGAAGATAGTGACTGAGGCAAATGATAAAAGGCAGGCACACAGAAGGAGGGAGAGAAAGAAGTGGACGAATAAAAAGTCCACCAAGTCCAACTTTAACTCAATATTAATCCATTTGTCTAATTCCTGACTTGAAACTAAACCTGATTATCTTACAAAGGAAAGTACTGGTAAACAGTTCATTATAATGCATGAAGACACTCTCTAATTAAAAATAAGACATACCAGGTCAAATGAACACTGAACGCCATGCCAGGGCATTTCCATTTTGGAACGGCAGTGTACACATCCCTGTCTCACAAAAATGGATACAGACAGCCAGGGTTTATCAATTGTGCGTTATCAAGGGAGAAGCCAGGTGCTTATCAGTATTTTACAAGCTAAGCTTCATTATAATAAAATAATGGCAGAGATTTGTTTTATTTTTGGTTTTAAAGTTCTAAAAGGAGGAATGTGGAGCCTTTTACCAAATAATATGAAAATCAGCCAACCAAACTGTAGCCTGCAGTAGTCTTTTTTCCATAGCACTGTTTTGCCCAGAAACGAATACTGAAGCTTGATGCTGTTCCATCAATTTATCCAGAAAAAAACAGCATGTATAAGCAGAGACTATAGTATAAATGAGAAACACTATCTCAGTTTACTTCGAATGAAACCCTATGGGAGAAATTTGTAACGTCAAAGACGACAAAATTTTACATATCCTGTCCTTCCCCAAGTGAAACCAGTCATTTGCTCTGTATCCACACGTATGCGTGCACAGAGTAGAGCTTTGTTCAGTTCAACCAACAGCCTGAAAATGAAGTGTTTATCATTCTTTTGAAGCCACAGCAAACATTATTGGCTTAGCAAAGGTTAACAAAAGCATCCTCACATATATGTAGGGTTGTTCAGTATACCGGTAATAAATTGGTATCGCAGTACTGAGGCATTTAAAACAGTACTATACTGCACTGCACTTTGCTGGTACCGGTACTTTTTTTTTTTTTTTTTTGTATGTCGCCACATAACATCACCACATTGTAATGTGAGCCGAGGCGAGCAAGCCGGAGCTAGCAAGCGAGCGAGTGGAGCAGCAAACGGAGCAAGAGTCTGGCGACAGAGAGAGATAAAGGAGAGAAAGAGAGAGAGAGAGACAGGAGCAGGGAGAGAATGGCAGCTGCTGCAACCTCCATCCCGCCGTGACTCGTAGATAAACCAGGTGTGCGAAGTGCTGTATGGAATTACTTCGGCTTTAAAACTAACGAGCACGTGAAGCCATTAACACCGAAGCTCCACTGTGCAAACGGTGTTACAAAACAAGTCATGCCAAGGGTGGAAACACTACTAACTTGGCTAAACACTTGAGGGACAAGCACCCAGACCTGCATAAGGAGTTCAGAGAACGACAGGTAAGAACTTATATAGCCATGAAAAAAAGCCACATTCAGTGCTAAAAGCAATGCCAGCCCCCTTCACGCTCCACAAAAGTAGCTCTGGAAAATAAAAAGCTGCATTGCAATTAGCTACCACTTTTTTTTTGGTTTAAATAGCCTACTTATATTATTTCATTTTAAATTATAAATATAAATATTATTATTATAAATATATTCACTGATGCACAGTTATAGTTCTAAGATTTTCTATTAAAATAAAGTCAATAATGACATTTTCTGTGTTCTCTTTTTATTTGGAAAAGTATCGAAAAGTATCAAAATACATGGTGGTATCCATACCAAATGTTGGTATCGTGACAACACTAGTGTATTCCAAAAAATGCATTTCTCTTAACACTAATCAATAACAGAAAAGTAATCAAACAAGTGCAAGAGGTTTTACAGTTTGATGTATAAGTCCTGTATACAGTATGTTATATAATGCACACAGCTCTTGGGTTCTCTTTGTAGTTCATTAATTTGTGAAAACTGAGAAAAAAAAAGGCTTGGTCTTTCTTGGGGGTTTCATAAATTGATATGTATAGCCTCAGCATAGAATACATAATTACCTTCCACTATACTGTCTGTTCTCACCGACCGTGCTTCATAGTTCTGCATTGGCACTTCTAGCATATGGCAGGCCTCCCACACACAAGCTCAAAACTCACACTTTTGCACACATACTCATACATCAAGATGTCAGGGGCTCCTCTCGCCGTGTCTGACTCAGTTTTATTTTCAGGCGGGTGTTGGATTTCCCTTCTTCGGCTGTCATATCCTGTCAGAACAGGAAAATACTCTATATGGTGGGATATTTCTTATGGCTCCCAGTAGACAGGGGAACACAGTGATTCTTTGATTTCCTTAACAACGTCTGCATGTCACAAAAAATGTCTCATGGAACACGATATCCAGTGCTCAGGGATATGCACTACCCTAAGGACAAGTTTCTAATCACACTTTAGGTGTGAGAGGACTTTCAAGTCTGGGCAGAACTGGTTTTGTTAAAAGATTCAGAGGAAAATTTCTCCCTTAAGTCATTTAAAACAACTGTAGGTAATATACATTGCAATTCCAGGCTCATTTTTGTTTTATGGTGGTGGGGTTTTTTTCTCACTCGCATGGACAGGTGGCATGACTGCATGTTGAAATATTTCCACAACAGCTACAGTTGACCTGGTTAAAAGAACACTTTTTTTTGCCAAACAAAATCAGAACAAGTATACCTTCTGTGGGTCATTTCTGGAACTGCCTGCAAGGTTGCTTTCAGATGCTGGATATGATTAATATATTTAAAGCTGCTGAAATCAATGTTTTTATATTGATGAACTGAATGCGTGTAATGTGAAAGGGTCTCTCTCATAGGGACAAACCCACAGAGGATTATCATCCGACTCTGCAGCTCCCCAAAGTTCATTGGAGCATGTCAGCGTGAAGCTCATTGTTTTACTGTTTGGACCCACAGCTTTCCTGTATTGGTTCACTCTCACCAGACATGTAATTTTGCACAGACGTTCATCATTGAATCTATTGATAGCTGCCTCAGTAGTAAATCCAATGCAGCCACAGTTTGCTTCTTGGCGGAGCTGTTGCTAGAAGCACATGAAATGCTCTGTCGTATTGTTCTCTCTTTTCTCTTACTTTTTCTTGTCCAAAAAGCTTTTTTTTTGCTAACACTGACGTCAATGCACGTCTTGCATTCATGTCTTTCCAGTATAAAACACGTCGCCAGGCCATGTCAAAAGGCACTCAGAATGGTGCAAAGTGTGTAACCGAGGTGTGATTTTCCTTTTTAAAGCTGTATTTTCTCACAGCAGATACGATCTGGTTGACCCCACACTCAGCATTTAACATTAGAAAGTGAGACTTTGCTCATAATGCAGACACGGGCACCATAAGAAAAAACTCAAACAAATGAGGCCCTGCTAAGGGTTTCATGCTACGTGAACAGTAACACTTAACTGCCCTTCTTCTGGGTAGTTTAGCACTTATTTAGTAGTGCTACACAGGGGTTAGGGAGTGCAGGTCGAATTCCATTCCCAGGTCTTTTGTTCCTCATCCAACAGTCAGAGTTGAAGTGTGAGGTCGGTGCCTGGTGCACACATGCTGCGTGAAAGGCAGTCAGACAGGAATGACTGCCGTCTGCTGCGGTACCACTCTGTACTGCTGGAGACCAGTCCCCATTATGTCTTGGATTGAGATATAACGTATCTGTGTTGGGGGAAACCCTTACATAGCAGCATACCCTTGGGCATATGAGGCAGCAACATTCGCAGACAGATTCATGCACACAGAGTGAGAGAGACACACCCACAGAGTCAAACATGGCCCAGGAGCAGATCTGGTATTAATTGCTGGTTTGGGCGTGGAAAGAGGAATGCTGATGTGACATGGAGTCTGGTACAGCGAGGCAGAGCTCCAGCCAAGTTTACTTCAGTTGATTAAGAGGAGACTGGTGATAAAATACAGCTAATTCTGCACACAGCTGGCAGCGCATACAGTTGATTACGTTTTTTCTTCTGTAACCAACCTTTTTTTTTCCTTTTTTTTATATCGCATATATAGTTTCTTTCACTCATTGCTGAGTGTGTTGATGCATGATGCAACCATTGTACGGGATTAACAGACACACACAAAAAGAATTAGTATCCAACTGCTCAGGAGACTTTCTGTGGTCATTTAATGTAAACATAATGTTTCTAACTTTTACCCAAAAAGAGCTGAACATGGCAATCTGAATTTGTCTGACCAAAATAAATGAATATCTCGACATGGTAAATAACCACAACACCAGTCTGAGACATCATTGAGAAAACACTGCTGGGGCTTCTGCGGCTAGGACTAATTTTGTATATTGTTCTAATTTTTATGCTTGGCCTTTTACGCTGAAATGAGATTTGCTCTTTTACAGCCCTGACTGTGTCAACCCAGAAAGTGTGTGCTAAATGCTTTCACATCATTTTGCATAATGTGTTTAGTTTCCTATTTACTGCCCATATTTTTATCTCAGGGGGAAATATTGTGGGAGCTTTGGCTGCTCTCTTTCTTAGGAGGGATTTGTTTTCCTTCTGGACCAAATCTTGTGGGATGAATTTTTTTTTTCAGTATTTCCAATGCACAGGTACAAATTCAACTTTTATCTTCCTCAGTATCCTGCATTAGCTCTTAATTAGGTAGACAATGAAAATAAACCGGTGCTCGACAAGAATAGATTGACAATTACTCAGCACTATGGAGCCAAATCCAGGGAAGCCATGGCTGAGCAGGAATTGCTTATAATTTTGATTTTGGAGGAAAAGCAGAGGGAGAGAAAGAGGCACAGATGGCAAGGATCAAAACAGGAAAATCCATAAGAGAAGCTGTGGGTGACAGATGAGACCCAGACGAGTAATGCCTATTTCTTATTATAGCTGGAAGAAGACTCTGGACAAACAAGTACCAGCAAGTGGATTACGGTGGCGAAGCATCAGTATCTACTGCACTGTTTTTCTTAGCTCTAAATGCCTATTGTTAAATAGTGGGACTGATCCAGTTTAAATAACAGCCAGTCTGGCTAGAAATTATGAAGACGAAACTGGTAAACAAACTTTTTATTACTTACCTTTCTTATGTGAGCTAAGCAAATTCAAGGAAACTCACTTGTCGCCATTAGAAAAGTGATATGTCTGACAGAGGAAGCTGCATGTCAGGTCATGTAAATATACCGCTGGATTCACAGTTGATGAACTGGAAACCAAATTTGTCTGCTGTCCCCTATTAACAAAATAATTTTCAGCAAATGTACAGTGTTATCTCAAATTGTGGCCTCCAGCATCATTTTACCTGTAGCTGTTTAATCCCAGTAACACAGAGATGACAGTCAGAAGACCTGCAGCCATCAGCATCACAGATAAGTTCCTCACTTGTTACTAAACAACGTATACGGCAGTAAGCCTCCTGTGTGTGTATGTGCGTGTTTGTGTGTGATTGATACTACTCTCATGTCTGTATGTTAAATATAAAACTACAGTCTGAGCTAAGCTTGGCATAAGCAGAACAATCAGTGTCATATACATTAAGTCATGTTTTGCCTGGCTATCCTAAACCCGATAACAAAAGTTGAATCCAGATAAGGGAAATGTTCCTCCTATATGCTCTCTGAGCTGCCAACGTTCAGCTCTCCTGCAGTTGTCACTAATCCAGGGTTACAGTACAGTAAGCCGTGGGGTTGCGAACATGTCTGGGATTTCTGCAGAGATTCTGAGGAGCAGAACTTCTATTATTTTAGTCTTTCTGTTCTCTCAGTACATGTCAAATTCAGAGCCATCAGCTGTACAAACACAAAACAGATTCAGTTCATGTGACAGAAAAAACACACTGTGCTTCTGCCATGCCAGCATTCCCCTGGAATAAACATATAGTTTCACTGGAGGACATGATGATCCTTGGATACACATATACTCGCTGCTTTGTGCTGATCACTGCTGCCATCTGTTGTTTCATCACTGAATCCCTTACAAGTTGCTCTTTGGTTTAGAGTTAAAATTAAGTATGAACCTAAACCTCAATTTCAGAGATAAGTTCAAAAACATTACAACACATGAATGCATCATCAAAAAATACCAACTCCACGTCAGTCTGCCTCCTGTACAGTACTCGTAAACCATGAATTGTTTTCATACGTCCCTAAATAATACTTGAACAGGCTTTTTTTAGATGAGAAAAATTAATTACTGACCATGTACCTGAAATGGATTCTGGTCTGTTGATGTGTCTATAATCGCAGTAATTAGTTCACACAATGGACAGAAATACTGACATCAGTGTCAGTATTAAAGTTAAATTAAATTATTAATTAAAAGTATTAACACAGGCAAATAAGACGTGCTAATACAGCTCACATCTAGCACTAAGTTAGAATACAGATATAGTAAATTCAATAATTCTTAAAAAATAATGGTGACATTCAAAACTGCATTTAGATTTATTGCTAAAAGCTGTAAATTATTTAGCTTTTACAGTCTTGAATTGAATAAAATTTAGATATACTGGATGTAAAAATTCTAAAATCAGGCTATCAAATACTCACTATATGTGAGCTCACCTCTGTGTCCTAATGGTAGCTAAAGCCCCTCCAACAAATTTCTCCCAGTTTGATTTTTTTTTTGTTAACTTTTTAACTCAAAGTTTTACTTAACCTTTATTGTCTCTCCACAAGAAAATTTTAACTTTTGGTCTGTTTTAAGTCCACAATGAGTATTTTTTAAACAACAAACGCAACATTAAACTGAGTTGAGGAAAGATTTGCTGTGCTTTGGGTTGGATCTGTCATTTTAACTGCTGTCTCTGCAGCACGCAGCCTTCTTAACACTGAACAACCTAAAGAGAGACACATACTCCGAGGTGTTGAAATTGCCGCAGCGCTGCTGATTCTGTCCCAGTGAACAGATATCCCATTACCTCCCTTGAGAGCTCATGGCACTGACCTTCGGACTGTGTGTGTTTTACTGCATATGTAGTGTATGCATGTCTGAGTGACTTTGCTTTTCCTTTTTCTATTTTTCACTGTGCAATAGCTTCAATCAGAGCTTTTGATCTAAAAAAATTAGCCAGATGGTTTTAATAATCTTATTAAAGATGCGAATAAGTCTTGTAATTGTCTCTCCATACTTCCTCTCCGCCTTTGCCCGTTTGTCTCATATCTTCTGCTCTTTTCTCATTCCCTCCGTCTTGCCTCGTCTTTTTCTCCCATCTGTTTCAGTCCAGCTTTCTTATTCAGACCAGATAAAATGAGTTCACATTGTGCCGCTGCCTTGATGGAGAGTATGTGCCGAGTTGAGGTAACCTTGTCCCGTCCTATATGTCTGGCAGCGCTCTAATTGTTCTGTCAATCCATTCATGGATGGCCCTGCCGGGGAGCCTCAGCCGAGCTCACGCTGTTGACAGACACATGTGTCTAAACCATGACGGATCTCCTCCAGATCAAACTACAATCGGTGACTGTAGTTTTTTTTGTGTGAGTGAAGTGAGAGAAAATCGATGGAGAATGTACCCAACAACAAGACCTAACCTAAGTATCTATCAGCATTTTAGCATCAGCTCCACATATCAAGTGCCAGTTTTCTCAAACTCTCTGCACTTAAACAGTTGAATGCTGGACGTCTTGAATGGAGAATAAGTTTGCTCAACCCCCAGCTGAACTAGCTGCATATGGTACAAATTACTACAGCAGAAGGTACATGTCTATTTTGTCCATGACATCTTTTATTACTAACACATGCTGAATCCTGCTTTACTCCCATTTCATTCTTGAAGTGGATCACTGGCAGAATAACACCACAGTCTGAGAGGGCGGATGTGTGCAGCAACTGGAACTTGTGCCCTTCACATTTTTAAGAAAAACAATCAGACATTAAATTACAGATTTTCATACCTGCCATTATGTACCTTAAACTTGAAGGATAAATATATCCTTTAGTAATTTAACCAAAGTGCCACATATTATATCCAATTTTTCTTTAACTTTTATAAGGGAGAGTGATCTATTTACAACATATGTCAAACAATTCTGAAGAACTATGGATAAATCATTGCAATATATAAACACATAACTTCTACATTAGTTCAATTTAAAATTGGACCCTTTGGCAGAAAAAAATGAAGTTCTGACATCTTAGAAAACAGCAGTGTTCAGTAATAAGTTTTTATTTTCTTGAAAACCCTAAATAATAGATGCGAGGGAATGGAAGTAAAAGGATTGCTTGTTCAGATAACTAATCTGCCACCATCTCAAAAAAGGATTCAACAACTGGAAAATCACAAAATAAATACAAAATGTCCTCCTCCTGTCCTTTTTGCATTTTTTTATATTTGGTAATATCTAATAGGTAATTTTTAACCTGAACATCCATAAATAAGCAAAAAGAGTTGGTCAGGAAGTAACTTAAACCATATCATGGCTATTTAAATTCATTGTGAACAAGAAACCTGCTGGGTCTGTAGAGGAAAAGGCCTGAAATCACTTATATTCCCCCGGGTTTGTCCTCTGGGGATCATGACATTCTGCATTGTGTTTAAAGGAAATCAATGTAATTGTTGTCAAAATATTTCAGGTTGGACTAACACAGTGAAACGACAGAGTGACATTGTCATCCTATGTGGCCTGGCTTCTAGCTTGGCTTAAACTGCAGAGTTTTAAATATTAGAAGAAGCTTCAGAAGCAGGTTCAGCATGTTTTCAAACTGATGGATAAACATAATGCATTTTCATTTGAAACACTGAAAGTTAAAAGCTATACTTGTTTTGTTTTTTTATTTTTTACTAAAGCTAATTTCTAGGAAAACACCTACACAGTCGCCATAGTACAATAGTGATTAAGGGCCACTTTAAATGAGTCAGCCTTATTATGTTCCTATTATTTTTTAGTTCACTCACCGTCTCTCTTTGGACAGAAGGAGGTTCGGAGCTCTGTCTGACTCACAGCACAGAGAAGAGTCGAGAGGATGACACACTGCTGGTGAAACCAGTGTGTCTGTCAGTATACCTGGCATGATGTTGCATCAGCTCGGCCACATAGCTCTGATCCAAACAGTCTCGCTCAGCTGGAGGTCTGTTCTGTGGAGGACAGGAAGAGCACCGGGAGGATGAGTTACTGCATGCTGGGAGGAAGGGCTGTTCACTTTCAGATAATCTCCAAACCTGCTGAAAAATACATGAAGCAAGTTATCCTCAGGAATTCTATGCATTGCATTAATCTTGTTTATTGAAGCATATTAAACATTAATGTTCAGTTTTCTTCGCAAGTGAAAGAATAAAATATCTAATGTCATGTCATCTGGTGCCTTTAAGCCTCTGTTTTGTGTTGGGAAAGATCCATAGACTGTATAAATATGACCACTATTATGTCACCCGTAGGTTTCCAGACTAATTGTTTTGAGTCATAAGGTTTGGCAGTTGGTGTCATCGTCTTGTTTTTTGTAGTTTGAAATGACCATATTTGTACATCAGCTAGTGAGGAGTGATTGGTGGATTTGATTAAGAACATGAGGACTCACACTTTTTAGCGATTTGTCAATGGCGAGGTAGACAGACCCTAAAACATACCTTATTTTATCACCTATTTGAACTGTAAATGGTGCCACAATTTACAAAATGAACATCATGTTGTATTGAGGGAGTCAAGCAATTGAGACTCTACACTCAAAAGAAAACAGTTTCCTGCAGTAGCTGATAAATTAAGTGTGAAATGGGGTCATTTCTCATACATTTCTCTACATTGGGGCTTATTTTTGCAACCATCCATCTTCTCTGACATTAAAGTGCTTTCAGAGTAGAGAAGTTTCAACAAGCTAGTCCATGTATATTAAACTAGTTAACCAAGTAAACAAAACCCTGCTGATGGAGGAGAATCTCTGTTTTCAGGAGACCAAATACTGCGTGGTTAATGCCTGGATCTGATTAAAAGATCAGACTGTCATCACTGGCCTGGAAGCAGATTCATTCAACAGTTGCACTGCTGGTTATATCATCTTGTCCCACTGTGCCTTGATAATCATTAACCATTCTTGCAAAGCAATGATTAGAGGGGGAACAAGACCACCAGAGTGCTGAAATAAAAAGAGCTCTGACACATGAAGTTCCACCTCTGAAAATGTCAAATTCCAGCTCATTCCTCATCCGGGATATAAATTATTGATTATCTCCAAGCGATGATGACTGAGTGCTGAACTGATTGCTGCTATTGTAACCTTTTGCACACCTGCAGAACTTGTGAATGGTGACTGAAATGATAAATCTGGCATCTTCTCTCACAGTGTATTTTGTGTTGGAGCATGTGCAGCGTGCTGTGCAGACTGAGTTATTGAGAGAACAGGAGAAAGAGAAGAGAAGCGGATGCAGGGCAGGATATGAAAACAAGGTAAAATACACTGGGACTCAGAGCTCGAAAACAAGAGGCTGAACATTTTGTTTCTGTGCGAGTGTGGTGTGTGACAGATGAGAGAGGGCTGAGCCTGGATCTGAAGTAACCATTAGGGTTGCCTCTGCTGGCAGGGGGAAGCTGCAGCCATCCAATTTGGTCTATTTGCTGCCTGTCAGTGGCTTGAACCAAGTATGCTAAGCGGCACGTAAAAGCAGCGCTGCCACAGTGACTGTACAGCCCAGCACTTGAAAAGATGGATGAAAAGAGCCCGGGGGGGGGAGGCAGAGGATGCGGCAGTACACAGCAGTCCTGATGGGTGAGGTGTGTGGGGGCTGCTGCACAGGAGTTTTAGTCAAATCAGGACTAAATGCCAGTGTCCCAGAGGAGTGTTTCTCCAAAAGCTCATGGTTGTTGTCACACAAAAAAATGTGTAAATGTTGATGATGCAAGAACATCAGGGCAGT
Source organism: Ctenochaetus striatus (assembly GCA_034780835.1). Lineage (NCBI taxonomy): Eukaryota > Metazoa > Chordata > Actinopteri > Acanthuriformes > Acanthuridae > Ctenochaetus > Ctenochaetus striatus. The sequence goes on along the minus strand of JAUZTA010000028.1, from coordinate 11,228,835 downwards.
TACTCAAGTACTACACCTGAGTGTACTGCAGGGGCACTTGTACTTTTCCTGAATATTTACAGTTAATACTTTATGACAGATTATTTCTCAGAGGAAAAAAAAATCTACCTTTTCCTTCCTTTGCTCCTGCTGCATCCATTTGGATAAAGGTGACCTGGTGGTTCAGTGGACAGCAGCGCAGCCTCACAGTAAGTAGGTTCTGGTTTGAACCTGCACTTCCTGTGTCGAGTTTGCATGTTCTCCTTGTGTCTGCTTGGGTTTCCTCTGGGTTCTCTGGTTTCTTCCTGCAGATTAGGTTAAACAGCTACTGTAACAGCTACTCTTGCCCGTGAGTGTAAATGGATGTTTTGGCTGGTTTTTCATATCCCACAAAGAAAA
>JAUZTA010000028.1:11195383-11215642 GCA_034780835.1 Ctenochaetus striatus | reverse complement strand
CACCAAACATTCCCACACAGCGAATGTTTCCTGCTCCAAAACACATGAAAAAACTTACTTACATGTGCGCACACACACACACACACACACACACACACACAGACATGGACAGACACTCTCTCTCTCCACCAGTAATAATTGCTGATTAGTCTTATCAGCATCATCAAACTTCAACGCATCACTATGGGGTAGATTACACAGACAACCATACCCATGATGATGATAATGAAAATGGAGTGTACTCATCATCAGCCATGAAACAGACTCTGATTACAGTCATTATTAGTTATGATGGCTCGGACTGATTAGAAATTTAAATAATCAAGTTGATAGGTCTAACTAGGTGAAGTACAGTGCTTAATGGTATTAAATCTATTTCCTGTATACGGCTGGGAATGTTTTCTGTTGTAAACATTTCCCCATGTGTTCACAATATATCATAAAACTCCAGTCTTTAGTTTTCAGATTTGAATGCTTTTGCAGGCAAACATGATTTTAGTTTTAACCCAGATCAACTTTTCCACTTATTATTTTATAAGACACAATTATCTTTAATGTGAGCGTCTGAGTGGAAAATGTGTGTGTGAGCATGCATGCATGTGTGTAAATGTGTTTTGCTCCTCCACTGACAGATTGTTAAACTAGCAGAGCCAAATGAGGTGCTTCTTCATTAGCCTCATTAAGCTGGATCCTTGTTTTCTTAATTGACATAAAAACAAACACTTGCTTATGAAAGAAAAGATGCCAAATATCTATTGCCCCCTCCCACTGTTTTCTATGTGTGGGGGTGTGTGTGCGCATGTCTTGTGAATCAGGGTCATCCAATGGAGGATACAGGCTTTGCATGAATTGTTCATTCACACAATTTACTCCTGTTACTTGCTGATGAGTTCTAGTTTTCTTCCTTCCAATTCCTCGTAGGAAAATATTTTACAAACCTGAGGGAGGCTTTTTTAATGAATTTTGATTTATAGTTGCATCCACACAAAAGACAAAAAAAAATCCTAAAAACTTTAGAGAGGACTGACGGTTTAACTGTCATTTCTGGGATGGTAAAGCAGTTAAAATAATTTAAAATGTTGGTGTTTTGTCAGTCTCAACTGGACAGTTACCAGCAGTAAGTTAAGCACTTGGCATGAGCCTCGGACAGTAAAACACTGCATGCAAGAGGCAAAGTTCTAATATTATGGGCAGTAAAAAGGAATGTGGTGAACAAATATAAACAGCTGTGGCATTATAATTACAGTATGTTATAGGTTAGTAAATCAAACAGTCTTTTTGTGTGAATTTGCCCACATGGGAGAATTTGCTCAATGCAACAGAGAGATGCATGCCTGCTAGTAGCCATGGAGACCCTACAACATTTCTGAGAGCGACACAGAAGAAAGCTTTTGTCAGACAACTTCACCATTCTGTGAAAAATTACCCACTGCTTTGTAAGGTACACACGCAAATGCACAACAGATGGTTAAAACTATCATTAAAAAACATGAGATTGATTATTGCAGCGATTGCCAAGTGGATATAAGGCGTAATCTTGTCCTGCAAATTGTACATCTTAGGATAGACGGATGCCAAGCTCTGAGAAACCCCAGCAGGTCCTGTTAGAGATAACCGCTGACACCTGTCGTGTGTAAAGAAATGTTATTGTTTGTTAATTTATTCCTATATGGTGTACCCCTATCTGAATCTTGCTGCTGTTAAATGAGCTCCCAGCAGTCCAGTGCATCAAAGACCACCAATTACCATCCACATTACAAAGACTGTGCTGATGTAAAAGGATGTGCAGTTGTGCTTCATGTACTTTCAGTCACAGATTGTCAAACTGTGGAGCTGTGCAGTGGTTAGGGAAACAGGATTTTGAACAACCCGACCGGGCTTCAATAATCAAAGAGATCTTCCCTAATCGTTAATGTAAACACTAGATTAATTATGTCAACAGTAGGTATTCAGCATAGATTCAGTTGATAAGTTACTTGTGCCAAAGCCCTGTATATACACACTAAACAGCCATGTTAAAAAAAAATGAAAGACCAAGACAGTGAGACACAATATCTCAAGGTCTACTATTCTGCTCTCTCTCTCTCTCTCTCTCTCCTCTCTTTCTTGCTGCAGAGCTTTCACCAGGTCGCTATGGTAACTTAGGTTTCCTGCCAAGATCACTTCCAATGCACCAGATTTGACATTTCTCCTTTCTCCATTTCCTCCTTTTACTCTCCTGTCCGTCAGTCTGTCTTCCCTTCCTGTTTCCACCTCTCTCTGACTCACCTGGTTGTCAAGGAGCAAGAAGCGCATCAGTAATCCACCTAAACTCAAGCTGACATCCATTGAGCTCGGTGCTCATCTTCCTCAACGCTCCACCTACCTCGTATGGGTAAATTAGCTGTTTGTTTGTGTGCTGACTCGTTGCTTTAGTCGTGAGGAAAGTTTTTTTTTAATAAAAAAACCTTTTAGTGGCAATTTCTGCAGCATGTTAAAATAGTTATCTTTAAAAAACATATGAGTTCCTCTCTTACCTTGTGATTGAAGTAATATAATTAACTTTATAAAGGGAAAAGCCTCCATTTACATGCAGAATTAAACAAACATCAACAAAGTGCAAATGATTTTTTTTTTTCTCTCAACTCTTATGCTCACAGAATACAGGATGCATGGAGGCTTCCTAGAGCTTAATCACCTCTGATAATAGGTGTAATTGTGTCAGATGTCTGGGGATTAAAGCTCCAGTCTAAGTGTGATTATTTGAGACTCTATTCTTCACTGGTTTTTTCAGGGTGAAGGATTTTTTAACAGAAAATCAAACTCTTGGTGTCAGTCGTATGTCATTGACTCTCTGCAAAAGAGCACAATGATAAATGCTGTGCTAATTCAGTTTACTAAAACTCAACGCAGTGTCTGTGTGTCTTTTTGGATCTAACAATATTAAGAATTGGTGGTATATCTTTGTAACTGCTCCTCTTAAATTATTTTAGTTTACCAAGTTGTGATAAAAAAAAACTAGCTGGATTAAATGCTGCTTCAAGTCTCTCTTTCTTGTTTGCCTGCCATCTCTCTGTCTTGTTCTTCTTATTGGCATTCAATCAGTTTGAAAATTTGTATTGGGAATACTGATGCTCTAATCTGTTTTTGTGGGACACAAAAATGACAATAAAATTTATAGAAAGCCTTTGGTGTAAGTAAAGTAATTTCACCAAAGGCATTTATGCACATTTCCAACTTTCTGATTTACCAAGAGAAAACTTAATGTTGCAAAAACATTTGATTTAAAAATCCTTGCTCAAAACTACTTTAAAGTTTTTACAAAAATTTGATTATTCCATTTTTTTTAATTGTGGACTTGGAAGAAATCTTAGAAAATGTGCAAAACAAAATACAGATGAAATTTTAATGAATTTTTTATTTACACAGATTCATTAGGGGACCTCAGTTCTCACCAAATGGGGGCTTGTCAATTGTGTTAGAAGTTTTACTTCAGAAATTTGCATATTTCCATTGGATTAAAACCATCAAAGATCTCTGAAACTCTCACATTACAAAGTATAATTAGTCTAAGTATAGGACTTAAGAATGTACTCAGCAGCAGTAAGTTTCCATTGGCTGTGGTGCTCTGACCTCACTGTCCAGTGCTGTCACTTAGCAATAATTGCTGTACAGGACATTCGGAGGACAGAAACAGACTGAGGGACGCACTTAATAAAAGGCACAGCAAGCACTGACCTAGACACGCAGCAAAAGTTTGCTGGGAGCATCTGTTCTGATAGCATACCACATACTGAGGTCAACAGGAAGACAGACCCACTGAACATACTCGAATGCACACAACAGGATCCTGTTCATACACACTCACTTTCAAAGCCCTCACACTTTAACGTGCCTGTCGCATGTGTTTTCTATCCTTACAGACACCCTGGCCTGAATTCTGATTTGTCACTTTTTGCCCAATGGGAGACCATTTTTCTAATGAGGTCTGAGAACCACCCTCACATACAATCTCTTTTCTTGGTTTTGTCGATTGTTTTGGGAACACTGTCACTCCACCAGGATGAGCGCTCTCTCTTTTTTTTCCTCTCTCTGTCTTTCCTCTCTGTCTCTCTTCTCTATATCACTTCCTCTTCTTTTCGCTCCCTTTTACACACACACAAAGAACCCCACCAAAGCGTTGTTCCGAGCACTAATTACTTCTCCTATCGGCCCGCGTCTCAGCTTCGGCTCTGGCTTCATAGAGCTATTGGCTGATAGCTTGGTGTTGTTGAGTCAGTGAGAAGTAGGGAGAAGACAAAGACCTGCTGCCCCTAAAGGGATTGCCTGGACCTGTGCCCAGCTATGAGTTGAGAGGCTATGAGACCTCTGTCTGGCTATGTGCATCCAGTGGCCACTTCAGGCAAAGCAGAGACAGACAATGAGGACACAACTTGGGCCCAGATCTGATAAGGAGAAATACATGTGAGAGATGTAACAGAGACAGACTAATCCTAATGGCAGGACTGTGTCAGCCTAAAAATGAATTTTATGGTCTAGAATTACTATTGCATGTGTACATTAGCTTGTTTTTAGCTGCTAGATATGAAAATGTTTATAAAATCCAGCAGATCCAGGGCTGGAGAAACTATCTGCTTTTAAACAGGGACTGTTGAAAACAGAGTATGAAAAGACTGAAGGGAAATTCATATTCAAGAATACTTGTAGCTACGTCAGCTTTATGAGGTTTTATTGCCTTGTGAGACAGCACTAAGCAATGCATGTGCGCACATCACACACAGCACACGTACTGCATTTATTTCTGGAATTTTTTGCAGACTTCCCCTTGAAAAAATAAATCCAACAGGAAGGCAAGAAAAGCAGTAATGAGTTTCTCTGTTTGCTTTGTTTTGGCCAACAGCTGAATCGTGATCAGAGTGAATGTGCTACCAAAGCACAGAGCAGAGAGAAGGAGCCGCTCCACAGATGAGACCCATTTTTCTCGCTGTACGCAGAGGGCAAGACTTTAAAGACAAACGCTCGGAAGTCAGCTTCAGCGCTGCTAATTAGGTGAGGGCATTTCATGTGAAAACAAAACACATTAATTTAATCAGAAATGTAACATGTATCAAAAAGATATTGCAGTCATCAAAATTACAATATTATAGCCTCGTCATTTTCCTCCGTTTGTAATGGCTAAGCGTTGTTGATACTGCTGATAATGAAAGTGTAACAAGCGTATTGTTTTATATGCTCCCCTGTGGTTCCCTGTAATCGAATTTACTTTACTCAGGGTTCTTTTGTGTGCGCATGGTTTCTGTCTGTTTCTATGGGTACCTATCAATCCTCCTCATCCAACAGACATGAGGCTGCACATTTACTCATGTCAGTGTGTGTGTTGCAGTCTAGCAGACAAACACTGTGGCAAAATCCCCATGAGCAAAGGCTGTAAAATTCAAACAGACCGTGTTCCATATCTCTGCAGTATGTAAACTGCAGCTCCTCAATCAATGTCCAACTGTGCCTTTTTGCCATCTGAGGCCAACCACATAGAAGGCAGTGAGCTCTTTTGGCTTTTGAACAGCGGGTTTTTACTTGCAACCAGGCCTGCCAGCAGCCTCATGAAAGCTCAGGTTGCCATTCTCGCTGATTGTAATGGAGCTACTTAATTGAGTTAACCACTGCTGTGTGCTCGGGGCTGCTAATAAGAGTGCAATGGATGGATGAAAAAGTTAACCATCTGAAAACAAGAGAGGCTAAAAGTGGTGAGCTATCTAGGTGAAGCGCTACATTTAAGGCACTGTTGGTAAGCTTAACCTTATAACCAAGGCCTGTGACATAAGCCCCAGTCACTGCAGAGCATGGTTTAACAGGTCAGTAAGACAAAGCTGACACCTGAGTGGCTTTAGCACAATGAGTTAGTAAGTGATGATAAAGATCCAATAGAATACAACTTGTCATAGACAGATTCATCTCATTCACCCAGGTGGTACAACATTTATCCACTAAATTGAAGCTGTAGGGTCAAAGATGTTTTGCCTCTAATCTAAGAGCCCTCTCAAGGTCTGAAAAGTCTGGATAAGTAGATAATTTCATTTGGATTTGACAAAGTAGTCATGGACAAACAGTCACTCCTCACCCACCTTCTGCACTGCAGAGGGGAGAGGAAGCAAGAAAACAACAGCTCACAGATCAGTTTAAGCCCTGTGCTAACCATGGACCTTGAGAAGAACTCAGACACAATGCAAAACAAGCGAACAGAAAACTGCGACGCAGCCACACAAATATGCTGCACAGACGTGTGACTAAACAAACTGCTGAAGCAGGAAGGTGTGTGGAATGCTTTTGCATACTGCACATGGGTGATAAAGCAGCAGCCTGTCTATGTTCATAACCCAAGATACAAACTTGTGTTTGGCTGGTGTCACTGCAGAGAGTGCAAGCATCCGACTGCACCCTCTCCAGTCTACAGAGCCCATTAGAGGAAAAAAACATGCGTGTAATAAGACAGTCAAGGTTGTGCAGTTTCACCTGAGCATTACCAGCACAGGTGGGACCCTGCTGCTTGGTCGCCCCTCGAGTCACCTTGAACACCAGGTTTGGGTATGATAGCAATTTTTAATGCCTGTATGTTCAAACGGTCGGTGGTCCAATCTCGACCGGCTCTACGGGGGTTGTTTAATATTAAAGCCAGTTACAGAATATGAGTGTTAATGGCATAACCTTTCTTCTCACAGGTGTCACAAAACCTTTGGGGAGGAAAAAACTTAATTAGTTTTCAGACTACAACCCCGATGCATGTGTATCCATAGACATGTTTGACTACCAAAATCACGACTCATGCAACAATTCTCTGTTTACGAACATTACCTTTAATAACAGTGAGTGTTTGCCACGATAACAGCCTGGAGTTACTCAATAACAGACCTTTAATCATAATGCACATGCACATGACCTGAGCGATGTATAATGTCGGCGGGGGGAGGGGGTTACATTACGAAATAACCTATGACTTTATTAAACCTCTTGTTCCATTTGTAATATTGATCTACATGCATAACAATTAGATGTAAGCTAACCTCTCATTCCAGCGCTGTTAAAAACCAGACTAAGTTGTCAAATTCAATCAACAATGACAACAAGGCTATTAAATCTGACACACGCAGGTGTAGACCAGAGTGACCACAGAGGGTTGCCCGAACATAAGAGGGTAGAAGGATGAAGGCAGAGACAGGAGAGAAGATATATGAAGCAAATTAAATCAAGATAAAATAAAAACATGCAGCCACAAAAAGTAAGAGGAAGAGGGTGAAGAGATGAAAAGTGGAAATGTGGAAGTGAGAGAAACAGTGAAGCCAGCGGCAAAGTCAGCACCGTCATTACAGCGTCGATTAGATCAGCAGGAGGGGTGAACCAGGGAGCAGACGCACTGAACACCTCAGAACACAGCTGAGAGGCTGCGACACGACCTTCATGGTGCTCATGTGACCTCATACAACCAGTGCATGGACCAACAACTTAAAAGATCAGCATTACAGGTCAGAGTAAGGGGGTAGTCAGACTTTATCATGAAACCTAAAACAGGTAACAGACGCATCCAAATATTGGTGATTCTACAATATATCTAAAATTGCAAGTAGAGTGATCAAATTACCTTAAATTTTTGTTTTTGAGTTTGGTGAATTTTATTGACCACAGTGATAAAATTAAATGTAATTATCTGTTTGGCTTTTTGAATACTTTACTATGTTTCTACTGTATATAAAAGAGAAGATGTTGGAAAGTTAAGGAGTGTTTTGATATATTGTTATATACATTTTTCAGAGAAAATATGCTAGGCCATTTTTTTTCAATTTTCTGCATTTATACTTGAATTCATCTGCTGTGCATTTTAAAGGGAAATGCTGATGTATTTAACTTTCATCATTCATCTTGACAGTTTGAGTTTCTTTGCAGACTAAAATTTAACATATGAAACCAATAACCAGCTTTTTTATAGTTTAAGGATCGTTTAAGAATCAGCATGTTAACTTGCTTCAATTTTCCTTCATTTATAAAAAGAAAGTGTTATAATTTATAACATCCTGATCATCAAGTTTAATTTTTGATTCTTTTTACATTTTGCTCCCAACTCCTCTGTCCTTTTAATGAAGCAAGGCATGCAGCTAAGGACAGATAATGCAAGAGACCATATAATAACAGGCTGCTGTTTTAATAACTTGCCCCCCTAATTAATTTGCATGATAAATCATTTAAATGCCTAATCAAAACAGTGCACTTTAAACCCCTTGAGCTTCTGTGCGGTGTCACTTTCAAGAAAAGATCACATCACGCCTGTGGATAGAGGAAAATTAACTTATTTAGACACTATCTGTTCAAGAAGAGGTTAAAAGCCAACTCAAGTCCATGCAAATACAACATTGCAAAATGTGTTTTGAGGTCCTACAGGTCCTTTATGTGCAGGCCCACTGCTTATGAAAACAAATCAAATGCAGTTTTGATAAACACATGAAAAAGACTGCATCACATCTCCCTCGAACAAAACAATACGCTTCAATCAAAGTACACTTACAGTTTGCTTGCACAAGACCGCCTGCGCAACTCTGCCTCTATTTCCAACAATATCTCCACTGATTGTTGTTTTTCTACCGTTGCAGTTCAAAATCTAGAGAGAATATCAGTGTCAGTGTCTAATTTCACCGCTCGTTTAGCTTATAAAATGTCAAACCGAACACTGGCTCTGTTAACATGCACACACACACACACACAGTGTTTAACCTTCTTGGTGACTACCCCCAAGTTCATTGACGTCAGTCTTGGTGTTTTCGCAGTTTCCCTCCCCTTGTTTTTGGAATCAAAACAGCAGTGAGTGATGCGTAGGAGAGAGTACGACGGGATCTGAAAGTGACAAATGAGTATGACTCTGGCCCCAAAGTGCTCCTCTCATCCTTGATACGGGGTTAGATACAAACAGTCAATCATCCGTCACCGTGGCTCCCCTTGTAGGCTTCTCACAGCCAATGAGGGATAAAAGAGTAGCAGAGCTTCAGAGTTCACCTCAAGCATCATGTCTAGAGAGAGAAACACCACATCAGATGGAGGGGATAAATTTGTCTTTCTTAGGTCTGAACAATCATAGTTGACCCCCAAAAACAGAAGGAAAATCTCTAAAGATATTAGATAATGCCTGTGTTTTTTCACAGGGAAGGGGTTTGTAATACTGCTCAGCAATATTGCCCACATGTGTTAAGTTGTTTTTTTGGGGTTATTTTCTAGCTTATGTAACTGCCTAGCAAATGAGAATAATAAGGTTGTGTAATCAGCACAAAGTCACATGAATGCAGATAGAAGTTAAACACAAGACAGAGGGAGATTTAGCACCTTTGAATAACAGCTTCATAACTGGCAGCAGCTTTGTAAGTAATTTCTCTTCTCACTGTAACCTCGGATGACTACAGTTCCAGTAACTGTGTGAATGTGTGTGTGTGTAACTGTGTAGATGTGTGAATAGACATCTGTGTATCTGTATCACACGCTGGGGCATGATAATTTCCTTAATCACAAAGGGATTCTCATAGGAAATGACTCTAATATAGCCAACTACTCTGCCTTCCGCCATTAATAAGGACAGATATTGGATTGGGAGCTAGTTAAAGTTGGAAAGACATCCTCCTTTGTGAAATGCAGAACTCCAAACCACAGAACACACCGCATTATGCCCCTCCTTTAAAGGAATAGGTTGACATTTTGGAAAATAAGCTAATATGCATTCTTGCTGAGTAACTTAACCACTCTTGTGTCTGCATTCTGCAATACCCTTATCCTAGCATTGCATTAATGAAGGAAGCAGATTTTCATGCAGCCAGTCGAGACTCCAGAAAGCCTTTGCTTCAGGACAAGAAGTGGCCTGGCACAAATGAGGACTGATTGATAAATTTGTGTCCTGAAGTAGAAAGAGGCAGGTTGTATAGATTGCACAGAGTCAGGCTTGCCATGTTGCCAAACTAAGACACAGATTCTCACAGCGGCAGCTTCATATTTATTTCATGTTAAAGACAGTTGTATTAATCTGTCATATTTCTCTTGAATAAAAAACCAAACCATAGAAACCACAATCTTGTTTGCTACTCAAAGGAAAGCAATACGAGGTTGCCAGGTGTTTGAGGGGAAACCCTCTCATTGGGGACGCCCCTGCTAAACCTTTTGAAATCGTCATCATAGACCCTGTTAATTGCACATATGCTTTCAATAGCCAGGCAATTTCTATGTAGTTGCCTCCAAACATTCTGAATAACATCTTGTTACTTTGCTGTGAAATTTAACAAGCTGTCTACAGGCTTGCTGGTGACCAGAGAGATAGAGAGTCATTAGTGTTTCTCTCTATATCTCCTCAGTGCTTGAGGGAGAATGTCATTAGCATCTCTCCCTGTGACAGGAGTCAAAAGAGCATCTGCCTCTGTTCCGCTGGTATCACATCCTCTATCACCCATCCCTCGAGGCCCTCAGTAGCGTTGTGCCGTTGGTTGACCTGAGTGCCATTTTTTAGGCCAATCACAAGAAGAGGTCTCTGTTTTTATTTCAGTGGCGGAGCATGTGGGTCAAAGAAAGCCCTTTGTTGGCAGTGGGCTGCAAAACTTGCAATATTTGCAGGGCACACAGTTGTACAGATCAAAAAGCCTTTGATCACCTTCATGACTACATTGCCAGCAGTGTGAGAGTCTTTGCTGAGAACAGAGGGATGGATTCGGGCCTCGAAAGACTCAATCTCTTATTCCTGTCTGGGAGCAGGAACACAGAGTGGCAGACACCTGGAACTGTACTTACAACTAAAAAAAAGTCAAAAGTTAAAATTTGTCTGTGAGTTTGATGAATTTCTGAAAGGCATGCCCATTCAACTTTCAACTGTTCAAAAGACTTGGTATGAATTTTAGGCTTTAAATATTCTCTGAACTCCAATAGCTTTAGAGCTTCAAGTCGGAAGTTTGCCTGCCTCTTTCTCACAGGAAAGGTGTTTTGTTTCACTCTATGAGGGCAAACTAAAACCGGTGGCACTTTGATTGTCAAAGTATTTTGTCTGACAGCTGGAGATGTAATTAGCAGCTAAATCTTCCCTGTGGTGGACCTGCTGCTGATGGCTAACACAATTTCCACAGGCTGCAGGGAAGTGTAGGCCTACAGAAAATAAATAACATGAATCTGTTTTGAGATGTTATTCAAATCTGTACTCAGTGCTTTTATAATAATAATAAGTGACTTAAATAAGTTATGCGAAACGTGAAAGAAGCTTTATTACCTGATTCTTAGTTCCCATCAGCATTCTAACATCTTCCAGCTTATTGTTTTGTTTTCACTGTGACTTCATTGAGCAGTGTCACTGCTTTTAACTATGTGGACTCCAAAGTGGCCACAAATATTTTAAATAAATGCTATGGTTCTTCAGAATCCACACATAAATAAGCAACTCACTGCTAAATAGTTGGTCAAAGAAAGTCACTTTTTAAGTCACAAACACAAAAGTGAATATTGTTTTTACATTTTGTCTGGCTGCCCTAAGCTGACCAAAAAGAGCTGATACACAGGTTTGAGAAAGAAAATTAGGAAAGACCAAAGACTTTTTATTACAAAAGCTGTGCAGTTTACGCATAAACCAATTTGATTGCTTAATGGCAAAAATATCCCGATTTTTCAAGAGTTATCTTTGTCTTTTTTGTTTATAGTTCAGAATTTTTGAGTTAAGACAAGTTATTTTTAGTTGAAAAAAAAAGCCTCATATATGAAAAAAGTAAGTAAAACATCACAGCAATTGAATCAGTTACACCAAGTTGCAGCTTTTATAATTATCTCCTTTCCTTAACTGACATCTTCAGTTATTCACAGTTGAGGACTTTGTTATTCTCCCTCACACTCAGTCTGAGACCGTTTTTCAGCAAGATTCTGACGGTAACAGATGCTACATGTCCACCTAGAATTCAGCTATTTAAACACAACAGCCAGTAAATTACACTGCTGAGGTTTAACATTTCTTCAGTGCCCTCCCTCCTCATAAACAATGCACTTTATTTGTACAGAGTTTGAAAGAATAGGATGTCAAACAAGATGTCCTCATTACTCCAGGAGATAGAAAGTCGCAAAAATAAATTATTCTTTTGTGGATAAACTGCATGTATGGATTAATACACTATATGGCACAAGGCACATGTAGATGCACATGTTGCATGAAATACAAGGATGACTCACTCACTATATCGCAGTTCGGAGAGACTGAGTGATAACCCCCAGTGAAAAGTGGCAAAAAGCACACTCTTATGCGTGCACAGCATACACACTCACCCAATCTGTGTGCTCTCTGAGAGTAAGTTGGGTAAGGGGTGGAAGTTTGATAAGAGAGTGAGGAGGGGTGAGGGTGGGTGGATAATAAATGTGTGTGGTGTTTGCATCTGACGCTCTGATTGTCACTGACTGCTCGTCTCCATGTACCCAAATGGTCCCAGCATCCCACAAATACTCTTAGCAGCTCCCTCACAGCAATGACAGCCTCGTACTCTCACCTGTGACAGTGTGTCTGCTTCCAGGCACAGACTGACTCTTGTTTGTCAGCTGTGCACTCTAATATAGGTGTACCTGCGGCCTTTTGCTCATGTGATCGACCTCTGTGCTCCACCCAGCACTCCGGCTAATTGAAACAGATGGAGGAGTTGACGAGGGTGTGGAGGAGCCCGCAAGAGCAGCGGTGATGAAAGGAGAAGAGAGGCGCAGAGCATGTGGAGACCATCAGGACAGGAAACAGAAAGGAAACACTTTTTAAGCGCATGTAAACAAACTCTGTTTACCAACTGAGGCCCCATAATGAGCAAGACTGAAGACATGGCACATAACACTGAGGAACATCACTATTATTATTATTATTATTATTTTTAATTAATTAATTAATTAATTAATTTTTTTTTTTTATCTATTTATGGAAAGGAAAGCTTATAAAATTGCATCATTAAATTTACTGAGCTCAGACTTATTTTTAATGTGTGTTGCTAAAATTTGCCCTGAAGTTATTAAAGGTGATATCAAATATAGCATAGGATCCAATATAACAAGGCTTGTGCTTGCAAAGCTCTAAGCTCAGGCCTGCAGAGCCTACAGAGCAGAGGGGATGTGCCTTTCTCTTTTATTCCATGTTAATCCACTGACTTATAATACAAATAACTCAATTCTCTTTGTTTCATCACACTGTTATCCTTTGCTGTTATTATTATTATTATTATTATTATTATTATTGTTGTTGTTGTTGTTGTTATTAGCATACTTAGATGTTTATATTTGCATTTTTATTCCTTTGATTTGTGCTAGTCTCAGTGTTGCTTAAGGAGTTTGATTTTATTGCTTAAATTTCTAAATAAGATTAGAATAGTTGCCTTAGATTTATATCTAATGATTTTTTAATGTCCAGTAAAGTTTTGCTCAGAAAAAAAAGGAAAACTGTAAAGAAATCTGGAGACCTGAGGAAAAATAGAATATATTTTATCCGAGGAAATTTTGCCATCTAAGTGTCAAGAAGTGTAATAAGAGAAATGAGAGAAAAGAGAGAAATAAAGAGTCGGAGTTAAAAAATTCAGTGGAAAAACAAAACATAACATTTGGAGTGCCAACAAGCCCAACAATATTAAAACAGGTCCAATGCTAATATAATACATTTAAATTCCAGTGAAGTCTTATAAATACATCAAAGTTATTATATCTTCCGGTGGTACACATCATGTAAAAACACTGCTGGAAACCGGTGCCAATCAGCCAGGTATTAAAACATGAATTCATAATGATCATTTATGTGTTTAAAGTTATCTAGAAACAAGGCACAATTTCACAGTATCAATATTCATTCATTTATTCCTCTTTAGCTCTGTCTTACCTGAAGAGATAGACCCCAAACAGCATGAGGAGAAAACACTGCTGAGTCCTGCCAACAAATTTAGTACACAGGAACAAAAGTATAGTGATGTTCTGCCATGAAAAAGCAGAAAACTCCAACCACCATGACGGGAGACTCTGTATCTGCTCCTCTGAGAGTCTAGAAAAAATTGAATCCCTTGCAAGCTTTCCACGCAGACGCCTGGGAAAAATGTGACTGCTGCTCTCAGGCTGTGGACCCGGCTACTCTGTCTGCTCCTCTGCTTGTGTGTGAGTGTGTGTGTGTGTGTGTGTGTTTGTGCGTGAGTGCGTGTGTGCGTGTGAGGAGGGTATGGCGGCCTCTCTTTGTTGTCCGTGGTAAGAGGATCCTGGCTGGTGAAACAATACCTGGCCATTCAAACGGAGATGAATAGACTAGCCTAAGACAGACCAGACAGACGCAGGGTGAGGGTGGGGAGGGGTTTGGGGGGGCTGAATACCTCCTCTGTGAGAAAAAAGATGGGGACAAGACTTTCAACAACTGGCCAGTCATTAGCTAGCAATGTGTGAGTGCTTCTGTGTGTTTGCGTGCGTATGTGTGTGTGTCTGTGTGTGTGTGTGTGTGTGTGTGTGCGTGTTTCATCATGGGGCAGGTTCAAAGGTTCCTCCAGGGGAGTTAAAGGGGATGATACGGCTCAGGGGGGGTCTGACGGAGAGGAACAGGAAACGGGGCAGATAGACTGAAACAGATCACTTTTTACCTGTGTGTAAACTCTCCCTCTCTGCAGAGGCAATCCATACCTGCATTAATAATTTAGGAATGCTGAGTGTGTGTGTTTGCATGTGAGTTTGTGCAAGCATGAGTTAGGCTTCTTTCACACAACATTTCAGGCTCAAGACCAGTTAATTGGGTGTAGCTGGTGCAAGCCAGGACAGAAGCTGTGCCTCCAATTTGAAAATAGCTTATTTTTGGGTCAGTGGTTAAGGTTAGGTTAAGGGTTGGACAAGCAGTGGTTGGGGTCAGGATAAGTCTTCAGGAAAAATAGTGTCTATATCATTTCTGAAAGAGTGACCGTGTGTGTGTGTCTGTGTGTGTGTTTGTGTGTGTGTGTGCATGACAGGAATCCAGCCATTGTTTATCTGCACTGTGCAGTAAATATCCGCAGCCTGTATTTTTCTCACATTTGCAGTCAGCAAATTCAGCTCCTCAGCTTGGCAGTGGACCAGATCTGAATTAAGGGGGATAAAAATTTACTTTTGATAATTACTTCTCTCAAGCTGTGGCGTGACATCTTTATTTCTACTGTTGTACTTAACCCCCTCTGCAAACACACACACACACACACACACACACACATGCACATGCTTGCTCAACTGCCCTAATATTCCTCTTTCTCTCCCACCTGAGAAGGACAGTGCCTGCCGTTCATGTCAATGAGATTTCTGGGTATTTAACAGTCTACAAGTCAATCCTCCTCAGCTTCAAATTGATCTCATCTCAAATGGAGCCAAAAAAGACAATTTACATATTCATGGTGAAACGGAACAATGCTGACTAAATCTGACGAGGGTCACCTTCGAGGAAAGCCACAGCTGATTGGAGCTGATCAGTGTCAAGTGCTGTCCATATAGACAGAAGAGGACAGAAGCGGAGCAGTTAATGGGGTATCAGTACTCAGTCAGCATGAAAATGAATGCTTTCACATGCTTGCAGTTGTATTATTTGCTTCCTTGCCGGTGAGCTTTTTAGGAAAATGTGTGTTATTTAGTTTTATAGAGGTAAGAAAGAGTCATGCTAAGTGAGGCAGTGTCCTACTGACATTACGCTAGGGGGCGTTGTTCTGTTACTGTTCTGTCTAACTTAAACCAGCGGTAACAGATGGTTAAGGGCGACAGAAGGACTTCCAGATTTGAGTCAAGAAGCATGTTTTGTTTGCAGTAATTTGCAAGTAAATATTCATTCTTGAATGACTACCCTGAGGTGCAAGCTGGCTGATTGAACCAACAACTCCTTTAGAAAACAACAACAAATCAACAATGGTCACCTGGCCAGAGAGAAAACTTGTCCTGAAGGACAGCGATCTGAGTTGTGTGAATAATCCACACACATAAACCCTTCACAGACAGGGAGGATTTGACTCATCTAGCTGAGATTGGATCAAATTTTAATGTCTATTACAACACTATATCACTAACTTGCTAACCTTGGATTAAGGATTAGTCTTGTACACGGGTTAGACATGTGGTAGATATCCTTGATATAATATGTGCAGTTCATTAAATCATTACTAATACAATTTAATTTATATCATTAGCCTTAGTCTGGTTTGACTTAATTTACTTAAAAAACAATGCAGCCCTTACCTTACTGCTCTAAATGAACCTCTTTGTTTTCTTGTGTTTGGTTTTTATATCCCCATGAGCAATTTTTTCCGTTTCTTAATGATTTCATTTACTTTGACAGTTTTATTTTGTTGACAGAAAGGACTGTGTACGCATCCGCCTGTTTCACCAGGGACCACATGTGACTTTGTTGCAAGGTAGGTGCTGCTTTGTAATGAAAGACAGCATGATACTAGTCTCTGTACCTAACAGAAAGCAAGATGCGTGTGTATCTTTAGGTGAGTGTGTGTGTGTGTCACGCTACATTAGTCTCTGGAGAAGACTGCTATTGATCATTTTTGCTTAAACTTGTCGAACATCAGCATATTCAAACAGACAGGTTTTTGTACATAAATGAAAGACGTTTCTTTTCAAGTGTAGAAAGGTACTAAAGGGCATCTTCAGACTCACTGTTAAAAACGAGTTGTGAGGCATTGAGTTACAGTTTATGCCAATGCAGCAATGAAGGGAGACTTTGTCCGTTATTAGTGCCTAACTTCTTGTCATGTTCTGAGAAAATGTGAGTCTAAAATGAGTCTCTGTCAAAAATCTAATTCAATCTGACGAAGTTTACAGCTGTAGTCAGCTCCATTTTGTGTCGATACCATGTGAATTGCTTGTATTTATTGATTGTTTTTTACCTGAAGAAAAGAAAAAGGTGACTTCAGCTTGTGAAGGCAGCAGCAGATAGTAAAGTCAAAACTATGACATACACATCTGCAGGAGTTTTTCTTTCTCCAGCTGGAGCTCTGAGTCACTTCACATAATGTGAAATAGCCAGTGCATTAAAGATCAGATGAGACAAATGAGAAGCAGCTCCAGTGCTGAGAGACAGACAGCGGAGGAAGACAGGGAATAGCTTTTATCGAGCGTGACACAAAGAAATGGGATCTGGGTTTGTGGGCATTGGAGTGGTAATTGATTCAAGGATCTAGATCTGCTCCGAGGCTAACCTCAGGAACATTGTTGCGTGGGAGCTGATATGCGGTGTGATAGCTAACATACTCGTTTGACAGAAAGTGAGTTTCAGCACCGTGAAGAATCGCTCCTCAGACTGATGCGGGCAATAGCTTTCCATGCCGATTCAGAGTCAAAACGGTAATTAGACACTTTGTAATACTATACTTGTTAATTCATACAGTCCTTCCCTGCTTCTGCACCAAATGAATCCCATGTGATTAGAACCACGAGACACTGGAAATGGTAACAAGGACAGCGAGGCAGCACAGAGACTCTGAGCCTCATTATGAAGTTGAGAAACACTAATGATGAAATGGTAACCCTTTATTTAACCATCTTGATTAGCCTTTATTTAGCAGCATAAGCAATTAAACAAATGGTAAATTACACATAAGTAATATATTTGTGAGCAGAGATAAAGAAATATTTTTTATACTTATATGCCTTTGCTAGCAGCTACAACAACAGCCACTCTTGTGATTGGTGTATGAACAGGGTAATGAATGACTGCCGATATGAAATGACACAGTTTGAATCATTAATGCATACATGTTTGTAAATCATACAAAATATGAGGAATGGGCTGTGTGCTGAAGAAGCACATGAAAAATGTAAAAAAAAAAAAATTAAGTCAATTTTTTTATCACACAGTTATTTCTAGAATCAGCCATGAGGCTTAAAATTCGACTTCGTGCCCTCATGAAATGTGACCTCATTTCAAACTCTATTAGCAAGCTCAAGAACTGTATCTACACAGCAAATGTGTGTGATAATTAAGAACTGTTTAAAAAGCATAAACAATGTACCTGTTTATATTTAAGAAATAAAAGACATTGAAAAATAAAATGATGCTTGAAGTCTTTGACCTCTGGTTGTTTGCATACTTTCTACTCTTACTTTTATCTGCTCTGCCTATCACTGAGGACGAGCTGCAGAAGACGCCACATCTACCAACAGCTGATCACGATAAACTCTTGAATGGGAAACTAATCATTAAGTCAGCTCATGCGCTCTGCATTCATTACTGCTTGCAGCTCCAAAGTCATTTAGAGCAATCGAGTCACATACTGTAACTGAACGAGGCACTGAGGCTGCTAATGAAGGGCCTAACAATCGTGTTTACATTCCTCATAAATTGAAGTGTATTCTGTATGCACTCATCAGTGTCTCACATCAGTTTGCTCTGTGAACAGATTTGCAAAATAATACAAAAGTGTGCTGGGAAAAAAAGCTGCTCTGTCACTTATTTTTTGCATCAGTTTAACATGAATTCCATAAGTCAGAATTTATTTAATCCAGGCTCAGCTCCATGTTACTGGTTTTAATCAATCACAAGATGCTTGGGGCCGAGTGTGTTGCAGCTTAGCATCTCGTGTCGTGTTGGCTGTGTCTGTTCCAATTACAAATGATTACAATGCAAAAATTCAAATTGGAAAATGAAAGAAATTACAGTTTACTTTTGAAAGCAGCATTTGCATGAATATGGAAATGTGGACGTGAAGAACTGGTCTTTGTGATTATAGACTTGCAGTGGATGATAATAAATTCAGACAGAGTTGTTTACAATCAAAGCAGAGGGTTTTCTGTCCCTGAGGACAAGCTGAGCCGAGGCACATCTCAAGGTGAGCTGAGCAGTAGTTGCTGGGGTGATAAATCTCAACACACGTGCACCTTTTAGCCATTTATCTCATGTAACTCTCATCTAAACATTTTCAGCTTAGCTCTTAGCGTGCATCGGATAGCCCAATAAATGCAGCAAAAACTCCTTTTTAAGTATAAGTCATTTTACTGTGCTCAGGCCTGTTCCACTTTAGTTATTTCTGTGCATCTCTCAGGCTCGTCTGTCTGCATGATGAGAGCAGGGGTGATGCAGGAGTCAGCCTGAAAAAAGAATAAATCACTTGTGGAAGCAGCTTTGCAGCATGGCAGCAGATGACAGCCGGAGGGTCATTGGAGGATGGCAGCGGGCGCGAGGGCCCCTCAGACCGCCTTTCTTTATAATATTACCAGGCATTTGTGGAAGAAATAGTTGCAAGGGCAGGTTGTTCTTACTAAGGGTGGTCCATCATAGGAAATCAAGGACCTCACAGGGATACACCAACTAGATCACAGGGGGTGTTGACAGGGGACGGTTAATATCTGACTGTCAATGTGTGTGCTGGTGGAGGAGGAAAGGGAGGACAAAATGACAGTAACACTCATCTTGACTCGAATGTCTCTTTGGTGTTTTGTGCACAGGTGACACAGGTGGAGTTCTAAAGAACATTTGCTCTATGTTTAGCACAATGAGATCTTCAGTATCTGAGCCAAGAACGTCGACAAAAGTGCATATTACCCCAGCAGGTCCTCAAACATTTATGAGTTCTTCAGCTCATGTTGCTCCACAGAGGCCTGTTAGCTTTCATTGCATAATTCTGTACTCTGTTCCAGCCTCTATTGTGCCAATGAAGCTCTGTTTATTTGCCAGGATGTTTTCTATCACTGCTCCCTCGACTCACAAGCCAGAATAACAATGACTTTTCATCATCGACAGGACTGGTTGATCCCTGCTCATACAACAGAATGTTGCAAAATGTTCTCACACAACTGCCTTTGGCAAATAACTCAGGCTTTCTTCATGGTGTACTTAATGCAATCTTGCTATTAAAAACTAAATTAAACTGTATTTTATGATATCCTAATACCATCCTGACAATGTGTGTAATAACTGTTATTTATCACAATGACATGTAATTTTTCAGCAAATTCCATAATGAAAACCACAGGATATGAAACACTTTTGGAATTACTAACAATCTGCCCTTTTTCATCATTATATCTTCTCTCAGGAGCAACTTCAAAGCTGTTGTGCTGTATGCTGCTCATATTGGATTTGCATGACGACAAGATAATAGCAGGCATGCTCATTTAGAGACGCTCTGCTGTCAGGGCAGAGCTAAATCAAAGTATTAAGAGCTGTCCATGGTCCTGAATTCTCCACTAATTTATCCTCCTGCCTCCCATTCTATCTATCTATCTATCTATCTATCTATCTATCTATCTATCTATCTATCTATCTATCTATCTATCTATCTATCT
>JAUZTA010000028.1:11181471-11192028 GCA_034780835.1 Ctenochaetus striatus | reverse complement strand
CTGAAGCTCAGCTCTGAGAGTAATAAACAAATAGGTCCAGTTCCGGACTAAAGATTATATGTTAGAGAATAAGCTGTGACATCTGTTTCTCATTATACTGGTGGCTCCTGCATCACAGCTTCACTAGATTATTCCTCCCTTTGTTTGTGTAGCTGACCATGTGTCAGGTCAAATAACTGGCAGAAACAAAGGTTGCCACAGGGAGCAGAAACTCAGCCACGGGACCTTAGACTGACAACATGCACTTTTGCACTAAAAGTTCAGTTAAGCAGCTAAAATCAGTATAATATTTAACAGCTTGTAAATATTTACCATTTTAATGAAACTAGAGAAATGGAGAAACCTTGTAGATAAAGCATAAGTTCCCTAATTTAAAAAAACAACAACATTCAAATGAATCAAAAACACACTACAAACTGCAGACTGTGTAAAATCAGACAACATACATATCATTAGACGTACTGTAACTATGTAAAAAACAGAAATTCCTCCCAGAACTCATCAAATAGATCAGTCCAAAAATATATAAAATAAAGTGATGACAAAGAACTCACCGAAAATTGTGTGCTTTTCTGCTGCAGAGGATGTTTTGTCATGTTTAGTCATCATCTGAATCTGAGGTTTGAGATATTCTTTTTTTCTGATTTGTTTCAACTACATGAAAACATGAATATAGATGGTTTTTGAACATGACAAGTAAGACCAGCGGGAAAGACTACATTTCCAGAGACCGCGTGACGTCATCTGTAGGCGACACCGAGCACGTGACGTTTGTTTGGGTTTCCTCTTCTTCGCCGGAAAGCAGGCTGACGCAGAATGGACCGCTTCAGCTTGTTCCTTCTAAATATCTGTCTCTTTTGCTCCTGCTCGGCCTCGCCGCCGAATTTCGTCCTCCTCTTCGCGGATGATTTGGGTTTCGGGGACCTGGGCTGTTACGGACACCCCAGCTCTCTCACCCCGAACCTGGACCGCCTGGCAGCGGCAGGACTCCAGTTCACAGACTTCTACTGTACCAGCCCGGTGTGCAGCCCGTCCAGGTACATATCTGTAAGACATGCAGGACGGAATACTTCAGTGTCCGTGTGGGAGAAAAGATTCAGGGCTTATGACTGTCGGCAAGCAAATTATATTATCCGCACACTCGATTTGTAATGTTGGGTGCCATTGAACCATGTTCAGGTCGCCGTTACAACGTGACTGTACCAGCAAGTGTTTGAGCGCCTTCATTCCTAGTGTCGGAGCAGACTGACGGACTAAATGACTTGCTTTGAATCGCAGGGGTTACTTCGTGCTTTGTATCTTTAGTTACACACTTTATGTGTTGCTAATTATCCGCTTGATTTCCCCCCTTGCGTGTGTAATAAGGAGTGTGTAAAATAATAGAGTTGGTATCATAAACTTACTACTGACCAGCAGACACATCAGGCCTAAATCCAGTCTATTTTATCGTATGCGTGTGTATGTGTGTGACAAAAGAAGGAAGGTGAAACCACAGAAAACTGGTGTCACATTCTGCTAACTCTGCAAATACAGCCTTTATAACATGTTATTATGCGAGCTACAGTGGCATTTTCAGATCATAGCCACACTGTGATATTCCACCATACCCAAGGCAATGCAACCCTTAAGGGAGGAACTGAGAAAAAAGAAATATGGGAAGTATCATACGACTTAAATAACCTCAGCTCTGCATCATGAACGGATTTTAAACACGTTGGATGAGGACGAGATCAACTGTCTTATAATAAACAACAGCTTTTAGTTTAGTCCACAAATTAAATAATAGCTTTGCCTTTCTGGTGATCCAGGGCGTCACTGTTGACTGGACGCTATCAGACCCGCTCAGGTATCTACCCAGGAGTGTTGTACCCAGGCTCTAGGGGGGGTCTTCCTCTGAATGAGACCACCATCGCTGAAGTGCTGAAGCCTGTGGGTTATGCCACTGCTGCCATTGGGAAGTGGCACTTGGGAATTGGGGCCAATGGGACGTTTCTCCCAACCAGGCAGGGATTTGACCAATACCTGGGCATCCCCTACTCCCATGACATGGTCAGTGTGATTTAATTGTGCTCTAAACTCCTTTTGACTAAAGATTTAAAGTTTTGAATTGTAATTTGTGTTAATTTGAATGTTTAATGTTTTTTTTTTTCTCAGGGTCCCTGTGAGAACCTGACTTGTTTCCCTCCAGATGTGAAGTGTTTTGGGTTTTGTGATGTTGGCACTGTAACCGTCCCGCTCATGCACAATGAGGTCATCAAGCAGCAACCAGTCAACTTCCTCGATCTGGAAAGGGCTTACAGTGATTTTGCAACCGATTTTATCACCACATCAGCCAAGAAAAAGCAACCTTTCTTCCTCTACTATCCCTCTCATGTAAGCAACAAAAATAGTCTATAACGGAGTAAAGTGACACCTAAAGTCAGTGAAAAATCTGAGTCTCTCCTGGTCTCTGTTCACAACCAAGTGAAATTTTTAAAGCAATAAAAGTCCACATTGTTTCAACCCCATAGAGATTATAGTATATAATAGTAGTATAAGTATGTATAGTATATTAGTGCTGTGATATAATACATACTACTAAATTAACACATAATAAACACCTTCTTCTACTTTCTTCTGTAGCACACCCATTACCCGCAGTATGCAGGTCCAGGGGCAGCTGGGAAGTCTTTAAGGGGCCCTTTTGGAGATTCTCTGTTGGAATTTGACAACACGGTAGGAAACATACTGACAACCCTGGAAAAGACAGGAGTGATCAACAACACGCTGGTCTTCTTCACCGCAGATAATGGGTTGGTTTTTGCACCTTTGATATAATTTTTATTTTATTTCTTTCCCCAATATACCTATCATATTTTTTTTCTGTTACCACATGGTGTCCTAACGCTGTCTCTTCGTGTAGGCCTGAACTGATGCGTATGTCCCGTGGAGGTAATGCTGGCTCTCTGAGATGTGGAAAAGGTACCACATATGAGGGGGGTATGAGAGAGCCAGCCATCGCCTACTGGCCAGGGATCATCAGGCCAGGTCAGGACACCTTAGATATTTGCATTTAGAAAAAATACAGACAGGGTAATACTTCGAAAGACAACAGAAAAAACTTTCTGTTGCTCTAAACAAGACTTTTCCACACATACTAATGTAGTTTAAGAGTTCCAGCTTTCCATTTCACAGATCATTTTAATGGTTTTGCTTGTTTCACAATGATTTCATACATTCCAGACTTTCACTAGTCTCCTTTGATCCCAGTGTGAAAATAAACACTAATTAAAAAAATGACTGAACTTTACACATGACCCAGTGATTGCTGCTGTGAGCTCTTTTCCTGTATGTGTCTCTTTAGGTGTCACTCATGAGATGGCCAGCATTCTTGATATCCTCCCCACTATTGCCAGTCTGTCAGGAGCCAAACTACCCCAGGTGATCCTGGATGGGGTAGATATGACAGATATGCTCGTCAACCAAGGAAAGGTAGTGGCATTATACCCCCCCACTCTGTAGTAACTGAAATAATGTAAATAAGCAAGCTAATGTATTCATTTTTTTCTTTATTCATCCTTTGCAGAGTAAAAGGGAGACAATGATGTTCTACCCCACAAACCCCAGTGAGAAGTACGGCCTGTTTGCTCTCAGGTTAGGAAAGTACAAGGCCCACTTCTACACACAAGGTACAGCAGGCTTCATGAACACAACATGTTGAAATGTCAAAATCAAGCTTAATCACACAGTCAAGACTGAGTTTTTGTGTTTTTTTTTAAACTTCTGCTTATCCATGCTTGTGCACAGGTGCTGCCCACAGTGATACCACTCCAGATTCAGACTGCTCAGTGGTGGCATTCCTCAAAGCTCACGACCCCCCTCTTATTTTTGACCTGGAGGCCGACCCTTCGGAGCACTACCCTCTCTCTCTGGATGGAAAACCTGAACTCCAAGCTGTGCTGGAGAAAATCAAGACAGTCAAGCAGAAGTTTGAAGCTTCTATGGTGTTTGGAGAGAGCCAGATATCAAAGGGAACAGACAAAAACCTTGCGCCTTGCTGCAACCCTCAGTGCAGCCCGAAGCCCAGCTGCTGCCATTGTTGAAGGGACAAACTCTCACAGCTGTTAATGTAGACAGTGCTGGTGATGCTTGAGGTGCTGCACTAATTTTACCTCGAGATTGCTATGTGAAAGAATAAGATGTGATGCTGATTTTGTGTTAATCAGATGATGCTTTACACTCCTGCTTGTGGACAGAAACTCTTACTGTTCATACCGAAAAGTAACATTGCACACAATCTGTTTCCTCCGTGAGGAGATGATTTTCTTAATGCTAATACTGATTACATTTTAACATAATGTATAACTATGTACTGTATTTTTCTTGATATTATCTGTTTTCTGTTTTTGAGGTTGAAGTATATGGCCCATTTAACTCTTCAAGTGATTATGCAGAAAGTTGGAAGTTATGAACTTTTACTGTAGTCGTTCAGTTTGCAAGTCGGCTCTGGCTGAGAAAATGTACAACTTCAGTCATACAGTCACCAGCTGTTATTGTCCTTTCTAAGAGCTCCGTGAGGAATTGAATCATAAGGGAAAGTGTCTCTTCTTACAGCACAGTGAAGTCATAGACAGTTTAATTCAAACATGGCAGACTGCACAAAGGCAGGTATTCTGCATCTTTTCAGACAATGTTAACTTGCATTTTTTTATTTTATTTACCTGAAACAAAATAACCGCAAAAGTTTTTAACTTAAAACCATCTGCATCATCACTCAGAGTTGAACTGCACATGTATGTAATGAGCGCTGTGTCTCTGTCTGCTTTCTCTTTATATTGCAGTCAGACAAACAATAAAAAGTAGCTCTGAATAAAGACAACAAGAAACGTTTTGGACATCAAGCATATATTTTATTCATAAGACCAAACCCATGACAAGGGAGAGTGATTTTTTTTGTCATTTTTTTTCAGTTTTCCCTGGAATTTTACAAGTCCTTGTTTTTAAAGATACAAGATAGGATATTTTTGTTCTGTCACATACTGTTTTGCTCTAGGTATACAGTGAAGAATCTTGTTAATGTAATAAAGTCAAAAGTTGGGTTTAACTGTTAATGTATGTCTCAGCGGCTATATGGGACTAGATCACCCTCAGAGGTTGTTTCTGTGTAGCAGTGTGGAAAGAAGGATTTTAACTAGGCTGTAACAAGATAGAAAAACATAATCAGAAGCAAATAGATACAGATCAGAGATGGAACACACTGTTGGAGCTCGAAGGCCATTACTATAATCAGCAAGACGCAATAATAGTTTTCCAGTGGCGGCTGATTCAGTCACTATTCAGCCCTAACAGCAGATTGGTCAGTAGTCTGGTGGTTGTGTCACACACTAATGATGTCACATCTTACAAATGTGCCCTAAATGTGCTGCTGAAGCCTGTCTGTAGAGAGTTATTGAGTTTGCAGGGACCCAAATGCCACCCGTGTGACAGATACTGCGCTAACATCCCGTTGGAAACGTAAGACACTGAAATAAAATTATTGCAGATCACAGAGATGTACGTGTTCTTTGTTTTCATTTTTTTTAGGGGTTTTTGTCTGGTTGTGATCTTTTTTTTAAATTTCTTTTTAATTAATGTACATATTCATTTCATTTCATAACATACTCAACATAAAGGACACAGCACTATCTTAGATTTGCTATTGTATATACATAATCTAACTGACAGCGATACATATGTAGATAACACCCTACCTCTCTCCTGCCACATCAACTTTCAGTGAACACTAAAATCCTGCAGATCAGAGGTGTTTGTTCTGATGGACTGTGACTGAAAGCAGCAGAAAAAGATGCTAAACAGTGTCTGAAAGAACAATGGGGATGTAGGCGGGTAGTAAACCTCAAAGCTTGAAATTTAAAATTTTTGTCGTGACCACGTGGTTTTTAAATTTTTTCCCCTCCCCTGTTTAACATGCCAGACTGTAAGCTATGGTAACCTCCAACAACCCCAAGCTAGGTTATTGTGTCATGTCAGATTGAGCAATAAAATTTACGTTGGGTCATGTGGCTATCCCTTTTATCAACCATACTTTAAAAACAAAATCAAAGTCTAACCATTTACAGAACTATAAAACCTCCCTGTTAATGTTTTTATTAAAGGTTTGATTACATTGTGATGCCAATACCAGGAAGTATTAGCAGCTCACTCTCACTATACAGTAGGCACACTGCAAACAGCACTACTGACACGTGGCTACCGGTCAGTCTAGTCATTCCTTTTCCCTCGTTGAAACTGCCAAGTCAAAAGAAAACGGAGACTAGGACGTCACTGAAAACAGTCAGAGGTGTGGAAATATGGCTTTTTGGAGGGCCATCGCTTTCTTTGACCTGAAAGTCACATCAATCATCGCAAAGCATACAGTGATCTTTGACATTTGAATGATTTCCTGTGAAAGCTCCCTGTGGTGAAGGTCAGCAAGCAGTGCAACTTTGAGGACTGGACAAAAGTAAAATGGTTCAGTCATTTTATCCAAATGTGCTGACAGTTTTCTGCACCTAATCCAGGCTGAATAAAATATGTGCAGGGCTAGTGACATTTAAAATTCATTCCGAGTCATTCCAGCTCTTAAATCTCCCACACCTGTAGTTACTCCTGTCAGAGTGAGTCTGTACTACCAACAACAAAACAAAACCTCCTCCATCAGTCTCAGCTCTGAGTGTTTCTTAATTAGTCTGGATGTGGCGCCTGTATGTCTACTGTCTATACATTTATTTACAACACACACCACATCTTGTTGGCGACACAAGGGTAAGCTCAGACCAAAGACAGTTTACTGTACTCTCTCTACTTTGCTCCAATGTCACTATCAGTAGAAATCAAATTAGCAGTATGTCAATATGGAACAAATACATATTTACAGTTGATTCAACACCACCCCCGTGACCCCACTCCTTTCCCTTACTTTGATTGTTGAGCTGCTTTGCCATTCACTTGGATATGTGTATTTCTTGGTGTGTCTGTGTGCAGTTACCCTACTAGCCATGCATTGAAAAGTGAAACAGCAGTAGTAGGTAATATTGTTTTCATTTCAAAAGAGGAACCTTTAAATAAACAGGTGCTCAGCGTCTTAGTTTTATATCATAGAAAAAGATAAAAGAAACAGGCGATCAATCCATCAGGATGATGGCAACAAAGAAAGAGAGACAGGTGGATGAAATCAGTCAAATGCCTAGCATACTGTAGAAATGAAGATGCCAGTTTTAGAGGGACACAGAAGAGTATTTTACAATGGAGAGGAGACCCCACTGACAGCACCCTCTGGTGGCAAACTTGATGAACATACACAAGCTGTGGAGAAAGAAGGTGGTCGTCATGGCAACAATTCTTACTCCAGGTAGATGTCCTCGGTGGGGCAGGCGTACTCCAGATGTTCCTGGTAGTACTCCTGGAAGGCTCGTCTGAAGGAAAAGACAGACGGATGAGAACATGACTAATGATTGACCTGCCAGCTATCAGCACACAGCCTTCCGTAGTAATCCTTCTCATAGTAACAGATTTTATGCGGTCATGCTCTGGCTGTTCACTGAGAAATGGCTGGTTGGTGCAAACACAAATAATGCCAAATTGAAATAATTCAAATGCAAATACAGAAGCGCTCTCGCTGAATCAAAGGAGGGTATTTGTTAATCACAAGTTATATCCTCTATTCCACAAACGGAGCAGGATTAGAAGCTGATAGATGCTGCCGGCCTGCCTGCGCTCCACCCAGAGACAGTGAACTATCCATGTCTTTAATAATTCAAATCCAATATGGCTGGATCAGACATGACTGAGCCTGCAACCATTAATTAACCTTAAAAGCATGCAAAATAAACCTGGATCAGTGTAATGCAGACTTTAATCCAAGACTGAACAACATATCAAAGAACTCTTTAAAAATGATGCCCAAATAAATAGTTTGTCATCTCCAATCTTCTTTTAAAGACTATTAGCACCTCAGCATCTTGACAATTTAAGAGTATTTACAGTTGTAAGAGGAATAAATGTGTCAAATCAAACCTGGATTATAGCATAACAAACTCACACAGAGTAACTGATATAATAATGCGATTTGGACTTACCCAACACACTCTGCTACAGGTCGCATGGACTCCTGGGATACAAACACGTGGCAAGCAAATCTGTTCAGCATCGGGTGCTTAGTGATGAAGCCGAAGTAGCTGTGGAGAGAAGAAAGCATTACAGTGAGATCACTCAGATGTGTCACTGTACATGGATAGCAGGAGGGCAGAAAACCAGCGTGATTGTGTACCAGTTGTTCCTCGGATGGCATCCACAGAATGAGATGTTCTTCATCTGGAAGAAGTGACTACATCTGTCGAACTAAACACGGTGATGGAAGCAAAGACAGACAACAACAGTGAAAACGTTGACTTGAACCTTCATAGAAGCATCACGCTAAGTTAAAGGTATAATTTACCGTGATTAATTAACAGAGTAATTTATTAATATATCACTTATCTGCCCATACCTCATCAACAGTGTCATATTCATCCTCCAGGCTCATGATCAATTTCACTCCTTGCAGGCTGATTTCCAACTCACACAGAGAAGGAGGTCGCACATGGACTGTCCGTTTTCTTGATATGGCGATCTAACAGACAGAAAATATATTCACACATTAATTGTGCATACATCTATAGCAAAGATGCTGCGTCTGTTTCGAGCGATCTGCACTGAGCTTACCTTCTGCATGGCAGCACAGAGAATGCCGTTGCCTTGGTGATAAGGTACCTCAACAGACCCCAAAAACTGAACGCTGAAAGTCTCAATCCATGCTGGATTTCTTTTCATGCCTACGCGGTGTAATGTGAACAAGTACAGAAAGTGATTCTTCAAACATTCACAGAAGAAAAGACAGTGAATGACAGCAGATCTCTCCCAACTCACCCAACAACTCCTTAGTGTGGCCTATGACCTCATGGGCATAGAAAGCAGGAAAGATGCCCCTCTCCCCTGTCCGCATGTTGTAGCCTCTGTACCAGTAGTCATCCTCCTCTTCCTCCACATATAAAGGATCATCCACATCCAGCTCCAGCTCATCTGCATGTCTGGGAATGAACCTGCAGAGAGCAGCAGAGAGGGTGAGGGCCAAAAACAGAAAACCAACTCCGTTAAATACTGTGTTCTTCGATGAAATCCTTCCTGCTGAGAATCCTATAGACTGGAAATAATATGATTAGGAAGCATCTGTTTGGGTTGCAGGTGACTCCCTTTGGGGAGCAGAAGAGGAGGACTAAAGAACAGCTGACACAGACCTCTAAATGTTGTGCTAAATTTACTTAAAGAGGACTGTGGAAAGTACATACAAAATAATACATGCATAACTTGTACGTGTCTACAAGAGAGGCGCCTCTACTTTTTTTTCCACTCCCTCTTACACAAACACGAGCAAAAACACAGGTAGTGACTGATGTGATTATCAACGGGCCCCCTGTGGATCTCAAGCCCAGCTTTAGCTTGGACATCTGCCCTCCTCACAAATGTAATTAACAATTCACTAATGCTACATGACCCTGACAGCACACTGATACGTGAACCTGAGAGAAAGACTTTTATACCCAGACACAAAGCGGTCATTTGAAAATTGGACATTCTGCATTCCAAATTGAAAAAATACACGTTTTTTTGTGATTTTTTTATAACAAATCTGTTTTTGCTGTAATTTAAATTGCTCCCATTGATGTCCCGGTGATCAGTGTCATAAATGAGTGTACTGTAGGTTTTCTTACCTGTAGACCGCCCTGTGTGTCTGGTCCCTCTCCTCTCCGTTGATTGTACAGGAGAAAAGCCCAAAGGATTCTGTGCCTATGTGGCAAACACAAACCACTCAGATTTTCATAATTAAAACCTCAAAAACCTTTTTCCAGTAAAAAAAATTAAAATAAATGCACAAATAATCTTTTGTCTGCAACCTGTTATTTGTTAGTTAAAACATTTCTCAAGTAAACATTATGTGAGAAAGTCCAAATGGAAGCTAATCGGATTCTTCAAAATGGGGATGGGAATGAGCCTTTTGTAATGAGCCTTTTATTATGCAAATCATCCTTCATTAGGGATATAAATCTTGAAGCTAGAGCACTGATTGATGAAAGATGTACTAAAAAGCAGAACATAATTTAGATGAAATATTAATGAATCATGTGATGAGCGAGCAAGAACACTACTTGGTCATAACCTGCAGGAATAATTACCAGTGACCTTAGTTAAAGGAATAGCTTGAAATTTTATTCACTTTCTTGACAAGATTTGGTGAATCAATGCCACTCTTAAGAGCACACTGAATATCTAGCTACAGCCAGTACAAGGTTAGTTCATCTCAAAGTCTGGGAATAAGGGAAACAGACAGCCTGACTCTATGCTGACTTGGAATCTGAGGCTCAGTTTGTTTTTCAGGTCAATCTGAGGAGTTTATGTGGCGAACTATTTGAACTTAACAAATGTAATACTGTAATAAAAAAGCTTAAGCGCTACTAGCCTTTAGACAAGTACAGTATCTCCAAAGCAGCCAGGATGGCCGTC
>JAUZTA010000028.1:11166367-11181371 GCA_034780835.1 Ctenochaetus striatus | reverse complement strand
GTCCAGTCTTTATGCTAATACTAAAAGCTAACCAAAAACATTGATTCTTTAGTCTAATTAAAGGAAAAAGAAGCAAATAAGTGTATTTCCCACAATGTCAAACTATTCCTTTAAGTCTTCAAGTTACAAAAAATATGTTACTGAGAGTTTCCAGATGAGTGCAGTGTCTAGGCAGCCTTCTGTGAGACTTACTGGAGGAGCGAGAGGTGCTGTTGACGAACACATTGAGGAACTTCTTAGAGAATGGGAGGTCAGCCTCAGGGGAGGAGTCCTCAGAAGAGCTGAGAAGTTCTGGTCTCACCTCCTCCTCCTCCTCCTCCTCACGACCGTAATCCACATCTCCGGTTTCCAAAGGCTCCTCATCACATAGCGTGGAGAGCTCACTGTCGTCACTCAGAACGGAAGTACACCTGAGTAAACAAATTTGTCTTTTTCAAATCTCAGTTTAGGGCTAGACAGTCAAGAAACTGCTATATTTACCACTAGGGTGTCCATTCTGCAAAAGGTAGCATTTAATTTAAAAACTTTGAGAAAATGTCACTAAATATTATTTGTAATAGGAGAATGGAGCCATGCATATTGATTTGTTTTGCTTAAGTTAATCATGGATACAATCTCACTCTTATTATTAGTTTTCACACATATTATTTTCAGATCTTACCTTCTGAGGCTGACTAGTTCCAGTGTAGTGTTCTCATCCACCACTAATGTGTATTTCATGGAATCATAGGCCAGTCCATCATCTTCATTTGGCGGCCTCAAGGCCAGATCTTTCTCACACAGTGGGAGGTCATGGTCAGATAAGGGATGGTCTTGAACACTTGAATCAATGGGTGGTGAACTATCAAGCTCTAAATCACTGCCCCTGTAAGACTGCTTCCTCATGCCACCTAGGAATGGGTAAGAGTCCCCGTCGTCCTCCTCTTCATCATTATCTGTGGAGTAGGTGAGACTAAAGCAGCGGTTAGTCTGTGCAGTGGGTATGTCCAGGGTCAGACTGTGTTTAACCTCTGTGATTCGCTCAAGAGAGGCAGAGGAGCGGCTCGTTGGTCGGGGATCAGTCTCTCGTCCTTCATCCTTATCACTAACTACACTCTCGGTGAGGCTTGGTGAGTCCAGATCCTTCCTCCCCATCATCAAGTCATTATTGGGCTCCTCATCTTCCTCCTGTCTCCTTGCATTCTTAGATGATTTGTCTGTGAGGTTTTTCTCTGAGTCTTTAGTGGTATGCAAGGAGTTGAAATCTGTGGTTTCCCTCCCATTGTTTGCAGAGCACTCCAGAGTCAGAGGGGTTATGGTGTCACTGGTAGGGTTGCTCATATAGAGACAGGGTTTCATCACTACTCCTTCTTTTGAAGACTCCTCACTCTTTCTTCTTTCTCCTGGTTCCATCCTGTTGTGTCTGTACGCCTCACCTTTCTTTTCTTCTTCTGATCCATCAGTCCTTACTTTCCTCCCTTGGTCCTCATCATTAAAATCATCTCCGTCTCCAATGTCTGATGATGGTGAGATGGTGTCTGACACAGATACCTTCCTTTTGAAGCACTCCTCAGGACAACTAATGGGGTATGATCCCTCTGAGATCATCCTGTTGACCAGGTTGCTAAGCAGCCAGGGTGAGTCCGAGTTCTCACTCAGGTCATCTTCACTTTCTGATTCTGAGTCGCCTTCACTTGTTCCATCATATTCGTCTGCACTGGGCATTAGCCTGGGTCCCACTGGCAGGTAGAAGGAGCGTTTGAAGCTTTCGAGACTGTGGTCTGGTTCTATCTGCAGCACCATTTGTCTGGACAGGCTGTCTTCACAACGTTGGGCTGGAGGCAGAGTCTCATCTGGGTCAGCCTGGTGCTCACAAGACAGCTCATCGTCCACATTTTGGAGCCCCATCAGAGCTTGACCATCATCATAGGCCTCACAAGGTAGGATGGGTGAGTCAACTGGAGATGGGGTAGCAATAGTAGGTGAGGGAAGAGGGGAAGGAGATGGTAGAGGGGAACCTTCTTTGATTGGGTCAGGCTGTCCCAGAAGAAGAGAGGCTTTCAGTCCTACAATGCCACTGTCCTGCTCTAACTCTGTGTCTGGGTCAAGTTCCTGGTCTGACGTAGGCGAACTGGCCTCCTCAATAGAGTTGGTGAGATGAGAAGAGCGTCCACTGCTACTGTCATCACTGGTTAGGTCAAGCTCTGTCTCTGAGATAGAGGAGATCATGTTGGAGACCACTGGACCTCCACAAGCAAATGCTGCCTCAAGCTCCCCCTCAATATCAGAGTCAGAACCTGGAGAACTGAGGTCTTTGTCTTGGTCTGATGTCAAGTAACCCTGCTGGTTCATATCTGCTATCCCTGGGTCTGAGGATGGAGAGGTGGAGTCTGCTACCTCCACTGCAGAAGCTGGAGCATTTGAACTGTTGGACTGGTCAAGAGCATCTGAGCGGCTTGAAGACACATAGCTGGAGAAGGATGCGGGGTCAGAGGGTTCAATGGAGGGGAATTCTACGTATGACGAGTGGTTCTCCTTACACACCATATCGTAGGTCTCCTTACACATGAACTCCACTTCAAAGTCCTTCTCCAGCTCCTCATCAGACAAGGGTGTGTCTGCACCATCATTTCCTCCCATGGGTGCAGTGGATGACAAGCAACGACTGGTTCCATCTGGGTCAAGGTCGTTCTCTGGCTCCATACCTGACTCGCTTGTGATTGTGTAGGTGTCGGTGGCACGCCTGTTTGAGTGTTTGTGGTTGTGGTCGCTGTTGAGATCATGATCCACTTCTGTGTCCGAACACTGGGAATGCTCATCTACAGAAGGAACCCTTGCTGTCTGGATTAAAGGGTCTGCCTTTGGCTCAGTGACATTGCCAGAACAAGGGTGGGACTTGTGTTGACCAAATGAGCCTATGAAGATAAAAAAAGGTGTAGAGAAAAGCTATTAGAGGATGAAAATACAGGATGACATCTAGGATTATGAAGCACATAATGGAGAAAATGGTAAAACAGAAAGGGGACAGGTCATAAGACCTTAACGGTCATTTGTAATTAAATAAAGAAGATAAAACAAAAGACCACGAAGAACAACAAAGGAGGAAATGTTAAGAGTGCATGTATATTTCTTAAAGGTCCAGTATGTAGGAATTAAAAGTGGTGGAGCTGCTGGTAGCATGTGGCTGAATATCCTTCTGCTCAGCTCCCCATCCAAATATCCACAGAAACCTACTGTGGCTGCAGAAGTTGCAAAAAGCATAGAGGGCCCTTTAAGAGCACTTGGTTTGTCCTTTCCAGGCCACTGTAGCAACATGGCGGACATTGCCTGACAGGATCTGCTCCCTTTATGGATATGAGAGGCTTATTCATAATTAATGAATCACAACTGTTCCTATTTTCAAATGATTATACCCTTATAAAAATACACATATTAATATATTATTTCTACTTCTGCCATATTTTACTAATAGACCATCAAAAAGCTTACATACTGGACCTTTAAGTTCATGATAAGTTAACAAAAGGATGAGGTAAGTGTGAGTTTAGCAAATGCTTCTTCAGTAGAACCATGCTAAGCTGATTCCTTAGAGTAGACCAGAGCAAATTTGTTTGGTGAATCAACATGACAGTGTTTTGCTGAACATATATTGAACAAATCGAATTCAGATCACATCACTTTATTTCACATCACGACACCACACGACACTGATGCTAATGAAATGAGCTCTAATCTTGCTGGGCTGGCCTTTTTGTTACCGTATTCGGGCCTTTCCCGTCTGTTGCCCTCCATGTCGCAAAGGAGGGGCCTGTGAGGTGATTGTGGGTTCCCGCCCTCCCCTGTCTGATTTGGTGGAGTACCTTTGCTCTGAGACCCTGGTGCCTGGGAAACTGGAGAGGCCGGGCACTGGCCTGTCACATGGCTACCATCCTCGAGACATGAGTGGGTTGGAGACAGACGGCCTGGAGGAAGAGCAAATATTTTTATTATTTATTGGCTTATAAACAGCAATGTATAATTGCTGAACTTCATTTAAAAATAACAATAAACCTGCCCATCTGAGTCAGTCATTTCACAACTTAAAAGCCTCGAAAATTATGTGCATTAATTTTTATGAAAACTTATTTCTTTATGTTTTTAATGTCTAATTGTTTCCTTCAAATTGGCTCCCTGATTGATTTTAAGACATATACAACTCAAATTTTATTTAGTTAATTTAGCAATATGTTATCTTGTTAATCATATTATATGTTTAAGTGTTAAAAACAATTTAAGAAAAACCCCTTTTTTTAAAGCAGAAAAGCAGATGATCAGAAGCATTTTTGTTTCATTTGTTTAAACACTGGATGAGACTTAAATGCAGTACATATCAATATTTAATTGCTCTGATGAGGGTAAAGGTTATTGAAACCACCCTAATTAATTGTATTGTACAGTTTTGTACAGATTACATACATACTGTATGTATAACTGTATATGTAATCTGCATGTAATATGTAACATGCAGTACCATACTGATGGAAAAACAAAGGCTGTCGCAACATTTGAAGTAACTGTAACAGTGATCTTTGCTTATATATAGTCCAAAGAGTCATCAAATCTCATCCACCAACATAAACACCATCTTTTTTGAGGTATCATGTGTAGAAGACCAACAGATAGATGCAACGAAAACCTATTTATAGTTCATACATAAATTTATTACAGATGGTCACGTACTTACCTTGTGAGGCTGGGTTGCGTAACGAGTCCTGCCAGCTGCCTTTCTTTGGGGACAGACTGCTGTTGTTATTCAGTGAATCCTGATGAGAGGATAGCACAGAGGATATTCACCAAGGTTGTATGGTATTGTTAAAGACTCAGACAAAGAGCTGTACATAATCTGAGCGCCGTGTGTTTTCCGGACCAGAGCTTCAGGCTGCTTACCTGCGACACAGCAGTGGTGAGGTTCAGTGTGGTAGGTCTGCTCTTTAGCGTGCCAAGAGTAGGGGAGGGAGGAGGGGAGGCAGAGGGAGAGGGGGGAGCATCGGGGTCGACCTCGTCATCGTCTTCTTCCTCATCATCATCATCATCATCCTCATCGTCAATCATCTCGAACTCTTGGAAGTCATCCTGGAAGGAGCAGACTGGGTGGTGCATGTCATTCTTCTCCAGAATGAGGGAGTCCTATAGCCGAAATAAAGAGGGAGGCCAGAAACAGTCATGTTATGGGGTACAGAATGTATGATAAGAGATATTGAGATAATAGCCAAGCTAATTAAAGTATCTCCTGTCCCAAAAGAAGAAGAGATACTATGTAGTGAGGAAACAAACAGAGCAAAGCTGCTACCTTTTAATTCACTGTATACATCTTTCCTTTTCAATTATAAGATTTGCCAAGAAGAGGCCTGCCTGAGAGATGAATAGGACTAGGAGAGCACAGATGGACAGCACGCACCACAATGTTCTTTGATTACACAGAGGGCATTTGTAAAACACAGACTCTGACACACACTTCAAAGCGCTGTCATGTGCCACGCTGATCACATAAACAGCCGCAGTGTGTTTTGCTGATATGTTCTTTTAGTAGCCTAGGGTCTCTTGTGTCTGTGTGTGCTTTGAATACATTCATGTGTGTTTGCAAATGTAACACAGAGAAGCTATCAGGAAGCATTACCGCCTCCCCTTGAAAAGATAACGGTGAAAGATCCAAACAATTAAGTCACTAAATACAAAGTCACCGTGCAAATGAGTGCAGACAGCAGAATGCAGGAGTGGTGTGAGGACACACTGCTCAGAGGATAAATGTGGGGAAAAGAGTGTGTAACTGAAGGAAACAGATGAAAGAATTACATATGTGGGGCGATGTTATGAGAGTGGATCAGTGAGACAACTATTAGGTTTCAGCTGGATTACCGGAAAGCGGTTCACTAAATGCTATTGAGGTTTAGAAGACCACATCTTCATATTAGGCTTGCATTAGCGTGTAGATTTTGTATTAGACCAATATCAGGTATAATAATGGTGCAAAGGTCATGAAGTAGGCTACTGATACATAATGTCCACTAAACATGGAAGATGAGGTACTATCTGTGTCATATAGCTGCATTGTGGAATTGTACCATTTAACTACACCTAATGATAATGAAGTTTAAAAATAGTTTTCTCACTTACATTCAGTCTTACAATTCAAACAACAGTGATATCGCACCAGCATTATTAAGAGAGAAATGTTGCAATCGATATCAATATATATCAATAAAAGTTGCAACATCAGAGTTTCCGTCTCTTCCCTACCTAGTCTGAATTTGACAATGCAAACACAAGGACGGATTTATCTGGTTTGCAGTTTAACAAGTGCTGCAGTCCTTTTAATGGGGAAATCAAACCTCACTCCCTCGCCCATACACACAAATCTGCTGACGCCTGGTGTGCATCCACTTGATGCCTCAGCAGCAGAGATCCACACTTAATCTGTTACCCAGAGAGTACACATGAATATTCAAAGTATTTTCCACTTCCCATGTTTATTCTGTCTGTGATTTAGCTGTCATGATGTGAGGGAATGTTTTGGTGTGCTATGAGAAAACCACTCAATCGATCATTTCGTACTTTCTCGGTTCTCAATTTACTGTCAAGACTCACAATGCTGTTTCCTCACACCGACTCATTATAATCCATCACTGGGATTCTATGTGACCTATAACTCCACGAGAGTGTGAAAACCCAGAGATCCATCATCGGGGTTGTGAAAATGTCACATCGGCCTGGGAGAATAATCTGCACTGTCAGGAGGCATCCTTTTAGCGAGGCCACCTGACAGACAGTCGAGCGGGCTTAAAAAACCAAGAGAACTATAAATAAGAGTTGTGTGTTGCCAGGAATTGATCTCCATGGTCCTCAGTCGCAAGGACATCCCATTCAGCCCTGTGACTGTCCCTCTTGTGTCACCCCTCAGACTTATGCAAGCATGCTCTTCTGCCTACAGGGGAGGCACGGCAAATGAGACTGCACTCACACACACTCAAGCACCGAGAGGCAGAACTGCAGTCAATAGGAATTAAATTAGTTAAAATGGTATCACACACAGACACACCCAAACGCAGTAAAATGTGTTGGTCTGTAAACATGATAACAATCTTGCATTCTAACAATATTTTTAACTGTTCTGCTTACAACTTAAATTCATGCGGTTGTTCCTGCTTCTCAACAGAAAGTCAATGGTGTGTTTGCATGCTGGTCAGGAAGCAAAGAAATAACTGTCACCAAGAAAAACAAAAACTAAAAACAAAGAAGGAGGAGCAGCTTTTCGATTTCTGAGTAACAAACCACAAGCTTGTTCAGCATTGGTGTATTCTACCTAGAGACATTAGAACATCACTAGATTGTGAGATGGCAGCTTTGCTATGGCGCAGAGGAGGCCTCAGGTTGAATTGCAGGACCGTTTACTGAGTTGACTAGATGACAGGGAAAAGCACCAGACAGATGAGAGAAACTGAGGACATGATCCTCAAGTGAACACTCAGAATGGTTTTGTCTATACAGTGGATGCCAGGGACTCATAAATCTCTGAGAAGAGAAGGGGAGGCTGAGTAAAAAGTGGTCTTTTTATGATCTAACAGGCAGTGGATCAACAGAAAATAGGAAGAATCTGGTAGAAGCGCCAAAAATCCCTGTCAAGACTGATATACAACTGCTGACTGACCACAAACGCAGTGTTGCCAAATTACTGCAGATATGTGGGAGTGAACTGTTCCTCATGTTGCAGTGAATTGAATTTGGTCTCATTCAGAGCTGCACAATCACTATTATTTCAAATGTAACCCTCATATTTTTTCTTATTTGTACACAATGTGAATAATGTAAATGTGTTAGAACATGTTTGCCCACGCAAAGCCCATTTACCAAACATAGCTCTTCATGTGGGTGAATTTTATGCTGCATGGATTTATAACAGATGTTGATTAGAGTACCATTAATGGAGACCACCTAGTGAGTGGTGGCCTCCATCTATCAGCCGATCTCTCAGTTTTTCTGCATTTGAAACTCAGGGAAGCACCACAGCTGAGGCACAGACACCATTGCTCTGTCACATGCTGAATTATGCATGAGCTCATGGTGTTCAATCAGGGCTCTGGAGAGAGAAAGATGGATGTAAGACAGACAGGAAGTGGAGAATAAGGGGCTAGGCAGAAAGCGGCAGTTTGTGAGTGAGTGTGTGTGTGAGACTTAAAAAAAAAAGATTCAGAAACATAAAGGGGAGAGTTTCTCTTTTTTTTGTGATTCTCTGCTTGTGATGTTGATATGTTGGATTAAAATGTCAAAGGTCTGGGGATAAAAAACACATCACGGGGTTAAAAAACATTGTCAAACCTAACCCCAAGTGACATTCACAGACAGTAGGAAAAGACAGCCTTAGTATTTGGCCTGCAATTACCATTTCCTCTGAGATAGAAAATCAGACAGTAGTAAAAAAAAAACTCATATAAAAGATCCTTAATTGCCTGCCTTCAGCTCCGGATGACAGAATAAGCTGATTTAAGGCATCTGGTGTGTGTTTCTATTTGTTTTTGCTCACATGAATGTGTGTGCTCCTGTCACAGAGGCTAAGTACTGATCTAAGGGGTTATGCAGATTAAGACCTGAACTCTATAACGAATTGGAATTAATCAGAGCCGAGGATTTAGGCCAGAAGATAATCTCACTGTTTAGAATGACGGTTCCTCCTAAACATCAAAGACATGCTGCCCAGTATGACTGAATCACACTGACAGAAGAATCTAAAGCCTGTCTCTTCATCAGCAGAGTGCGCTGCATGAGAGACTGGTGCTGCTGCTGATGATGATGATGATGATGATGAGGAGGAGGAGCTGACGGAGTGTTCCTCACACTACTGATGCAGGCAAAATCAAATGCAATATGAAATACACTGTGCATGAAATTCTTTCTGTCTCTTTTAG
Organism: Ctenochaetus striatus; assembly: GCA_034780835.1. Lineage (NCBI taxonomy): Eukaryota > Metazoa > Chordata > Actinopteri > Acanthuriformes > Acanthuridae > Ctenochaetus > Ctenochaetus striatus. The sequence goes on along the minus strand of JAUZTA010000028.1, from coordinate 11,172,453 downwards.
TTAAATATACACACACAAACACACTCAGAGGACAACTGGGTGTGTGTCCTATCTATCCCATGTCAGCGAGATTTCCTCCTCTGGGCGATGATGTAATGTAACAAGGAGCGACACTATCCCTGCTCTGTGCTTTCTTGTTTGTGAAGTGAGCAGTCTGGGCCTTTGCTGATGTGTGTCTGATGTGTGTTTGTGGGAGGGAGAGAGAGAGAGGAAAGGGGGCACTGATGCATGGTTTACCACTGTATGACCTCCCTGGCACGAGCCAAAAAAACATCCACTCTCTTTCTCTGGAGGTCTCCTCACACACCAAGCAAAACCAGCTTTGTTACAGACGGGGTTTTGCTAGCTATCCATAATGTGTTTTGTTGGTGGATTAAAGTGGAGGAAGCTGAATATCTAGCACAGATTTATGCTGAGAGCTTAACCCTCAGAACCGACCATCCCTGAGCAAAATCCCTGTCACCTCAGCAGAGAGGAAAGAGAGAGAGAGAGAGAGACATGGAGAAATTGAAGGCAGGACAGCTTTAAATGGGAAGGGGAGTGGAGCGGTGGCAGAGAACAAGCGAGAAGGGAATCTGAGCTTTGTCTCCCAGCAACACTCTGCATAGCGGGGAGGGAAGGGAAGACACATGGGAGGGAGGGAGGGAGAAAAAGAGGGAGGAAGGGAGGGAAGAAGGGAGGGAGGGAGGTTGTCTCTGCATAGCAGCAAACTGCACTGGGTCACCCACCCTCTGCTGCAGTTATGGCTCCACGCCACCAGCATAAAACATTTACATCCCACTGGATGGAGAGAGAGAGAGACCCATGAGGAGGGAGAGAAAGGATAGGAGATAATAGTTCTTAGAAATTGTGTAATTAAGGTCTAAGCTGGTCGGACATGTGGGATGATACAGCTAATGACTCAATTATTTGCATATACTTCACACAACAGTCACTTGAATAGGATGCTTAGTGGAAGTGCTGCTTCGAAGTTGTATTCAGTGAGTGTGTGTGTGTGTGATGTGTGTATGATGATGAGCTGTGTAATGATCAGGCTACATGGAGATGACTTCACTCTGTTTAAACAAAGACCTGTCATTATGTTATGGATATGTGAGGCTAATGGTCCTCACTGTAATGACTGCAGTGCTGGTAAACTAGCCTGCAGATAAAAATCAAAAACTAACACGACTTGGCTTTATGCAAACGAGCAGTGCTCTACAATAAACGCCTTTCCAAAAAACATCAGTCTCTATGTTTCTGTCACCTTAAATCCCTCAGGTTCATTAATAGCAGCTTGTGACTAATGTACTATGATTCAAGCATCTGTAGAAGAGCCAAGCAGACAGATAAGTCCTCATCTATATTGTTATAAAAAACTGAGAAAAATTGAATTCCACAATCATTTACAAGGCATGCAATTCACAAAGTTTGCAACTTGCATTATACGCCTTTATATACATGTGGAAATGTTGCAATTCACACTGTAAGTTTGTAAATTTTCACATATTTGAGACACAAAGCACAGAAGATCCAAGGGAAGGTGAAAAACAAACAATGCAGCAACAACCGAGTCTCTCACCTTCTCATAAGGATCAGAGTCATAGTTGAGTCCAATTCCACAGTCATCTGTAATTTCAGAGAGATCTTCGTCATCGAACTCCTCCAGGCTAATGTCGTGGGCTGGCCTGGGAACACATGAGAAACAGTATATTAACCGCATGTTGTCAGGAAGAACATTCATATCTGCAATATGCCTGTTTATCAGCGACAGTCAAGAGGGCTCTCTCTCATTGATTTATGCCCACAGGCAGACACACAAACACCCACGTCCTCTTTTTTCTCTTCCCTTATAACAATCCACACTAACAAGGTGTGACATATTTCATTGGTTTTGAATAACAACACACACACACACACACACACATACACATCACTCTCACTTTGACACACTTCATCTCTCTCACACACTCGTCTTTATCACGCAGAAGTCCAGATGGTTTCCTGAAGCAGATGGAAAGAGTGACAAACACACTTTGACACACACACACACACACACACACACACAGACAGTACACAAACTTGTGTTGTCGACACACTCTCTCTCACTTTCTTACACACACTTCTGCTAGTCCTCAGGTCTCTAAACTTGTCCTGTGATTGGCCGGCTGTGGTCTCGGGTCAGTGGCGGCCGTGTGGCCGTGCTGACAGCTGATTGGCCGGCAGCTGTTCTGATGTAAACACGTCACATGGAGTCTTTAAGTGGAGACACAGCAGCAGGTCGAAGCCGTCGATGCAGCACAGACGCACCGATTCTCTGGAAAATTTGAAAGATTTTAATATTTTTTAAATTTTAAATTTTGATTTCAGCGAATCAGGTTTCTTCCTTTCGTTTCTTTACTTCCTCCTGCAGAGTGACGATTTTTACAGCATTTTTATTCATTTTCTCAGATCTTCTCCTCATGCATCTGTAGAATCGCGTGCAGATCTGCAGACAGGAAAGCTGGACACGATTTCTATTCTTACTTTTAGGAAAATTCAGAACAACTTAAATTAATTTGAAACAGAAAAGTTCATGTTCCTCTTCTTCGCTGCTGAGATCGAGGATCACATTGCGAGTAGAGGTGAAGAACATACTAACTTTGACTTCATATCTTTTTGGTTTGTTGTAGGAAACTGAGAGCATCGGGCATGGAAATGCATGTTAAGTTATTCTGTGAGAATTTTACGGTTTTTGTCCTGATGCAGAACATCAGACTGTTGACTTTCACTGAACCCTGGATGTTGTTTCTGAATCGGCTCCTTGTTTCCTTCCTCCCATCCTCCTTCACCTCGGTGTGACGTGTGTCCAGGTGCTGAGTGTAACTTCCTGTCTTTGCTGATGTTCTCTCTCCGCCTCTCAGGTTCTGTGGCACCTCGACATCTTCAGACGAAGTTTCCGTCAGCTGACAACTCATAAGTGCATGGAGGACTCGTGCATCTTCTGCGCTCTGAAGGTGAGAATCAGTCTGACTGATCTCTGGAGCTGATCCTGGACCAACATCCTGTCTGTCTACCTGTCTGACTGTCTGTCTGACTGTCTGACTGTCTGACTGTCTGTCTCTCGTTCTGCAGAGCATCTTTGCTCAGTTTCAGTACAGCAGTGAAAAGGTTTTGCCGTCTGACGCTCTTCGCAGCGCGCTCGCCAAAACCTTCCAGGACGAGCAGAGGTTTCAGCTCGGCATCATGGACGACGCCGCCGAGTGCTTCGTAAGACAACACACACTCGCACACACACACTCACGCACACACACACACTGGATTCAGTTCTTCCCCACTCGTCACCACAAACACACTCAGTTAGATGACGTCGAAGCAGATGATTCTCGCTGATCCCGATGATCATTTCTGCTCCGCGTGTTTCTGCAGGAAAACATCCTGATGAGGATCCACTTCCACATCGCAGACGAGACCAAAGAGGACATCTGCACGGCCAGACACTGCATCCCTCACCAGAAGTTTGCCATGACGCTCTTCGAACAGGTGAGACTCAGGTGTCTCAGTCCACCTGCTGAAACCACAGACAGGAGAATGAGACCAGATTCACGTCAGTCTGCTCCAAACAGAAAAGTCATCACGGCAGAAAGAGGAAAGACAGAGTGTTGAAATGTTCTGAAGAACTCTGAAGAAACAGGAGCAGAAGTGACCCAGATGGAGACAAAGTTCTGCTGCTTCGACAGAAACAGATCAGAGATTCTGTCCGAGTTTAAATGAAAAATGTGTTTATTATGATCTCTTACTTTGTGTGTGTGTGTGTGTGTGTTTCAGTGTGTGTGCAGCAGCTGTGGAGCATCTTCAGACCCTCTGCCCTTCATTCAGATGGTCCACTACATCTCCACCACCTCCCTGTGGTAAGTGTGTGTGTGTGTGTGTGTGAGGATCTATGTTTAGCTCTGATTTCAGATGAGGTAAATTGAGGCCACACCTCCCACCCGTGTCGCTAGGTTACACTTCAGAGTCACCTAGGCAACCAACTAATCCTCTTCTTTATTTCAGCTCCTGAGTTCTTTCTTATGCACACACACACACACACTGTGAGTGTGTGTGTGTGTGTGTGTGTGTGTCCCCTCTCTGCAGGGACTCGACCTGCAGTTGTTGCGTCTCAGGAACATCGCTGGTTTTACAGAAACAGTTTCCGTCTCTGAATGTTGGAACACAAACAACATTTTAATTTTTCGTTTGTTGGCTGACTCACTTTGGTTCCTGTCAGTCAAACCCGGTCCGAACATCAGAACACACCCACACACTCCTGTTCAGAGTAACTGTGAGAGTTTCACCTCCAGTTTATAACAAGTGAGGAAGGTTTTCTGAAGTGCTGCTGTTATTCAGTCTTTAACATGAGAAGATGTGAGATTTGAAGCTTTGAGAGTCACGAAACAAAACTTTATTCTAAGCTTCTTTTCTGTGACTTTTTAAAAACTTAATAAATTAAATAAATGTAATGGTCATACATCTGTAACAGCTGTGATTACATGCGTCACGATGCTCCTCCTCCTCCTCCTCAGTAACCAGGCAGTGAAGATGCTGGAGACGAGGGAGAAGGCGACTCCGAGCATGTTCGGGGAGCTGCTGAGGAACGCCAGCATGGGAGACCTGCGAAACTGTCCCGTAAGACGCCGCCGCCGCCACGACACTGCTTCATCCAAGTTCTGAACCATTTCTGGTCCTCACATACAAAGTTCTTCATTGTCTCTCATCAGTGTAAATGTTGGTCCTCCTCCTCCTCAGAGTCAGTGTGGTCAGCAGCTCAGGATGGCCCGTGTCCTCCTCAACAGTCCGGAGATCATCACCATCGGCCTGGTTTGGGACTCGGATCACTCAGACCTGGCCGAGGACGTCATTCACACCCTGGGAACCTGCCTTCGTCTCGGGGATGTAAGAGGAGCAAACGATGCACATCAGTGTCACCACGAGACGTTCAGATGCTCCACTGATCTCCTCCTCCTCCTCTTCTTCTTCTTCTCCTTCTTCTGCAGCTGTTTTACAGGGTGACGGAGGAAAAGGCCCGTCAGTCAGAGCTCTACCTGGTGGGCATGGTGTGTTACTACGGGAAACATTACTCCACCTTCTTCTTCCAGACGAAGATCCGACGATGGATGTACTTCGATGATGCACATGTGAAGGAGGTACATTCAGTCACGTGCAGGTGATGGTAGCAGGTCAAGTTTTTAAACAAACGAGTGAGAAGCTTCAGGAAACTCCTGACAGCTGAAGGTCAAAGATGGTGCTGAAGGCTAAGTCCTTCGTCTTCTCTCTCCCCGAAGCTGAGCTAACAGATACAACAGAGCTAAAGGGCTAACAGAGCTAATGAAGCTAACAGAGCTAATGAAGCTAAAGGAGCTAATGAAGCTATGAAGCTAAAGGAGCTAACAGAGCTAACAGAGCTAACAGAGCCAAAGGAGCTAACAGATTTAAAAGAGCTAACAGAGCTAACAGAGCTAACAGAGCAGCTGCAGGTGACTTCACTCTGGTGAAAAACTACCTGTCCATCAGAGCTGCTGCAGAAGATCTGAAGCAAAACCAGAATGTTTTTTTAACAAAATATGACCCTGTTTGACCCAAATCAGTGGAAATTGTTTGTGTGCGAGGCAAAGAGGTGAAAAACATTATGACTCACACAACTTACCTGACACAGCAACAGGTGATCAGAGACGGACTGCGAGACACACAGACGACGTTCACGTCATCACACGACAGAGAAACACGAATCTGCAGATGTTTTTTAAAAGCTCATTGGCTCAGAAGTAGATTTAATTAACAGGGTTTCCTCCCAGTTACAATAAACACAATAAAGTGTGTGTGTGTGTGTGTGTGTGTTGTGGAAAAAACTACACACACAGTTTTAGGAAAGGAAGTGAGCTCATGTTGTGGTTGTGACCTCACTCTCTTCCTGTCCATCCTGACACCTCTGTCCTCTCTCTTCCCTTTTCCTGTGTCCTCTCTCCTCCTCCTCTCCTCCTCTCCTCCTCTCCTCCTCTCTCCTCCTCTCTCCTCCTCCTCTCTCCTCCTCCTGTTTCCTCCTCCTCTCCTCTTCTCTCCTCTCTCCTCCTCCCTCTCCCTCCTCTGTG
>JAUZTA010000028.1:11155171-11166267 GCA_034780835.1 Ctenochaetus striatus | reverse complement strand
GTAAGACATGGGAAGAGGATTTTTTTGGTGTTTTTTTTTTTTTTTTGCTTTCTCTTTGCTAAAGATCCTTCTGAAGAAGCATGAGTCCATGCATGAGGCCCTGAGAGAGAAAAGAGGGATTGAGCTGCCACATAAGGATTTTGCTGGCCAACATGTACATTAATGACTGTGCTGAATTAAGAAATCTTACGTTACACCACTTTTACACACTGTACACAACATTATGAAGAAAGCTGACTGATGGGTTTGTACTGTCTTTTATTCACTTCTTCTTATTGTATGTCTTCAAAGTGCATAGACCATCAATTATGGTCCCATTAGTACTGAACCCCCCCCTCAGTAATTCCAGGTGCTGATTAACACAGACTCTGCCAGCCTGCAGTTGAACTTTGTGTACTGTAATAACACTCAGGTCTGCAGTAAGTACAAACCGACAGGCTTTACACTACAAAATCCCTCATCTGTCCTTCTCCTCAGAGCTTATTTGCCTGTAAAGAACTTCTTTAGAGGACTTCCAGCTGATATAGGCTAAGCACGCAGAGCTCAAAGTTTGTCATCTTGTTTCCAAGAGATTACATATCGTACATACATGGGATTTAAAGTTTTAGTGTAATTACAGGCATGTCACTGAGCATTTTCAGTCTTATGGCAACATCAGCTACTGTGTCAGTTAAAATTTAGCTTGTGATTTTTATAAACCAGGTGAATTATCAGTCTGCAAAATTGTTCCGACATGAGGACGAGTATATGGAAATGAGTCCGGAGATAATTCTGATCTATGCCATTCAAGATACACACACACACAAGAAATTCAACCCCAAGAGGTCCTCCACCTACAGCTTCAATGGAGAATCTTTCTACAGGCCCTACTGAGCTGGAAGCCTCTGTGAAGTGTTTAGAAATGACACAGTAAAATCAACCAAACAAACCAAGTGCATCAGTTAAAAATGAACAAAAATGCCAGTTTGAAAAGTCTCAGTTTGTAATGATCAATGCAGCGTTGACCTTGTTCTGTGTATTAAGGGTTGAATTAGTGAAAAGACAAAGCAATACATACATCTCTTTTTACATAAGATCCTTTTAGTCTTTGATTGTTATAATTTGTAACCATTTGGTAAAATCAACAGAGCTTTTACAGCATTTACATCATTTACTGACACTGGTGTCTGCAGTCACACCTGTCTTTCAGACTGAAGTTTGAATACGGCATACATAGTCAGTCTTTGACTTGCACCTCACTCATCATATTGGTCATCTCTGGACGAACAGGGTGGCACCACTGATGTTCTAACCAGGAGATTTTTTGGAGCAGAAACAAACCGGGTCTGAACTTTGAGGTCTCCAAATCTGACAGCATCCTCTGCCTGTCCTACCAAAGCACCTCAGCTGTTGGAGAGTCTACATGACTAAAGACTCATGGACGACACGATTTCTTTACACATGCTGAATATTGGTACATTTGCTTTCTTCGCTTCCAAGAAGAACTAACAACTGACATCAACGAGGACACACAGTATCACTACAAAAGAGACAATATTGCTATACTCCCATATTAATGGTGCTCAGAACATTGTCTTCCATGGAAAGTAAACAGCTATGTCCTGGTTTGTTGTCTTGTTAAGGGGAAGACAGCTGGACGGTGTCCACTTTTTCAGAGGAGTGCTCAACATGCTTGTACAAAGGCCAGATCTACTGGATCCATCACTTCTCAGACCTACTGGCAGACTTGCGTTTGTGTATTCAAATTGTTTCAACAATATAAACTTCAAATTATCCTCTGATAACATTGAGTATTACGGCCTAGATTAGGGATTATTTTGTAAAATTTGGCATGTATGTGGATTTCTGGACAACAATCAAGAAATGTAGGCCATCGAACGTCAGTAGCACCGGTATGGAATGGAGAGACAAATGGAAAGACAGGCAGACCCCCACCTCACAGACTTGTACCAGAGGCAGTAGGATATTAAGCCATCATTACTATGCATCATTTCAAAGTCAATGTGCGCGAGGTCAAAGTCAAAACAAACCTGTTATGGTTAGAGTTTGTCATCTTCTTCTGCCTCTTTCTGCTAACATCACCGAGGGCAAGTTATTGCATGCATGCATAGCATTAGCATGTATTTGTGTGTAGTTCTCTTTATATACTTGTTGTGGGTTTTTTTATTTATGAATGTGTGTGCAATGACAGACAGACATTTACAATCTCATGTCTGTGACAGTGACATCCATAACTACACCATAGTGTAGCCTAATCTGAACATAACCTGAGCAGATCATAACGTTTAAGCTAAATTCGCCCAAATGCTTTTAAGAGCTTGAGGCTTCTGTTCATCTCAAACATCTTTCTGGCATTATTGTAAACAATGAGTTTGGACATTGTGGGTTTGATTTTAATCAATATATTTGTCTTTGTACATTACAGGATATAATATTGTTATCCATTGCTTATATGTCTTCAAATTGGTATATACAGTTTGACTTGTATAATCAAAACAGAAAAACATTAAATTTGTCAGTGAAAACGTATCACTTTCAAAATAAATAAAGATTAAAATGCAAGTTTCTATATATAAAGCGCACAATTTTTATCTTCCCACATGAGTATGAGTATGAGTCAAAGAGATTTCTCCACTTCATACTTAAATTTAAGCCTGTGTATGTCTTCTGTGTCTTATTAATTTCCACATCAAGAAGGCATTTAACTGTGCTACGATCCTGGGACTCATAATGACTTTTTATTAAAAACTCTGTTAAAACATCTAGAAGATCCGAGGAATGCACATGATCTGTGTTTTACAAATTTGTTTTGGCTCCACATGAGTGTTTTTTCTGTTATGTAAAATGATTCAGTCTTATGAATGGTCAAGTGTTGAACATTGTGCAAGCAAAAACAGGTGTCTAATTATTAAAATAGTGTCTTCGCCAAACCTGGACAAAAAAGGTCACTAATGAGCTCCTTGGCCTGTCTTAAGGGAAGGTGTGTTTGTTAGTGTTGGAGTGTGTTGTTGTGTGATTCACAATGGAAAAGCATGATGTCCAAGCAGCTGTATCCAAGGCAGCTGACGCCACCACACAAGTGCAACAAAGTCCTATGTTTTGCTTCAGGATGAAGCCTGGAGAAACAGGCAGCACTGATGAAGAAACAGAGGAATACAGGAGACGTAATCAGAGGAGCTGAGGTGTACAGGGAGGCATGAAGATGACAGTCTCGCTGCTTGGCAAGAAATGTTGAATTCAAAAGGTACAGAAACAAAAGTCTTTGTTTCATGCCGCAAAGCTTTTGTTTTCGTGGTGACAAGAAGAAATGTAACTGATTTCCTGTGAAATCTGTCCAACTTCTGCTCCTGGTGCGATGCAGAGAACTGATGCTGTCCGTGATGGTCTGGTTTTTCAGCTAATTACACTAACATCCCAAAATGTGTAGAATCTAAAGGGTCAGTTCCCCCAGCTTATAAAAAACATATTTTCTCACTTGCCTAAAGCAGCACATATATCCATGCAGTTAGTTTTTGATTAATTTGTCCAAGTTTTATCTCCTTTCTGTTAAAATCCTTAATCTATATAGTGCTTATAATACTGAATCAACAGCAGCCTCTCTTTTCAGAGATAATGACTGTTACTCTGGATAATCCACAAAACACACTCCAGCTTCATAGTTAAGTGTGTGGTTCATGGGGACATTGTCATAATGGGGACATTGTTTCAGGAAAACTATGCTGCTGTTGATTTTCAAATTCATTTCCAATGCTGTGAGCTCTGCAAACACAGTCACATTATTTGCCACTGTACTGGGAAAGGAGGCAGATTTTTCCAGAGGCCTGGGTGAATAAAACCAACACTATCTGCATAGCTACATACCACTGAAGGATGTAATTTGGATGATCTGCCCCTTTATTACTGTCATACATCAGTTTTTCATTTCCTTTCCTGTTATCCCTTGTCTGTTCTGCTCCATTGCTCCTTATTCTTCTGTTTCCAGACTCCATTTTGTTTGTGTGCTCATCTGCTTATGTTAGAGTTTTCCTGTAAGCTCTGCATTGCACGTCACAACAGAGTGTGCCCCCATTTCCCCTAAACTGTAGAACCTAGGAAATGTGTGTCACTAAAAAGCTGCAGGATAATGTCTACAGCAAAGGTTTCTGTCCTCTCCTTGAGGAACAACAACACCGACTGACTGCAGCCTCACAAAATCACACTGACGTCGTAGCAGAGATAAACCTTTTTGCATGCACATACACTTCTTTCATCTCATCTTTAAGATCAGCATCAGTTCCACTATTCTTCTTTCCTCTCATCTGCTTTATATCCATTTCAGAAATATTTGCATTTATTTTGATTTTCAGTGCCTTTATTAAGATGCCGTCACCACTGCAGTGTTGATATCACATGTTCATGATCCTGTTTGGTGTTTAGACAGCATCCAAACAAGCATGCACTCCCTGTCACACCATGTTGCGTAGCACTCGCTGCTTCTCCAGCACCGCACTGTGACGTCCCTCACATTCAGTCCCTCTTCGCTTTGATCGTTCTTACTAATGAGTATTTGGATTGAAGCTTCAGAGCTGGAGAGAAACGATCACAACATCAATCTTTGTAATGGTGCAGGAAAAAGGCCTGCATTACATCAGTCTGTCCCTGTCTATTCCGAATTGTGACACACTGGGCAAGCTGAGAGTCCAACCATAAGAAAACAAGTCAGCATAAAATTACCATTCACCGATGGTGGTCATGTTGCTGCAATGGCACACCTAGATTCACTGCCACTGCTAAGGACTTCTTATCATCTCTGTGTGTGATTAGGTCTCATGCTTTTTTCTTTTCATTTTCTCCGTCCCTTCTTCCAGTTCGAGCAATCTCTCCAGCCCACATTTGTACAAGCAGCTATCTTCTGTCATCCCTGACACTGTCATGTCCACACTAAAAATGGTCAAATCAGCACACTGTCATCTTTGCTTATGTGATGTACTTGCTGCATGTTCACGCATGTAGAGATTTATGCTCACACGACTATATGCTTGAGTTAAGCTGCTTTATAGGCCTACTATACAAAGGAGCATCCACACAATTTCTGATATTCATTTTTAAAGTTTTGTTCATTTTTTAATTTTTGCTCGTTTTTAATTTTTTTTGTCCTTTTGGTTAAACAAAGGAAAATATTTGAATTTGATTTTAGAGTCCCCTTGAACATTTTTCACTATTTTCTCCCAGGTTATAGTGCATTTTGGAAAATGTAAGATAAATCCATAACTACATTATTAATTTATTGCACTTCTAATCAAGAAATCTCACAGATAATCCTCATATGACCACGGTGAGTCAAGTTACAACAGCATAGATTTAAGCTGTATTGTCTTATATGAATAAAATGAAAATGTCAGTCATCAAGAAAATAAAAAAGGCAAAAATAAGAAGCTGAGCAGATATCTAAAGACTCTATTTACAGTATTAAAATAGATACAAGAGGCTTGGTGTTTGAGTCTTTGCGATAATGAGTCTCCCTTTAACCAGCAGCACCTGCTTCATGGTGACATCATCATCTTCTAAAGCCAAGGACATTTGATGTGGTTGCCACTGACTCATTAAGAAGATCAATTTCCCAGGCTTTTCACCCATCGTCAGTCTCCGGTAATGTAGACACACACACACACACACACATTTGCACACCCACATGCACAACACTCCGGCACACACAAATGAGTCATGCGTTTAACCTAATGAAGCACTTTCTTTTGTCTGTGCCAGATCCAAACCTGAGGATCACGCCATTTTTGAACCAAAGGCGGAGATGATGCATCGCCTTGCTCAGAACAGATGATTCCAGGTTGATTTGGCTGGGTTTGGATTAATGGAGTCGTCAGACATAAAGCTAATGCTGCTGATAGATGAGAACTAGTCACTGGCATCGTAGTGATGGAAAACAAGTCTCATGGAGTGCATAAATATGACCCGTTTTATATCTGCTAAATTGAACAAAACCAAGCTATGACAACAGCCACTGCAAAGACTGACGTGTGATAACATGGCAAGTGTTGGTTGTACGCAGAGTGTGAGAGAGAGAGATGAAAAACAAAATGAGAGAGAAAGAGAGAGAGCGAGACAGCAGGAGGGAGGCAGAGATGGAGCTAAAATGTATCTGTATTTGATTTAAGCCTCTTACCCCCCATGGTAACCGTACCCACCACCCAGCACCTCCCTCCCCCTGCCTTCTCAAACAGCCTTCAAAGAGTCGGAAGGAAAAGTGGAACATCGACTGCTAAACATAAGAGACACACAGCAAGAAGGGTGGGGGGTCGGGGGTAAAATCAGAGGAATATTTACTGGAAATTTTGTTTGTTGTGTAGTGCTAAATAATTGCTCTACTTTGAAATACGTTTAGAGGTTGAAAGATTTATTTCAAATTGGAAAAAGGAGTCAGATAATCTTATTGAATTCAAGCTGTTCAGATCAATAAAGTCAAGGGTATTGTTTTGTCTGATCAGCTGTTTAGAAGACTATTCAATGTAAACGAAAACACCTACATTTTGAGAATCTGAATTTTTGCCATTTATGCAGAAAACAATACATAAAATATTAATTGCTGGTTTACTCTGTGTTGACAAATGAATTGACTAATCATGTGGGTTCTATATCCATTTAAATCTGACTTCATCGATTTTAAGTCAAAGGATTTATATTAAAAAAAATACACCTTAACAGCGAAATAATAAATAATAAACAACAATCAAACGTAAGTTCTTACATTTAAAGAACCAAAGCTTAAATGCCAGATACTGCACATGTAATTTAGCTAACCACAAGGCGTAAATGTCAGTAAGTGATTGGTTGTATGAGTTTAACATGTTTTGCCATTCATCAGATCCAAAATGGAACCCGTCCTCAAACCCAACCCTCCCCACTAAAGACCAAACAACCATAACAGAGACCTTTCACTGGCAGCAACAAGGCTGATGAGTGAGGTAAACCATCAAACACAACCGAAACGTTTTTTTCACAGAGTTAATCATTGAAGCTATGGTATGGATTGTTATACTATGTCAGCGTTTTTGTCTCAGGCTCCAGCAAATTTTGTAATTTATTCTGGAAAAAAAACAGCATACAAATGGACCTCATTTCTGTGTAAACATTTCTGTAAAATAAAACCTTGATGGAAAAGACTTCCATTCCTATTGATTAATTTCACCATCTTTTTATGAAACCACATCTTCTCATTTACGTTGGGAGAATATATATAGACAGATGTTCTTTTAGCAACAGGGGTTTAATGTCATGTGAGATGAAGAGAGCATTGTGTCTTATGTGTACAGACTGGCATGTATCTGGGGTGCTGAGGGAAAGTCTTCCCTCAGTGCAGGAGAAAATGTTGTCTGTCATAAATTTCTGGCGCTCAGGAGAGAAAGGCAGGCTCTCTTACGGATTATGTTGCCCATTGGAAACAGTGCTAGGGTTATGTAAGGCGGATTACTGTAGCACACCATCACACCACCGGTGGTTTCATCCATGAATCAGTCAAAAAACACAGAGAAGGGATGCAGAATGAGAAAATACTCGCACATGCAAGTCATCAAATGAACTAATTGAAGCACTTTTACGGGAAAACACACTCTGCAAAAACAAGCATCTCATCTCCATTTGCTCCAGATACTGTTTTAGCAGAGTGATTTATTGTTGTTTCACGGTCTGTAATCAATGATCCATGGCTGACCCAAAATAAAAAGTGTACTCTTGAATGCACATAAAATTTACTGAAAGCAGTACAGTGTAACTGATCAGCCTCCACCCCAATCAATTAACAGAGTGACGCAAGCAGCTGCTTGCCACATTTTTTTAGTTTTCTGTGGCACTTGCTATATTTATATTTTTTTTACAGACTTAATGTAAAGATGGAGCTGGTGATACAATGTATAAGCCCTTCATACGACTAAAGAAAAGATAATCTTGTTCAAGCTGTTTGCCAGGGCTGTAAATTTAAAATATTGATGTGATGGCCGAACTTGCTCTGCACTGAGGTCATTAGCAGTCATGCAAAAAAAATCAGGTCTATTGATCTGATATGATCCATCCATGAGATGAAGCTACAGTAGGTAACTAAATCCCACATAAGTGCATGTTGTGGATACAAAACCCACAGGGAGCAGCTTTCTAATGTGATTGCATCCTGGGAGGACATGGAACATGTGGAGGCAGACGGGGACAATGAAATGTAGTGGCATTACATTTATTAGTGCAGAGAGACTCCACTATTCTGTATTCGACTGTATTGGAGTTTTCTGGTACTCAGAGCAACATCAGATCCATACATTTGAGATTTAATTCCTTTTTCTTGACTTTTTTCTTTCTGCCACTCAGTGGGAGTAAGTTGAAATTGTTGTAAAGTAGGAAAACAATGTCGTAAGCAAAACAATGACAGACATTTGCTTTTGCCTTTGTGGCAACTGGGAAGAGGGTCTTAGAGCAGCAGCAGCAGGCAAAAGATAAGTGTGTATGGAAATCATATTAAATAAGAATTACAATCAAATCTATCGTGTATCTACAGCATCTTCACGCCTGGAGGCAAGAGCAGATCTGAATACTGCAGCAGCCTCCACACTATTTCATCCCAAACGCACCAAAAGGGTTGCAATATTTCCCATCCTACCAGGCCCAGTTCACACATCCACAAACCAAATACACCAACTAAACCCCTTGTCGTGCCTTTAACCTAGCACAGACAACCTTGGAGAGAATACTGTCTCACCAATTCAGCACAAGTTATTGATCTCTGGTAACAGCCAGTAGAATCCCACTCACAATTGAGTTTAGGCGAGGAGAAAACGCAAGCAGATTTGTCGTATTGTGTGTCGCAGAGGTCACATTGGAAGCGTTTGAAGCAACATCAATATCAGAGGGACTTCCGTAAATCATTGTTCAGCAACATGCCCTTGCCTGGGCTGGACTCAACAGGGCGTGGGCCTCACATAGAGAATGCGCAAGGCGGGTGCGTGTCGCGACAGCTACTGATCAGCCTTTTGCAATATACTTTTATCACTTACCATTATTCATACTGTTTTTTAAAATCAATAAAAGTTGTCTTTAAAAAAAAAACGCTGTCTTTAAGGACAGCATACTCTTAACAACGCAAATAACCGGCCGCTCAGCCGCAGCACCTATTGGCGCGCGGGGAAGCAGCAGCAGGCCTGACAGGTTAATCAAAATATCTCGCGCTGCCCACGGTGGAGAATGTGCGTTTCATTGCAGTCATGAAAACCAAACAGATGATGGTTTTTTATCATCTTCAGCGTCATGTCGTCCACTCATTCACCGTGCGCATCGCCCCCCCATCATCCCTCCACTGTCGCTTCATATGTAAGCTCTTACCTGCAGCCGGGGGGAGAGAGGGAATGGAAAGTGGAAAGGGAAAACATCTCAGCCCTGTCCGCCATCTTCTTCCACAAATGACTCAGAGCGACTGCAGAAAATCACGGATGGAAGCGCAGTCCATTCACAATCACGGGACAGAGGACTGTCGCACCCGTGGACAGAGGTTTCTGTCTCTGCGGCCCCACAGATGTCCCCTGGCCGCAAGCCTTCGATCAGACGAGCCTGCTCAGCACCATCAAATCTGCATCCAACCATCCACACAAGCAGAGCAGGAGAAGGGGGATAAACTGATGCGAGGAATGATCTTCAGAGACAGAGCACAACGCCGCGGAGATTACAATTTACTATCCTGTTGCCCCCCCGATACGTCCACGCGACGCATAAGCGCGCAGTATGCGACCGCAGTCCGTGTTTTTCCTCACCAAATGTCTGCTGCTGTGATGCTGCCTGTGTAACACAACGGATACAGGCCAGCAGTGCGGAGACAGGCAGAGACGGAGGAGGAGGAGGAGGAGGAGGAGGGGGGTTTGGAGCAGAGACGATATAACGTCAGCGCCGTTACCGTATGAGCAGGCTGTCCTGAGTGGATGCAGACGGAGCTGAAGCCTGCAGGGTCCACGAGCGGCGAAACAGTGGCGTAGAAGCACAAATTGCGCGAAATGTTTACAGTAACATTACACCGACAGAGGAATCTGCAGCTAGGGGTGTTTTCTAAAGTTGGGTCCGCGGACCACCGGAGCTCCTTGAAGGGGGAGGTCCAGGGGTTCCGCGGAAAAGACATGCGTTTTAATTTCACGCCCTGTTTGATCTAATTTTAAAGTATGATTGTTGTTCATTTTGTGCTTATTTGGACCTTACTGATCTCACACGTGTCTGTAAACACAAAGACACTGAAAAAACAACGACAAAGAGATGCTGACTAGCCTGTAAAGTGCTGACGGCAGAGGAGCGCAGTGCAACGGGATAGAAACTAAAAACAGATCAATATACACAAGGCACAATGACAAATTCAGTGGCAAAGATTTAAACAAAGAATTGAATCCTTAAGACCCAAAGCTTACAAACAATTTGAGAAAAATAAAACAAAAGGAGGAAATCCACTGGAAGGCAAGATAGTGAATGATTTCAGTGGTACATGTAAAAAGAGAGTTTCGTACAAATCCACTGTGGTTTAAGTGTTAAAGCAATATAAAATACTTTCCAGTAAAAACAGGATATTATTTTAACTTATGTGACACATCCGACACATCATCGTAACAGTATTACATCTTAAGAAAAGATGCAGAAGTCACCAGCCGTAAAACTAGAGCATAATGACCAAAAACACATTGTATCTGGTTATTAATGTCGTCCTTTAGACAAAGTTTATCGTTTTCGTTTCAACTGGCATTCATCTCAATGGTGTATTTCTATAAAACAGGATCCTTCACTCATTATTCCTCCACTGAATCACCTCAGACCTGAGGAGGTATCTGAGCAGACGCAGCGTGGAGCTGTTCACTGCATGTGGTGCTGAAGGATACACTGCCGGGTTGCAGCGTACTATTTGTGCCGCACGGGGGCGCTAGGTGTTCACTCACAGGACTTTCATTCATCAAAGAATAGGAATAGAATTTTTATTATTTGGTTATTTACTCGTATAATGTTTGCTCCAGTGGTGGGCCGTCAGGGCCTTTAAGGCCTTCTCTGCTGGCCTAAAAATATCTGAATCACAGACTGATGTTAATTATATTTGT
>JAUZTA010000028.1:10987079-11000755 GCA_034780835.1 Ctenochaetus striatus | reverse complement strand
AAGGCTAACAACACAACATACAGTAAAACATGAGTCCATCCAGACTTGTTCACAGTTCAGTCAGTGTTTCCTCGAGTCACTAACACACACACACACACACACACACACTCAGAGAGGCAGGGAGACAACAGATGTGACAGCAGAGGCTCTCTGGGATCGACACCGCAGGTTCACTCTGCTGGTTGCCTGTTTTGCTGAGACTCGATTCATTAACGTCTCCTTTTTTCTTTCATCATCCCAAATCCCTCATAACATCAAAATATACTTGATGTATGTAAAAAAAAACAGTGTGTGGACCGACCTGCGTGTGTGTGTGTGTGTGTGGTTTTCCCGGTGCCATGGCCTGCTCTAACAGAGGGTTGAGTGATGTCACAGCAGACTGCATTTTAATAGAGAGGGAAGCAATTAGAGAGGGGACAGGGCGAGAGGTGGAGAGATGGAGGGGCTGTCTGTGTGACACAGTACGCACAGCACGCACAGTTCACACACTCTCTCTTACACACACACACGTACACACACACTTACACACTCTCATTACTAAGGATGAGTTAATTAATTGCACAGTGATTCACGGTACTTGTAATTAATCTCGTAGGTATGTGAGTGTGTTTTTGAGAGTCTTCTCCTTTCCATTTATAACACACACACATACACACACGGGCAGACATACACACACAGTTGTTCGCTGTATGAACACACACATTTCTATTCTTCCAGAGTAACAAACCAGTCTTTCTTAATGATGTATAACAAAAATACAGTATCTCCTTAATAACCAAGTCATTGTTATTATGGTCAGTTTTGTCAGGTTAATTAGGCCTTTTAGCCCATATTTTTGTACTTGGTTTTATTTATTGCTCATTAAATTTATTGCCATTTACTGTCACTTCATTTATTGAGCTTATCTTTTACTCTTTTATTTGAGGTGCAATTTTGTATGCTTTGCTGTTTGTATTTCATTTTAAGTATCCCCCCTGCCTTGTGTCTCCCAGGTACATTGACAGAGTAAAAGAGTTTATAGTAAATAAAAATTTAACAAAATGTAAGTGAAAACATTTTCAGACTTTAAAAGACATTTAAAGACACAAAATGTGTGCGTCACCTTCAGTACCAACAGGGGAGTCGTATCTCACAGAATAGATGGTTGAACAGTGGGAAGTCACTTTATGCAGGTAAATAATATGACAGAAATGAAGCTATGAGGTCATCGAGCCTCTGCAGCACTGTGTGTGTTTTGGCTCTGTCTCCTATTTGGTTAAAAGGTTTTTCACCCAAAAAGCCCCAATTAGGGAGAGAGACAGAGAAAAAAATGCACCACATGATTTTACATTTATTTACCTTACAGTACTCGGTTACATCATGTCCCTGCAGAAAAGGCTTTTATCCCCCCCCCTCCCAGAGCTCTTAGCACATTCATTTCTTCCATTTTTTTTTGGATTGGTCCAGTTGAAAAATTATGCTTATTAATCTTGGCCTCCTCTACCCATGATCCTTTGCATTTATCAGCCTGAGTGGGAGTGGTGGAGCAATCACATTTGGAAATTAAACAAATAAAAAAGTTAAAGATAGCTGAGTGAGTGATGAGGCCAGCCAATTGGTAGCAGCATAAATCTCCGCCTGTCGCCACACCACCTCTGCTCACACACACATTTGGATATTGTTATGATTTTACCGTGTTTGCATATATGAGCCTAATATATTAGAATCAAACACCATCAGGCTTATTTACAAGCAAGTTCTGGTCCGCTGCCAGTGAGCCCATTAAGTGCATTGTTGGAGAGTGGTTATATGACCAAATACACAATTGTAATTGTGAGTGGAGAGAGGCCGGAGCGTTTCTCAATGAGGTGATTATCTGCACGCGGGTTATTGTGCTATTTCAGCATGACAAGTAAATCTGCATCACACCGTCAATCACAGTCTTTGCTGTCAGAGAAGTGAAGTGTGAAAATGACAGCACTAAAGGATGATGAGCGAAAAGAACAGCTCAGAAAAGCAGGAAAAAATACTGTGTGCTTAGAGAAAGACTGTAAGGCTTATATGTTCTCTGTCAAGAAAATTCTATCTCAAAGGTGCATTTTTTTGTAACAAATTTAGTTATAAATCTTAGACAGCAACATGTTTTTTTTGCTCCTTTGTGCTCTAATAAAAATTACAAAGCTAAAAATGAGGATTTAAAGAATATCCAAAAGTCTAATTGGCTTTTGGAAACAACTTTTCCTCGTATCAAGAGCTTTTTCTTAGTGTTTGTTCGTGGGCCTGTAAGTTGCATAGTTCATGTTCGATAGCTGCAGATGGACCCAATTATAACTGATGGACACAGCAAATCTTTCTCTCAATCTTCCCTCCATCTTTCTTCCTCTATCAAAATTTCTTTCTGCCATTTTCCCCTCTGTCTCTATTGTAGTTTCCATGTGCTCTATCTCTAAGTCATGCTGAGATTCATATTTTAAAAAACATCAACACAATACAGCTGACTATATGAATGCATTATGTGTGTATGAACTGGTTAGAGGTTTGAGTGTGAGCTAATTAAGACCGGATAATTAACCCTAATGATTAAACAAGTATTGAAAACTGTCATGTAACAAAAATCTTGAAGAATCTGCAGTATTGTCAACATATTCGTAAACTGACTGAATATTTCCTGATTTAAATAAACATTATAACTATTTTAAAAATAAGTGTAGCAGCTGGTGTGAGGTGTTTGACAGGTGTCTTGCTTGTTTGGTTCGCTTTATAAAAGAGAATTAGTAGAAATGTGTTTTTTTTAAGTCAGGTGTGATGCTCATGTTCATTATTACGTTGGTGCTAAAGTGTTAAAAAGTGTTAAAAAAAACCTCAAAACAATAGCATAGGCTCAGTTTTAAGGACTATAAACTTGCCCTGAGCCATGCAAGCACACCATAAATACAGCCTCACACAGCCAGCTGCTATTCTTGTGCAGCCAAAATATTTTACTCCCCACTGTCAACTTACTATACATCTCACTTGCCCCTTCAAGTTATCACACAGACGTGCACACACACAACACATACGTACACACACACACACACACACTGACTGACAAAAAAGAGACAAAGAGAACACAGGTCTGCAGCTAAGTAAGCGTTGCACCAGGTTATGCGTCATTTACTGCAGCTCAATAACAACCTCTCTCTCCGCCCGACACACCTGGTCACACAAAATGACACTCGCTGTCCTCTGAGAACACACAGACACACACACACACACACAGACGCACACACACACACACACAAAACATATCTTCTTTCAGCCAATGGTGGCTTTAACCTGACACATTACATCCCCACTCTGCTATCTGCTTGTGACAGATGTATTTATGTAATGGTTTTGATAGGTATTGATTCACACGGCGGAGCCAGTTAAGAAACAGAGAAAAATGAGATTTCAAAATCAACATGACTGAGGATGGGCTGTGCGGTGGACACGATGCCTAACAAGAAGACGAGTGACACGGAGAGAAGGGGTGTGTGAGAGAGGGGGAGAGAGAGAGAGACGTGTGTGAGGAGAGGTCAGCAGTGACAGCAAAACACTCAGAGGAAGAACGCACTGAAAACATGTGTATGTGTGTGTGTGTTTGGACTGGCATGATGACATGTGTGTGTGTGTGTGTGTGACCTTGGCTTGGCCCGATGGTAAAGTGGGGCGTCAAGAGAGTCAGTGTGAGAGCAGCCAAGCGTTCTCCCCCAGATTAGCAGGCTTTATTACTGCCACCAACCACTGGCCTGACAAATCCTCTTATTTCATTTTACCTTCCTTTACCTCGCTCTCGCTCTCTCTTTTCCTCACTCTTTTATTTCCCTAAAAACCGCCCTCTCCCTCTTTTTTTCCCAGCCTCTGCGCTAGCTTTGCATGCTTCACCTTGCACCCTGCTTGACTCACTCTCAGTTTTCCCTCGCAGTGTGTTTTCTATTTCCTACCTTTTTTTTCTCCTCATTGTCTCTCCATCCTCTATACCGCTCTGCCCATACCTATACAGCTCTTTTCTCCTCCCCTCCTCGACTCCACCTCTTGTTCCACTCCCCTCTCTATCTCTCCTCTCTCTCTCTCTCTCTCCCTCTCTATAGTGTGATGAATCTGTAGACAGGGGCTAATAATTGTACTTCAGCCCAAGTGCTCATTTTTCTTTGTGTTTGAAAGCTGTGACAGGCAGGAGCTCTTTTTTCTCAACCCCCCCGTCCCTCCTCTCTCTCTCTCTCTCTCTCTCTCTCTCTCTAACTCTCTCCCTCTTTTCTTTCTATCCTCACACAATGGGTGAGTAAAATAACTCAGGGTTTACAAGGTCATGCTGTCTAGCAGTGAGGACACGCTGGGGATTTGGGGCTGGAAGGATTTCCTCAAAGGTGCCGTGTTGAGACTTCAATAAAAAACAGAGAAAGTTATAGATTGCACAAGCAGATCTACAGGGGGAAATAAGTGCATTTGATAGTGAAGAGGCTTTCTGAATCACAGCTTTCTGGATCCAAATGTTATCAATGCTGCTTCTAAGATTCTTTTCAAAAGAGCACACCAAAGACTGGAGAGAAACTGTCGACTTTGTCACATGTGCCAACGACTGCAACATCTTCATATTACGCAACTTTCATCATTTGCAAAGAGAAAGATGCTTAAAATGCTACAAACCTGTCTTATAAAACATACATCTCGTATTGGCAGTGTGTTCCTGAGCAGCACGGGTTTTTTTTTTGGTTTTTTTTTTTTGTAAGTGTGTGTGCCAAATAGAAAAAGGATGTCTATTTTAGTGCGGCTGGTTCGTTACATCTCGGAGAGAAATGCATCCGGCAGAGCGAGACGGGGCAGCCCCACTGCACTGTTTTACCTCCACAGCCTCTCACTCTCACACACACTTACACACACACACCCACACAAGCTGTGATGGCTTTGTCATCCCATGAGTAAATTAAAATGACATCTTTTTAAATATTTGCAAAACCAGGCGTTTTATTTTGACAAGCAAACCTTTATTGTTTTAATAAAATACACTAATTAATACAAGAATCTTTTCCATTTTCTCCATCCAAGTATCAGTCTTCCACCAAAGCACATGCGCAAAATATGGGAGAGAAATGATAATTTTATCGACTCTACAATGGTACTTTATGAAAATTGATCAACAGTTTTAATCACAATGTCATCCTCAAAAGAGAGAGATGGAAAGAGAGTGGGGGTGAGGGAGGAGAACAGAGAGCAAGACTTTATTGCCTGCTGTAGTTAGATGGTAAATTTCCTCCTGGCAGATATTTATTGAGTTAGTTGAGTCTAGAGAGAGCTTTAACATTGATTGTGATCATTAAATATATCCGCTCGAAATGGCAACATGGCATTCCCTCAGTCAATGGAGCCGATAGAAGCAGAACAAAGGCATAATCAAATCAATCCTCTCATAATTATTCTCTGAGAGGTGAAATTAATCACAAGAAGAAATAAAAACAATAATGGAAAATGAAATGGTCAGTCGTAAACAATTACTGCCCAAATTGAAATAAACTCAGCGAAGGGGAAAAAAAATCAACTGTAAATTTATGTAATTCAAATAACATTCTAATGTATATTGGTTATGTGGTTTACACCAGCTTTCAGTTATTATGTTGTCTTGTACTGTTATTATAAGAGAGTGATAAAGAGACGGAGACATGAGGAGAGACAGAAGACGAAGTGTGTGTGTGTGTGTGTGTGTGTGTACAGAGCTTTGTGGGGTCAAAGGATCAAGGTCCTCCTCTTGTGAGAGCCGTGCTTCTCTCTCCTCCCCGCTCGCCGAGAGGAAGTGTAGCTCATTGATTAGCTATCAGATGATTCCGATAGGACCTGATCGATAGGACTTTGTATGAAAGCCAGGCAGGACCCTCCCTCCTCACTCAGACACACACCCGTGGGTTGACCACTGCATTGCGCAGTCGCATAGACGTCTGGTCGTTTGTTGTTCTCCTGAAGATTCTCCTTTGTGTCTTGAATCGGCCCCTCCAATCGAAGGTTTGCGTCTGTTTCTTTTAGATCCACTTTTTTAAAACTGTTGTCAGTTTGAGTCAAACCTGCAAACTCGATCGAGCAAGATGATTTCACACACTCACTAATTTACACATACACAAGTGCTCAGGCTGAAATGTTAGCCTGAGATTCTTATTGAGACTTCCTCCCTCAGCAGGAAGGTGGAGGAGACAGGGCAAACATTACATAAGTCAGAAATAAGTGTGTGGAATTACTCTCTGAGGCAAGCTGTAAGACTGTGCAATAAAATAACCACCCTGAGAAGTTATTTCATCTGGAAATCCTTTAAATAAAATGATGTTTCAAAAGCAGTGGAGTGTGACACGATGCAAAAGTCAGACTCAACTTAAGAGAACAGATAAGGAAGGAATTGTCTTTTAGTAATTCAGTGGTGGCACAGTCAAACAGGATGCCTACCATTGGAAACTATGAACACAGACTAATTAAATAAGTCACTTGGGTCCAACAACGGACAGAGGGAAACTAAACAGTCAACATGCTGACTGACTGAGAAATCGCTCTGTTTAAAGCTGAGCCAGGCAGTCAGGAGGGAAGACAACAGTATTGTCTTTCACAGAGGCTTGTTTTAAGACTCAGCAGCCTGCAGACTGAACACACATGGAGAAAATATGCTCTTCTAATTGATTAACAAGCAGGCAAATTCTCAGGCGTTCCAAATTTTTCCATGGATATTTCTCCTGGAATAAAACCATGATACAAAAATGAGCCTGAGTCTGATCAGCACCACGGACAGCAGCCGGAAAATCCTACGCTATCATTAATATTTTTTAACATTAGCCGTGGTGTAGCTGTTGACTCCTATTTATATGTGATTATAGCAAATTGATTCAGTATATAATGATGGTGGTCACAGCATCAAAATACACTTACACACAGCTGTGCTGATTTATAGTAAAAAACACACTCTGGTCAGTTTAAAAAGAAAATCCTTGCTTGTTTTCTCACCTGATTTCTTACTGGGAATATATTAAACACATACGGCTCTCACGGAGTGAATGTGTATGTGTGTGCATGAGTGTTTGTGCTGTATCTCTGTTCCAGGTATGTCCTGTGCTGTGAAAGGACAATGATAAGACACCTGTACTCTGACTGCAGTACAGACTAAAAACAGGGCAGGACACCTGTATCAGTTTCTGCACAGGCCACGTCTGTGTCGAAGCATGTTTTTAAACTGAGTGTGAGAGTGTGTGCTCTGTGAGTACATCTGCATGAAGTAAAAAAAGTGAGAGAAATGTCTTGAATAATGTTGTTATTCAGAAGCATGTTTTAGAGTGACACATGTAGCTGATGATGCATGCGGCTCATTGGCTGGTTGATCTGCTCTTTGCACGCAGGTCTGATGTGAAGCATACGAGCAAAGCAGAGAGAGAGATATTTTTTTTAATTATTATTTTGTCAAACACTCAGTTTAATGCTGATGACTCTTTGAACACATTAAAAACACATTAAAAACATTTCCTTCTCCTCAGTTCCACTTAGTCAGACTTCAGTGTCCCTCCCATACACAAATATCTCCCCCTAATGGCCTGCAACTGAATGGACTTCCATTTTCTGTGTCTGAAAGGATTTTCACACATGTCACTGTAAAACACTTTTATTAAAACGTTCTCTCCCATCTTTTTGTTTGTTTTCACAGATATCTTGACACTGGAATGCTGATGTTTCAAGAGCAACCTACGGCACCCAGACTGCCACAAAGCACAATGTCTCAAAAGCATTCAAACAGCGGCTTCAGGGCAACCAATCACCGGCAAACGGAAGCTGAGAGTTCAATATTAAAACAACGATGACAAAATTCATAACAGGAGACTGAAATCACTCACATTCTTCTGCTCCAACAAGGGGAAAAAAAACACAGAAATTACAGATCCTGGACTCCTGGAAATACAACTCCCCCCTTACCATCTGTATTTGCTATTCAAATGGACAAAGAGTATCACAGAACTCCAAATTGTGATTCAGACTTGCCAGAGTTTAGATTATTAAATGTAGGTTAAGTCGAAATAAACATGATGTCCATACCCCTTTAGCACATGCCCAGAAATCAGGATATTGTAAATACATGTACAGGAAATGAATAGGGACATTGATAAGGAATAAAAGTATTGCAGAATAATGTATATAGACATATGAATCATACCTCTAGTGTGTTTATTGTGTTACATGCCCATTACTCCTTTTTTCTTCTATGCCCAGAAAGAATTTAGCACAAAGATTAACCAACGCTCCCTTTATCTCGATAGGAAACATCAACATCTACGTAGAACTAGACGATACTGAATATACAGACATTAAATGGGAAGACACAGTATTTGCCATCTAGCGCACTATTGCAGGAACAGATGCATATGCCACAGAGTGTATGCCTATTAAGTAAACCTGTATCGGTAGCAAGACAGGTTTTTTATCTTCTTTGAACTTTGCTCTTTTAAATAGACAGTCGTGAAAAGGAGAAGACTTAGAGTTTTAAACAGAGACAAACAGGTAAAGAACAAACTTTAAGAGATCCCTGAATCAGTCCCAAATCTTCTCCCGTCCCCCACCTCCCATTGTAAACTACCACAGTAGAGCTGAACACAACTCGAGCTTTAATTTATTCAATAGAGTGTATATGAAACCCCCTCTGTACTGTATATGTAGTGTGTTTTGACCCCCATAGTGACGTGTCCAGATAGACTTCTATGGTTTGGCAGCTCTCTTGTACAGTTCGAGTACAGTTACCTTTTTATTCAGTTCATACCTAAGTGGTTTTCATCATGACCTGCCATTCTTCCTCTATGATCCCTGTCTGGCAAGTCCTCCTCCTCCTCCTCCTCCTGAATCCCCTCCATCCAATCAGAGGGCCTGTATGCCTGCAGACCTCTCTGCAACCAGGCGCTCGCTCAGCTCCCACAGGCTGACGGCGCTGCTCTGGTCCTGGGCCTGGCTGGACGGCAGGCAGCGGAAGCAGTTGTTGAAGTACATGCCGCCCAAGCCCTCCAGCTCCGGAGCAACGGCACAGTACACCGTGGTGGCCGCCCCTTGTTGCTGTGGTTAGAGAAACACAGAGAAAGAAAGAGAGAGACACTTAAATTTGAATCATGAGACTGAGACGACGAGAAGGCGTCAGTCTGCAGGAGGAGACAGAACACAGAGAAATCATCGTTCACCGGCACACTGACTCTAGGACGTGTCCTGTCCAGAGTGAAAGAGAGAGAGGATGCACAGTGGACACCGACCACGCTGCTGTGTCCTCATACATCTACACACACACACACACACACAGAAAAAAAAAAAAACAAGATGGCAGGACAGAGTGTCCAAAGGAAAAGGGAAAGGAAAAAAAACTCTCCACACGCTGTCTCTCCCCTCTCCCTGCAGCCCATAATGACTGGGTCATATAACCATGGGAACAACATAACCCCATACTGTACAAATATTTATATACATATATTTATTTATTTATTTATTTCTCTACCTGGTGTGTACAGTACCTCTGGCTATGTGGGACCATGTGAATGCTACAGATGTATAGACTCACAGATAAAAAGGTGACAAAAAAAAAATGGACAAGAATATTTTACCAGCTTCTGTCTGGATGGGAATCACCAGGAAACCACAGCTTTTATGTATATTGTAAAAGAGCAGGTTTTAATGCCATGGTTATGAATATATATATATGTATATTTTCACATAATGTGCATATGGGTTCAGCCAGGTTTTCAAAGTTGAGAATAAGTATTGGAGATGATGCAAACACAGTTCTGTACCTAAATGTTTTAAATCAGGTCGGTTGGTCACAGATTCACAGATAAGTGATATTTTCACATACAATACACAAACATACACAGACAAACACACACCTCCAGCTCCTTCTCAGTAAGTCCTTTGCCTTTTTTTTTGTTTAAATCTGAAAAATCACTGAAGTCTAAACCCAGAAATTGACTCCTTTTCATATTGTCTCAAATCCGTGACACACTGTAAAAGTCTCAGTATTTGGACCCAACCTGCTAAGTTCTACTAATACACCCCATCCCATCAGTCAGTAATTAGTGGGGATATTCTTGGAGGAGGGAGATTTCTGTGACATTTGAAAATGAAAGTTGAAACTGCAGCAGAATAAACATGTCAGAGAGAATTACACACATAGCAGCAACTGCTCAAAGAGGGATCTTTCATGTTGCAGCTCCGGCTAAAAGCTGCTGTGACAGCTTCCCTGCAAACTCTGGGACTGTAGACGACTTCTGTATGGCCACATGAAATGGCTCGCCTCTTTATCTCCCAATGAGAGGCAGCGAGAGGGAAATGAAGGGGAGGGGGGGAGGTTGGGGTGGACTGAGGACTAATGTTTAGCACAGAGCACTGGCACACAGTGAGACAAGCCCATCCACGCTGTAGTCAAACATGGGCAAGACACACACAGGAAAATACCAACACATGCATAATGGAGCCACATTACATGCCAACTGTTTGAACAGCTTCCTAAAGCAGCTGTAAGACCAACACACACACGAAGTGGAAAGATCCATTGAGGTCTAAAGCACTTACAAGCAAAGTACAAAAATATGTGCATAAATGCAAATGCAATGAGCGAAACACACAGATTCCAAGAAACATTTTTTCTCATTAACACGCAAAGAAACACAGAGAAAAAAACACACACACACACACACACCCTCACAGTTACACCCTCCCCCCCTCTAAGCCCCAAGTAAACTTCCGCCAGGAGGAGCCCTGGTTGGTAACGTCGCAGCAGCAGCAGATTGAGTGTGTTTGAAGCGCAGTGTGATGAGAGAGCTGGTAAACAGCAGATGAAAAGGCAGCATCTCTCTGTGCGCCGCTGTCTGTCTCACCTGCCAGTGGGGCGATAACTTCATCCACATCACATGTCGCCATATCAAAGACAGACAAATGCCAGGCAGTGTCTCCGAGTTGCAGGTTCACACGCGCTCAGTTTAGCTCATCTCCCTCGCTTAGGGCATCTGATTTAGCTCGTCTGAAAGCCAAATGCCTTTTAAACGCCACTGAAGATTTCAGGGCTGCGGGCTCTGGCTTGCTGACGCCCCCTTGAACTTGGCTGACTGTCAAAGCAGTTTGTTTGTGTCCAGTTACCAAACACTGGCCCTGCTGAAGGTTGAAATGGTGATAAAATAAACTTTCATGTTCATAATCCAGATGTTTGTGGCCAACTTTAGAATGAAGTCTTCAGAATTTTCTGCTGAAGTTCTTCTATTTAAAATGTTTTTTTCCAGACTTTGCAAGCCTGCCCGTCTGTTTCTCTGCATTCTGTAACAGTCTAGTTAGCGGTGCATGGATAAGTACATGAACTGGGCTATCTTACTGGTGTTTAGCTCATCCCCCTCACCACTTGACCTTGTGACCTCCGTAGAAGATAAGGCTGATGAGATTAGGCATTAACATGCTCAACCACCCACCACGGTCATCTATCATTGTGAGTGTGTGTGTGTGTGTGTTTGCAGATAGTGGGCAAAGGGGTGTGCAAGGTAGCAAGAAAAAAGAACAAGAGGAGAGTGTGCAACAACCTCCGACACACCCATATTACACAGTCACACATAAACGCATACAGTATTCACATGTGCATGCCTGAACACAAGCTTCGCCTGCACTCTGGCAATGGACCGATTCACAAACAAACACTCAGAACAATCTACATGAAAGGTAATGTCACTGAACCAGTGTACATCACACACATCTCTGGTGTAACAGCCATTTCTAAGGTCCATTTCAGACCAAATCAGACGCCGCAGCGATCACTGCAGGTTTGTGCAGAGTTGTTGGAGTGTCTGCCAATTTGCAAATGCAAATTAAGTCTATGCACTTCCTCTTAGCACGAGTTTTCAGTGCTGCTCAGTCTGACTGTCCAGTCAGTTGATTGGCCACTGCAGCCTGAGGTCAGGTTGTGTTCCTCAAAAAGCTGATTCTATCTCAGCCTTTCTGCTGCAGAGCTGCTCTGTAATTTGTAAAAATTTTGGGGGGTTTTTGCAACCCCTCTGCAATCTGCACAGTGGTAGCTCAATCTGACTTCTCACATTTAAACAAATGGAACTTGTATTTTCGCTCTGACGCCTGATTTGGGCTGAAGTGGCCCTAAACAGATATGAAACTGTAGATTATGCCTGTAAATTAAGCCGTGTACAAACTGATGAATTTTTGCTGTGTGTCTTTCTATCCTCTACAACTAAATGTGAGTCATTATCTGTGTACAGTAGTTTTCAGAGAAACATCTGTAATTTGTTCTCTACTGCCCAGAGCTGTGGACTTTGACTTGGACTTGCCTGACAGCTTGACTTAACATGAGACCATCGAGACATGAGAAAAGAGTCTGACTGGATAAATTCTCAATAGCAATGAAATTAAAACATATTGCAATTTGCTGTATTGCAGGTTAATGCAAAGGTTTGTAGTTGCAGTAAATAAAGTACATTTAGTCCTTCATTGTGATTAAATTTATGATTGTCTGGTTGCACTGCCTATTGCTGTGCAGTTAAGAAGAACAGTCATATGGATTTACTTCAAAAAATTCATTCTAGGCCCTCCAAATTATCCCTCAACTTTATTTTAGTTAAAAATTTGGCTACATATTATTATTCTTTCAGAGATTAAATAAATTGAATAGAGGAAAATTGATTTTAGCTGTTTAAAACATAAGTCAAAAAGTTTTGACTGGTGCCATGTCATCATTTAAAGACTCAAATAAAACATTTTAGACTCGACCAGGACTTAACACTCGGCTTAAACATTCCTCAACAGAAAACCAGCTCTGCTGCTCTTAACGGGGAGGGGAGAAGATGGGACAGATGGAGTGCACCAAAACAATCCTAAATTTAAATTAATCCTCTCTGCTAATAATAAAACATAAGGATCACAA
The DNA here is from genome assembly GCA_034780835.1 of Ctenochaetus striatus. Taxonomy (NCBI): domain Eukaryota; kingdom Metazoa; phylum Chordata; class Actinopteri; order Acanthuriformes; family Acanthuridae; genus Ctenochaetus; species Ctenochaetus striatus. The sequence continues at coordinate 10,987,857 of JAUZTA010000028.1, read as the reverse complement.
CAGCACAGCAACATGACAAACCAAAGGAGCAGGACGGGACCAAGCGAGAGCAGATTTTACTTCTGTGTTTATCTGATTTTGTGGGGAATAAAACACACGCAAACGCTGAGAGATTACTCACAAAACACTGCAATAAGGTGACTCTAGATAAGCAGCAAAGAGCCTGCACTTAGTCTAGGATCCACTAATATGGCTCTAGAACTGCTCTGGGATCAGATCCAAGTCTTCCAATCTAAGTATCTACCCTAAACCCGAGGACCTCATGGACTTGCAATAGAAATGTGCTTGTATAGTGTTTCGCAATAACCGGTTTGCTGAGAACTCCTTATTGAGCGTATTCAAAAGCAAAAAAAAGGTTCATGTGGGGGAGACGTGATGTTAAATTAACAGTAATGTTACTTTGCTGTGTTCTGTTCTGTGTCTTCATCATCCAAGTTGTACTCAGCTGTATGAGCTTTCTCTGACCCTATGCATGTGACCCTTCACCCCCTCCCCCCAAACATCTGACGTTATGACAGCGACCTCTCCCTCTGACCTGGATGTAAATAAACCCAGTACTGTAGAGCAGTCTGTTTTTTGGCCCATCCCTGTACATAAGAACCTGTAAATACAAACAGCTATGCATGCTGAAAACCTAGCAATTCTTTCAGGTACTTTTATAATCCCCCAAAATTCTCATATGGCATGTGCTGAAAAAAAAACAGAATAATTTAAAAAAGTAGAAAAAGGAAAAGATTAAAGGCTAAAAAAAAAAAAAAAAAAAGTTTAAAAAAAAAGA
>JAUZTA010000028.1:10959427-10973274 GCA_034780835.1 Ctenochaetus striatus | reverse complement strand
AACTGGGGCGCGGGGGGGGGGCCGGGGGGGCCCCGACTCATTCACACTAATATTCATTTAGGAAGCCGGTCTTCATCTAACAGTTACACCAGTTCTGCAGGGACGATGCCTTCACTCACAGCATTCACAAGGGGGTGTTAAGTATATATGTGTTTAAAACACTCCCTGCACCCCTAAGACATTCATCAACGTGACAACGCTGCGTGGCGGCCCCCCCCAATATCACTCCGCAGGGGCCTGCCGTTGGCCTGTCACAGGAATGGCTGTCTATAATTATGCCTGTAGATAAAGCAGGGACAAACGTGGGTCCTGCATGATTAACTGGGTTGCTGTTTGATCACATTTGACTAATTTGTGGCATAAATCTTCAGGCTGGCGCCCCTGCTAGAGACCATTAGCCCTGACACTGACACCGCTGACACACGCACACACACACACACACGCACACACATACACATGCTCAGTGCTCATACCTTTAAGAGGGACTGCAAAAAGGAGGGGTGAGCTGTTGCTTCTAGTGCTGCTGCGTTGGTGGCAAGAAAATATGAAAACAAAATACGTACACTCGCTAACAATTTCTGGTAACATCAATTCCCAAACTCTATCTGAATGAGGCCAAGGGTGGGGAGCGGGGGTGTAGGTGGGGCAGTTGGTACACCTAAGCACTATAGAGAGAGAGAAATGCAGGTGTACTGGATTATAATATTAAGCAAACATGAGCTCCGAGGTCTAATTATGACACAGGGGAGGTTAGAGAGCGAAGAGAGAGAGAGATTCAGTACTGTGTGGTGGAGTGGATGCTGAAGCCAGCAGAACCAGCCTGGTCATTTGTAAACAGGTAACGATGCAGGCCAGGTGTATGAGCATATGTACCAATGAGCAAGGGTGGAAACAGGGGAAAGAGGGAGGGAGTCAGAGGAGAGAAGGAAGATGGGGGAAGAGAGTGGGAGGAGTAGAGGGAGGATCTAATTAGGGTGAATTTACAGTGCCCCGTGCCAAACAGCTAAAATGGCCAACTGGGCACAGAGATTTATTACTGGGTTAAATTAGGTTGTCTGGGGCCACCTGCAGCTGTCAATTGTCACAAAGATTATTATAACTGCAGAGAAAGACAACAGTGACGTAACACTAGCCACACAAACGCACGAGACGCGCATTGTTACATATGCAGGCTCGTGAAGAGAAACCGATATTCTTTTGTGTTTAGGACAATATCAATCGAGTCAAGTGAGCGATTAAGAATGATGCTTGAACCCATTTAGCATGAATCAATGATTCTCTGGACAGAAGGTTTCCAGAGCAAGGAACCTTTGCCTCCATTTGCATCAGTATCCTTGATCAAATCTGCAAGGTAAACAGGTTTAAAACCTGATGGGGGATATTAAACTTGCAGATTGAGCTCGACGGCCCCTCCCCAGGCTTGTCTGAAGCTTGAGGCTGGGGTTTGGGCCTCTGCATTTAACTCTTGCTGCTGAGAGCAAGGACGTGGCAAAGCGAGCCAGAGCAGCTGAGCAGCCATACTTTCATGGTCGGTTTCCATTTAAATATCTCACTGACAGGGAACATGGCGCCATTAAGGCGTCCCGAGGGCCCGGCACGAGAGGAGGAAATGGGCAGATAAAACCCCCCAGGGGAGAGGAGGGGGGTGAGAGAAGGGCCACGCTGCCTTTAACGGTGGGACCTGCTCTTAAAACTGTACAGGCACTACTCCATCCATTCAGTCCTCCGTCCCTCCACACCCAAAACAACCTTGTCTCTCTGGAACAAAAGCAGGATTTATCTAGCAAGACTTACAGCCCCAACCTGACTTTCTTCCTCTGCTGGCAGTATGAGGTCATATAGCATCTGTAAGTGCACATGAGTAAGAGTGTGCGCGTTCACATGAAATAGTAAAAGATTCCTTCAAGCCCCTACTGTACAGTAACTCTCATCCATTTATTACACAGAGGACTGTACCTAGAGGACACCAAGCATAGTTAACACAGAAGCAAAATGAGTTGGTGTTTTCAGGCCCTGACATCGTCTTTCCCTGGTCTGGAATCTTTTCTGTCTTGGTCTCATCGCAGTTTGAAATTAAAACTCATATACAAGTTTTTTCAATGATCATCAGACTTTTTGTTCATCATTCACCGGGTCAAAACACCAATAATCTTTGGTTGCAGCTTTTCAGATTTTAACATTTTCTGAGAGTCTTTAAATTCATGTTTCTGTAAAATATTCAGTCTAACCATTTTGGTCTGTTGTTCAGAAAAAAACAAGAAATAAAAACATGATTTATTTTCATTAGCTGCCTTTTTATATGACTGATTGATGGACAAAGAAAATTAATGATAGGTTAATCAGTAATTAAAATGAACATTAGCTGCAGCCCTAATTAGGTGATCTTTTAGCGAAGAAATAATCACTGTTACAAGATAAAGTACAGCCACGGGAGCTGACATCCTTGCATTTGTTCTAATCTATTTGGGCTCTTTATGGCAAACAAAAACAAACATGTATCATTAAACTTAGTGCACCTACTTTCTATCCTTACAAATAAAGTGGTCTTGTTCTAAGTATGCTGCTTTTTCATTTGTTCTATCCAACTGGGCTACAGACATTTAATTGAACAGCTTAAAAGCGATGTAAGGGTTGGCTTTGGCGGAGATGTGTTGTTTCGTGCACCTGTAAGGCAATGATCTGTTCGTGTCATAAGGCACTCCACAGCAATATGTTTGCAAATTTTTGCTTGGTCAGAGTATACCTTTCCATATGACAAAGCACTTTTTTTGAGGAAACATAAAAGTGGTTCAACTTCATATTAACGTCTCTTTGTCTTTTGTCATTGGTTGGAACTGTCTGGGTGCGCCAGTGAGGCAGTCTTGTTTTAAATGGATGCAGGGTCTGCATTACATCACACAGCTCCACTGTGTGTATAAACTTGGCCTCAGTCTAAAGGTTTTAAAATTCACAATCACGTCTTGGTTGTTTTGGGTCTCAGTCTTGTCTTGGTCTAAACTGATCAAGTCTTGGCTACAACGCTGGTGTTAACTATGCTGTGCTGCAGTCAGCTGGGTCAGGAATCTTAACCGTGGACGCTGCCAGGCCCAGAAGTTAAGTGGCTGTCAGAGAGGGTGAAACACAGCACCAAATGGCTCTGACATACAGACACAAATGAGCAAAGCCAGCCAGCCAGAAGGCTGACCAGCCAGGCAGGACAGTGGCACCATGAAGACACTGAGCAAGTCTGAGAAAGAAAGAGAGAAAGAGAAAGAGAAGTGGTAGTGTGAGTGTCTGCCGGTGATTTACTTATACCTCTTCTCTTCCCACAATTCAGCGTTCAGGGGCTACACTCCACCAACCCCCCCACCTCTCTCCGTGCCACCGTCCATCCTGCCAGGCCCAATAAAGGTCAAGTCCCTGCCTTCCTCTTTAGGAGCTCATTTGCATCCCGCCGGCAAACAGCCAGTCAGGGCTTGTTCAAAGGGCCTGCTAATCCAATCAGATTGCTCATCTGTGAGGCCTTATCGCCACAGACACCAGCATCTGTGGGAACCACATCACAGGGCATCACAGGGCTGCTGGTTGTGATTGGTGGAGACAGAGAGTCAGAGGGAAGTATGCATCACAAGGCTTCAACACGGCTCGAAGTTAGCCAGGACTGACAGTCAGAAAGCAGGGAAGGCTTACCCAACACTTCCCATGTTATGACGGCTGCCTCAGGAACGGTACGGATACATATTGGGTGTGAAATATGAATTAGACCAGTAGGATTTCATCTTTATCTACTGTTGAGCACAGAGCAATAGTAATATGTGGTATAGGCTCAATACCAAGAATTAATAGTAAAAATAAAAGCCCAAAAATTCATATTTAACAAAAAACCTTTTAGTTTCGAAAGTGAATTTCAAAGTTTAGCAGCACCAACAAAAAAAAATTAAAGACTTAGCAACCAGTAGGAAGTTAAGGTGAGTCGCTGAAAAAACAAGAGACAGTGAAAACACACACAAAAGGCAGAGTATAAAACAAATGAATGGGTATAAGAACTGATGTATATGTCCTTCAGCCCCAGAGGGATGCAGCAAACCTTGTGTAGGTTAATGTCTTACTTTCTGCACACACACACACACACACACATGCATACACAGAGCCATATCACCAGTACAACAGCAGCCACAGGAGTAAAAACACAGTTTGCTCATTCAGGTATATAAGCTACAGAGGTGATCTGGCTGTGCGAGTGACTTTGCGTCCAGGGACACGGCCGGACATAAAGGGACATGGGGGGACATAAAGGTACAAGGGAACAGAGAAAACCAACTTGGCCGTCCTTGCACACAATCCCACGGAGACCACAGCCCCATCCGTCTCTCCTTCTCCGCTCACGCTCCCACCATTTCCACCTCTCCTCCCAACTCTCCTGCTCCTTCTTCCCATCCTCCCTCTCTTCCTAATGCAATCTGCCCCCTGCAATCCCTCCTCCTCCTCCTCCTCCTCCTCGCCACGGATTGTCTCGCCCTCGCACTTGCTCTCGACCCCGCTGGTGTCACTATTAGCAGCATCACTGTGCGATCACACGGCCGCTGAGGTATGGAGGCCGAGTCAATGAAGCGTGGCACACAAAGACGTCCATAGACCCCCATCGTCACTGCTTCCTCCTACTCCCTCCTCAATAATTCTCTCTCCCGCCTTTTCCCATCCCTTCCTGATCATTAGCTTGGAATGCAGCCAGCTTGCATTCAACTAGACAGACCAACTGTATTTTTTTTTTTTTACATATATTCCTGTACTCTCCTCAATAGCGGTTCAGCATTTTACTACATCTACATTTAAACTTAAAAACTTCCTTCCTGTGACTTAGAATTAAAAATGATAAAGCAGTCCTTTTTTATGGTTGCTAACTATTATGTGAGTTGTCATTTTTAAATAGTGGATGTATCACTGTGCATCAGAACTACAGTTTGTCGGCTGCGTGACCTGCTCTTTGTCCCAGCCCTGGCAGACTATTAGACCTGGAGCAAGGAGTCAGAGAGGTGAGACAGGCGTGAGGAGGAGGCAGAGGTGGATCTATAACAGCTCTCCAAGCAGGGCGCTGCTCGAAGAGACACAGCTATGGATTCCACTCATCCCTCTCTTTTCTCTTACTCTCTCCTTTTGTGTCCGAGTGTGTAAAGCTACATGTGTGCAGCATGTTAGTGAAGAGGCGTGTAAATGTGTGTGTGTGTGCAGCCAGTGCATGTGATAAGCCTGTAGTAGTAGTGGTCCTGTGAGGGACCTAAGGCCCTGTTCTCCTGATTAGTCATTTATCAGGCCTGGCAGCCCAGACCCACCATAATCACTCTTCTCTTCCCCCTCCTCCTTTTCCCCACGCTGATCCCCCTCTATCCCCCTAGATCTCCCCTATATCCACCCTTACAACAATGCTCTCCATCCCCCAACACCAAAGTCTATATGGTGGTGTGTGTACATGCCCATCCAAGCTCTACCTGCCTCTCTCCGAGCTGCACCCGCTCCATCCACCTTGTCCTCTACGCTCACTCCTCTCTGTCTGAGTGTGTCTAGCCAGGAGCCCCCTTTTTCGCTCTCCTCTTCACAAACTCCAATCCAATTTCTCTTCTTGTCTGACCGTGTTGTGCTTGAGCTAAAGAGGCAAAGCAGCAGCAAAAGACAAATTTCCAATTTGTCGGTTTGAATTTTGCGAGCCGGAGCTGTTTGATGCTGAGAAAAAAAAAAGAGAAGAGGGGCAACATGATGAGAGAAAGATGGGAGGGCAAGTGTCTTCCGGAGCGGCAGGAGGACCTCCCTATCAACCAGTGCCACACTTCTACGTCCTGCCATGTCAACAGCGAGGGATTAGGGTACCAGACGTATTGAGGAGGCCAAAATGAGTTAATGCAGTTAACCAGCTGCTTCTTCTCAACCTGTCTTCCCTCGGTCGGGAGAAATTGGAAAAGCTGTCTAGCCAAGGAGAGGGAATGTAATCTGGACTATGCAGACTGGAGGATACGGGCACATGAAAGGGTTGTCCTCCTGCTTCCCATGTCTCTTTTCTCTTTCCTTCACCCTTCCTTACATCATTCCCACTCTCTCTTCCCTATCTCTGTAAGAACGGGAGGGAATGTAGAAGGAGGAAGGAGAGAAATATGGACAGAAAAAAAAAAAACATATTTAGAGGAGGCTGGACCCAAATGAGGTTAAAAGAAAAAAAGAGGAGAACTGAGGGGTAAAAGGCATAGTATGGATATGGGGAAAGAGAACAAAGAAAGTGTGTGTATGTGTGTTATTAAAGTGCATGGCAGCTGTTTAAACCCCCTGGGAGATAACAGCTGGGTCTGCACCACAAACACACACTCCTCAACATATCCCTCACTTCATTTCTCCTTAACAATCTCCATATCCCTCCATCCCCGGCCTCATCTTTTTTCTCAAGCTCCTCTTGGACAAAAGTGGTAGTGTTTCCCAGACTGAAGACTGCTTTTCCCATGAGCACCACTGCCTCGCCGTAAATAAACATCTTGATGCTAGCATGTGAACTTTCATTTTGAAGCAGGAGAACAAGTGACAGAATATATGTTTTTGATACTATTTCTCTTTTAAATACAATTTTTTTCTGCTTAAACCTAAGCAAAGGCTGTTAGTGAGAATTTCATACAGTTGACCATGTTTTAGAAAGGCTGAGTTGTTGAAGAGCGCTGACTGTTGTAAATAGATGGTCAAGGGGTAACGAGTGTCTTAAAGAGTGACTCCAGAGGGTCCTGACAGACTCAGCATGTGACAAGAGGACAGAAAAAGTGTTGGATTTCACAGGGAATCGAACCTGGTGACAGACTTTAAGAGTAACTATAATAACTGAATGGCGAGCTAGAAAGATACATTGGTGTAAATGGATTTTTTTTTTCTTAATTGTCACTTTTATTGGCTTATTTCTCTTCCAGTTTTGTTGATTTTTTTTTCTCCACTGCCAAAGCACTGCTCAGCTCTCGCTATTCAAGAGTCAAAAAGCACTCTGGTCTCTTTAAATAGTCTCCATGTAAACAAAGCCAGCAATTAGGTGAGAAGAGTTTAAAAGGAGTGTGTCGCACTACAACTACGAACCGGGCTTTAACCACACCTCTCCCCCACTGACTGTGCCTCTTTATAGAGCAGTCTGTGTAATAGGTGCTCTCTTATAAAACACAGCGGCGTGTCACACACACATTACTCAGCCCACCGCCCCTTTAAATGATCCAAAGATGTATGAGGCCATCTGTGGGCCGCAATTAAATACCAACCCCTTTAATTCAGCTGCATGCTACATTACCGCCCTCCGTCCAAAGCTCTATGGACCAGTAACACGACTGGGTGATGTCACACAACAAAGTACAGCAGAGTTAGTTACTGGTGTTAATATGCTGTGTTGAGTTTGAAAGTCTTATTTACTCTCAATAAGCGACACTAAATGTATTGGTATTATTTCACTATATTTGATACCACTGGTAGAAAGACGACAGAGGGGAAAAAAAAGTTAATTCTGCACGCCACAGACCAGGCAGGGTTAAATGACAAAACTATTGCATTGCATAAATCACTTTTCATCCTCTGCTCCTTCCAAATCCCTCACTCCTTCCTCTCAGCTCCTTCTCTGGCAATCAGTGAAAGAGGTTCATGAAATTAGTCTGCTGCTGAACACATTCGTCGGATTTCTCTTATTTCACTTCACTCCCATCTGATTGCCTTTCATTGTCGGACTCATAAAAGTCTATCTCTCTGCTCTTCCTGTATCTCCTCTAGCTTCTTAGAAAATCGAAAAAGACCATTCCCCAATTATCTGTCTGTCTCTCCTTCATTTTTTCCTCTCTTTCTCCCTCTGTCACAATATGTTCTTCTGCTAAATTGTCTCTCTCCACATTGCCATTCCTCGTCCATTGACTGCGCTGGCCTTGTCTCTGAGCGCTAATTGTCTCATTCTGAGGACGTACGGATGCTAGATGGGTGCTAGATGTGTTAAAGAGACAGACTGTGAAACCAGTGTGTGACTGGCAAATTACATCCTTGGCCTTTCTATGGTTGGCAAAGACACTTAATAAGCTCTCAATGTGTTCAACAGCTAGGTGAATAGTTCACTGGCTTCGCTGTTGAATCTGAATAGCTCCGAAAGATGGTGCACAGACACAGAGTGTGTGTGAGTGTGCATGTGTGTGTGTGTTTGGTATGGTGTTGTTTGTATTCTCTGTGCAGTCCACCCTGAGTTCTTCCCAGTGACAGGATCGGGGCAGATCAGCGTTTACTTACAGAACAACTCACCTGAGGAAAAACTCTCCTCTCAGCACGTCGCCCTTTTTCTCCGTCTGCCTTTCTACTGCTTCGCTCTTTTTCTCTCTCTCCTCTTCTCTCCCTCTGACTCCTCTGTCTCCGACCCAGACAGAGATCCCCCTGAGCTACTGTACTCAGCTCCTCCCTCTCCCCCTTTTTTCTTTTTCAGTTTTTGTTCTCTAACCCTATCTGTCTCTTTTTATATCATGCTCTCTGTAAAGATACCCTGTGGGAGGGCAGTATCCAACAAACAAAACCGCACACACCGACCGTGCGTGCTCGCTCTGACATTGACGTGCATGCGGTGTGCATCACCCGCAACACCACCTTCCACTACGGTTTTCACTGATACAAGTGACGGGAATAAAAGACTCTGCTGTTCACTGCCTCTTTCTTTCGCACACATCCCCACATAGGCACAAACATACATACTCACAAACACACACACACACAGACAAGAACCCTACCAAATGCTCTATTTTCTGCCGCTGTGTGGTGATTTATGAAAGGTGTTTCTCACAGCAGGCAGATAGTCCTGTTTCGAATGCTTCATTTCATAAATCTATTCTCCATTCTCATTCGTCTGCATCCCCTCCTTCGCCTCCTCCCTCTTATTTCCTCTTTTCTCCCCTGTGCAGGACTCCCTCAACCTCTGTTGACACATGCACAGTGTATTGTATGTGTGTGTGTGTGTGTGTATGAGTGAGTGAGTGAAAAGAAACAGAGAGAGAGTGAGACTCCAATTTCAGTATTGATATCACAGATTTCACACACCAGGCACCGAACTGTCTGAACACTTTAAAAGAAGCCCCTTGCTGCAATAAGCCTCCGTCTTATGCCAACAGAGACTCATAGGCGTCAAATCAATGACCGACTAATTGTTTAAAAAGCTTCTGCTGCACCACCGCGAGGGGCAGAACCTTTGCTCCTGACATCAATCCAAAGCAAGGAGCTGCTTCTTTTTTATTGTCATATCGTTTAGGTTGTTTATACATCGTCTCCTGAAGTGTCTCACAAAAAGATCCCAGGTCAGAAGTCTGAGATCAAATGTTGAAGAATTAATAAAACAGTGGAGGGCAGGGAACTCTTCTCACGTCCTTGTGCTGTTGCATCTATAATACATGACCCACTATCAAGGACCATCACAGCTGAGAGCGACAGACTTGGTGCGGCATTTCGGTCATTCCAGGTCATAAATCCAGTAATCTATATTTCAGGAGTTCTCTTGTGAAGGCGAAGCCCCTCTGTTGTTTATGATGAGTTATAAAAGATTCCTTTTTGTTTTCCTCTATACTTTTTTAATCTTAGTTTTAAGTGCCTTATCAATCTTTAATGCGGCTGGTCTTCCTGTCTTTTGTGTGATGGCTTTGATGTTAGCCTGCACTTTCCCTACCTCGATCCCATGTATTTTTCATACCCTCTCTGACAGGGAGCTACTCAAGCACAATGCATCCCACATTGCATTGTTCAAAGTTTTAGTTTATGATAATGAAAGATTTTTGATTCCAAAAAAATATAAACATCAAAGAAACCGAACCATTACAAAAAGACACTGAATCAAATAAATCATAGACATCTATGGTCAAACGCCCCAATTTCACAGCACTTGCCTTTTAAAATAAAAAGCAATTTTCCCAGCAGGTTAAAGCTTCTACACTTAAAGTTTTGATAACTTATTACAACTAAAGGGGTGATCGTGCTGAGACTAATAGGCAAATATTGCAGTCATAAATTGTGGTTCATTTGTTTAGTTCAAGCATGGATGCACCAAGCCCATGCAGAGCCAGAGCAGCTCTGTGCTAGAGACTCGTGGTACTCTGGCTGCTGGATGTACAGCGCAAAGTAGCGCAGGGTCAGGTGGGGGTGCCATTAATTAAAGGCATGTGCTCTATTGAAGCGCCTCTCCGCAATGCACTAAAACAAGTTTATAGGCCTCCACTGCCCACATTCTCTTACCCCACTTTTCATCTCTTTGACAAAATGCCCTCTCCCTCGTCAGAGCATAACTCTCTGCCTGCTGACAGCTTCAGGATTACAACTGCGTGGAAGAGGGTGAGGTGGGAGAGAATGGGAGGTAAGAACTGGGCTCCTCAAAGTCATCATGGCAGCCGTAGATTACAAAGTATCCTCTCCCTCACTCTTCTTGGCAGGCGGACAGCGTGCGGCAGCGTGCATGCTGATCAGATGTGGGAAAGATGAGGGGGAAAGGACAGTGGGACAGGATCGTATAGCCTGGGCCCTGGGAAGAAAAGCCACCTGATCCCACAGCTGCTGGTGGAGCCCAGGCGCCTCTCGCTCTCCCACTCAATAGGTGGAGACAGGAAGGGCCGGCATTAGCTGAGTGATGTGACTGGAGCGTTAGCAGTGTTTCCATCGGCTCTTTGTGTCTGGGTTCACACCTTGGTGACTGACATCCAGTTGTTTCTGAAACAAAACTCGTAGCATCAGATGATTATGGCTGTCATAAGTTATAGCGTCTATTGTACAAATCCTGCTTTATTTTATAATTAGTTCACAATCTGCAGGTCAGCTATATGACTTTCATTCCTTTTTTTTCAAGCTTATTTGTTAAAGCAAAGCCTGAGCTGGATGTAACTGGAGTCCTGCTTTTGATAACTCATGTATAGATTTGATCTGTGGTTCACTGTTAGATTTCAACCCTCAAAAACACCACAGAAGCACTAAATATGTGTGTTGTATTTCACTAAATATGTGAAAGGAAATATAAAAAAAGGGAAAATGCTTAAGTAAAAACATCATTCAGGCACACCATTGAAATAACTGTAAATTCTAGGAAATTTCCCAAAGGCCTGGCCATGACTCAAAGTCTCGTCTAAAGTTGTAAAACTCAGAGCTATCGGTACATAAGGCAAAGACACTGAGATTAGTGGATCACAGAATGTGGTTTCATGTCCTTCAGGCTCACATATCCTGCTACTTCTATATCTCTCTTTACTGTGTGTGTGTGTGTGTGTGTGTGTGTGTGTGTGTGTTAGACTTTGCCCAGGAACTATTCTGAGCTCCCACACAAGCATATATGCACACACATATACACACAAACACTCACACACACACAAAGGCAGTGGCAGGAATAAGTGAATGATAAAATTTTACTCTAAATTAACAACAACAACTACACTTGCGAAATGTGTGGAATAAAACCTTCACTTATAAAAAGTCAGTAGGAGTTATTAAAGAAAACCACCAAATATCCAAGTGGCAATAAAACACACTCTTTAGACTGACAGCAAATCCGTCTAAACAAGCTAAGTAAGATTTAATTGCGTGTTGTCATTAACTGTTTTGCCTTATTTGCAATATACTTTAAAAAATGCATAAATATGTGTAGACTCATTATCCAAGACAGCAGTGCTTTACACATTGATCTAAATATTGCAGTTGCTGCGGTAGAAATATGTATTTTTATTTTAAAATGAGAATAAATAATGACAGATTTGGCATATATTCTGTTTTTTTTTTCCAATCAGAGCTATAAAACTATATATCTTCATTAGTGAATAGAGTCAATAAGGGTATCAATAACATAAAGGGCAAAAATTTGACTGACAAGTTTAAATGAAAGTATTCTAGTAGTGTCAAATAAATCATTCCCTGGTACTAACACTCTTATAAGCGAAGCTCAGTTCACCAAACATTCTGTTTGAAGCTTCTGATGTTTTCACTGGATGGATGAACAACTTTCACCTGATAAAATAAAAAACATAGCAAATAATTTGGTGATGCTGATGTCAGGTTAGTGTAATCTCTGCAAAACAGGTCCTCCATCTGTTCTTGCCTCAAGGAGTGCTCCTCCAATTTTTAACATATTTTATATCCCAAATTAAGACGTGCTAAAGTCTATATGCTATTGATTATCAATGTGTAAATAAGTGTTAAAAAATTAATATCATTGGCTGCTATGTGTAGAAGTTACTTTTATTGAAGCTTTATCTTATCTCTTTTTCAGATTGTGCCCACAGATTTTGAAGATTAATTAGACTTCTCAACCTATACAGACCAAAAAAATCCATAAAACTAAAAGCCTAAAACTTTGATTCCACTGTGTGTGCTGTTTGAAAAGGGACACATTATTGACACACTTCCCTGGCTTATAGTTGAGGATTTCTAACCTGAATGTTAAATGTGTTTTAAAAAAAGATTTTTTTGTGGTATTTTTCCTAATAACAAACCAGTTCCTCTTAAAATAGCTGTAGGCATAGAGGGCTGACTACATCATCGGTGCCACATAACATATCTTCTATTTTGCTCGTTGTCTCATTCCTAAAGAAACAACTGCAGTGCTATTACTATTTTTACACTCTTTTGTTTACTCTCATGCAGTCACCAAGAGCCATAGTTCTCTAACTTCTGCCAACAATCTCAACTAGTCCTGACAAGGAGAAAAAACACAAGCGATCCAAGGTGACCAATCACAGATCCTGTTCTCCTAACATGGTATGTCTGTAGAAACCAAAGCCTTTATTTTTTTCAGGAGGCATATACATGACGGCTATGTGTGTAGCTTCCATATGACATGTAGTGCTGCAGGGATGAGTCCTAAAACCCAGATATATGTTAGCGTTGTCTTCCCTCCTCCTTCTCTCATCTCAAGGTAGGTTTTTTTGTTAGATGCAGTGGTTGTAACAGTCTTAAGAGAATTTTCATGTTTTGTACCACGATATAAAATACACAACCTATCACATGATTTTTTAAGCTTTTATGTGGTGTGACTGTCGCTCACAAGTGGCTTGGGAATTAGAATACGGAGGTTGTTAAAATTCATTATGCCACAAACAGGAAGTAGTCTACACACTAGTCCCCCCTAATAGATCTGTTGTGTTTATACTTGCGTTCTTTAGAACTGCTCTAACTGAAACATTTCAACATGTTCAAGCTGTTTTGTATATAGTATAATGTAGTTGGACATTTAGTGGTGTGTGATGATAAATTCATTCAACATGGATGCTATTTTTTTGATGTTAGATTTTTACTTCTGGCAATTACATTCACTCTTCAAAAACCATTAAAATCATGTCTTCTGTTTATATTTTTGTACTGAATAAAACATGTGAGCATCCTTGAAAATTTGTATGCCCCAAATCTATTTTCTGCAATAATCTGGAATTCATGAAAATGTCCCATTGGCAGTTTAGCTGAGGGCAATGCTAACCTCCTGGTTTGCCTACAAAAATACATAATCTCAGCAGCACTTTATAACTCATTCATGTATGCCTCTAAATTTTTATCTTTAAAGTGCATAATCATAAAAAACAGAGCCAGATGTAAACTGCTGTAGCCACAAGCTAACAGCTAACACACTAGCCGGCTGGTCAGTCATATCCAATATATGTAAAGCGTCTTTTATCTTTTCCTTGCTATATAGTTTAATTCGTCAAGTTCACACAGTTTATTCAAAGGATTATTACCATCAACCAGTGGCGGGCCGTGCATTTTACACCTAGGCCTTCGGTTGATCTGTCTAAATCAATCCACCCCTCGATAACTATTTTATGGCTATAAAAACCATCTTATTATGCAGAAATGCAGTATAAAGAGTCGTTCCAGCCCAGATAGAT
>JAUZTA010000028.1:10853287-10864005 GCA_034780835.1 Ctenochaetus striatus | reverse complement strand
TCGGCGGCACACAGCCATATTAATACCCCCCTGCCATGCACACACACACACACACACACAACAAAAACAAGCACAGCAATCAGTGACTAGCTCACTAATTAACGCCCTTACAAAGCATCTCATTAGCATGTGTTGTAGAAAGGGGCAGTGGGGGAAATAAGCATTTTGGATTAAAAAAAGAAAAGAAATTACAAAATAAGACCATGTATGGCTGTATGTGTGTGTGTTTATGTGTCTGTGTGTGTGTGTGTGTACAGATTGTATTCTACTCAGGGGCCAAGGGCCTTGGTTGGCCCACCGAGCAGTGGGCTGCTTCTCAGGAGAGTCCATTACAGCTCTCTGAGGGAGACATTGGAGTCAAAGATAAGCAGAATTTTAAAGGCAATCAGGAAAAATAAATCTCTGGCACGCAGGCAACACTTTGGTTGCTAACCATCAACTTAACCTGCCTGTACTGTGAGCAGAATAGAAGATGGATAGGTGAGGGGCTGTGGGAAAAAAGCCAAGTTAAGTCATAGTTAAGGCAGAAGCCAAGAGCTGCAGAGCTGAAAGATTTGCATAATAGAGTTACAGTAAGGACTCTATATGACAATAATATATTGCAAAATATAAATCTGTTAATGCACATGAATCAAGATTCTGGCTCTTGATCTAACTGCCTTGTTTATTTTTTGGTGCGATTCTGTTCCAACGCTTTACTCTCAGCATTTTCTCTGTCCGTCTTCACATCTCCCCCAGCACCCATCTGCTGCTTAATCCCTTCCCAGTTTTTTACTGTGACTTCATCACCGCCTGTAAAAACAGCCCCCTTTGAACCCTATAAAAGCAACCAGCATCAGGCTTATTGTAAAACACAATCATAAGGTAAATGTTTATCCCCTCTCCGCCACTCTAAACTCCCCTAATGAGCCTGCTGGAGGGGTTTCACCTCACAGCTCGAATAGAGGCAGAGAAAACAGAGCATTCTGCTCAGATTAGGCCTGCGGTGGGGATGCAGCTAACGTCCCATCATGAAAACAGTATTTGGCATAAAACACAGCAAGAAACTAATTTCATGATATAAAGTCAGCAAAAAACACACAGGTAACGACGAATAACACAAACCTCTAAAGTGCCAGACAAGCTCCATAATGTCAAGCATGAATAGAGCACTTTAATATTAGTAACAGATAAAGCAGAAGGACATTATAGGTTTCTTTTTTTTTTTTTTTTGTATTGTTCTGTTTATAATGTTCCTCGCAGGGCAAAGTATGATTGGCTGGGAAGGATAAGCCCTCTGACCATGCTCTTTCTAACAGCCAGTGACTGTTCTGACCTGCCCATTATCCACTGGTGACCCGACTATTATACCCACTGTCAGTACATGGCGCTGTGCTGCGCGGCACCACCCTGTGCTGCGGATGAGCCATCACTCTCACCTCTGAGCCGCACCGCCAGCCCACACAGCCCAGGACATGCAGAGGGAGAGAGAGAGAGAGTCAGAGAAAGGGAGAGTTCAGAGTAATAGTAAGCAGGTAGTTAGAGGTCAGGGGTCCCATGCAATCGGGACAGCAGTTCCACTCCTGGCAGCCAGAGCGGAACTCTGAGAGGGACCTGGAACTAGATATGGTGACCTTTTGTACAGAGGACCCCAAAATATACCCTCTTATCAAAATGACCTTAATGCAGGAGCATGGGAAGGCGAGCGGAGTCCATCCATCATCTTAAAGATTAATTCTCCTCTCTATTCTTCTCCCGAATCTATTAATAATGTCGCCAGAGGGGAAAATTTGCAGCAGAGATTTATTCTGATATTGTGACTTTTATTCATTAGCCTATAACAGGGGGATTCCTTGAGAAGGAAATATGGGGTGAGCTCAGGGAATGCTAATTCACTGCTCACTGTATGTTTGAGGGATACAAAATCTGCGAGTTTAGTCTTCTAATTTGCAGACATCTTCACATGCCACACGTCAATCCGTCACAAACAGGGAAGCTCATCACTGACACTGCAAAGGTCACCATCATTTGATCTCTTGAGGTGAGTCTAAACAACCTCCATTTGTTCATTTGCAAACATTTAACAACACCTCAGATGATTCTGTGGCAGGTGCGAAGCTTGAAAATCAATTTGACTGCAAAATCTGGTACTTGGATCAGGGCTTTTCCTCCCTCATTTAGTCAAAGCAGCTACAATAATAGATCTGTACACTGGATTTCACACTGCGGAGCAGCACTGACAGCCCCAGGGGCACACTTCAATTAGAGACTTGGGTGAGTTTAAACACTGCCGATCTACTCTCGCTCAAAGGCGTTTGTCTTCCTCTCTCTCTCTCTCTCACTTCCCCCCTCTTTTCCTCCCTCTCAGCAGCTCTCTCTCCATATCTCAGCCGAGCACTCACTCTCCTTCTTCTTCAAGTCCTGCTCTCTGTAATCAACCCAGTGCTAATGGCTTATTCTTTCTGCTCCAGCACCCACATTTCACTTGTTTATTTTCCCACACTCGTAAATCTGGGGACACGTCACAAGCGCAGCGATATTAGAGCAATAATCTGAGGTAATTATCAGATGCCCTCTCTCACTCTCTCTCACTCTCTCCCCTTCTGTCCCTTTACCTTTTCCCTCTCTCTCTCTCTCTCTCTGGCTTCACACAGAGACACCCATACAGAAGTTTCTTTACCTCTCCTGGGAAGCCTGCAGGCAGTTTGTGAAAATCTAAACATGAATACTTTTCTCTGCATCTTTGACTTTCTCCAGGGAGACATGAATATGTGAATCATGTGAAAATATATTTCATGTCATGTCACATAAACTCGTATAATATAAATTCTACTACAGATCCAGATATGAGTTTTAAGTCATAAGGCTCCAAAACAAATCATGTCTCAGAGGACTCTGGTTTTGGTAAAAACTGAATTAAGATGTCTAAAAAGAAAGTATAATAATCAGAAAGAGGAAGGATCCTTCTAGGAACAATTCATTTTCAGTTTTGGTCTCTTTGTGGAAATTATTTGACATTGCCAGGTTTATACTTAAAAGGGTTTCAAGTCAAAACTGGGAGGTTTTTGAAGGTCCAGCAGCCACTTACCCACTCCTGCTGTATGGCGCTGGCTGCCTTGCTGGCCCGAGACAGGTTTCGACATGCCAGGATCACATGGGCGCCGTGCAGAGCAAAAGACCTGGCTGTCTCGAAGCCTGAGACACGATCGGGGAGACGGAGATACAGACAGACAGACAAAGACAAGAAGAGAAAAAAAAAGAATGAAAGCGAGCAATGCTTCAAAGATGAGGTTTTTTTTTCTGTAGATAACTTTGATTCTCAGGGGTTGAATCTAATGGGGCGGCGGGGGCGGTGATGGTGATGGTGGGGGTGCAAGTTAAAATCCCTATCAATTTTCCATATAATTTCTTTCATTGAGCAACCCAGTGGTCTAGCAGACGGAGTTAATCATTTCTCTCTGAAGTGATGAAACTGATTGAATTATTGTGGTTCAAGACTCCTTCCTCTCCTCTTAGATAAAGTTTCGGATCTGACCGCTGGCTCTCGAGAAGGTGCCGCTGCAAACTGGGTTGGAGGGAGAGGGAGGTCGGCTGTTAATTACGCTGGTGATTAAACAGTTACAACAGCAATTATGAAAACATGGCTCAGAATAGAGGGCCTGGACTGAACAATCGAACGGATGTGACATTCAAGCTGAACCTCGGTGTGATATTTCAGCACATCAAAGGGGCCTCTGATAAGGACGTTCCTCTCATGAAACGAGGTCCGCGGATACACACAGGATTTATCAGTCCAAGACTACTTCATGGCTCCATCCAAATCATGCAGTCACGATAAAACTGACACAAACTGAAGATAGAGGGAGAGAAGTTCATTTCTAAATTACAAGTCCAAATGGGTCATTTTAACCCATAGGTTGAATTAATTTATGATCCCCTCCTCCCACCGTATTTTTATTTCCTTTGACATTTAGCATCCTTTAACATGTTGCAAAAAGGCTCAACAGCACAGAGCAGCGTCACATCTTTCAGTCCCACCTCTAACAGTAAATACAAACCACAAGCAGACACACACACACACACACACACACATCCGACAGCGTGCGTCCTGACTGACAAACTGACGGGCACAATAACTGATTGTGGCAAAGAGGGACTGAGAGGTAGAGTGTATCAGAGGGTGGATTAATATGAACTGTAATTAGATTATATGTCTTAATCTGATTTTCATTAAGAGCAAAACTGGGAGGCCTAATTGTGAGGAGAGTGTTAAGGACTAATATCTATTAAAACTCAAAATTGGAGTCAGATTGGAAGCCCTCTCTGACAAGTGAAGCATGGAATTAAATTATATGACACCTTATTAGGTGTAATGGAGGGGGACTGTGGCTGTGAGCGGAGATCATTTCACTCACAGGAAATGGAAATGAAAATAAAAACAATATGACAGAGAGAAATATCGAGCCGTGCGACTCCTGGAGTAAATATGTGCTTTGAATTTGCAGGTGGAGAAGCAGGTTTTTTTGGAAACTCACAGCGTAAAAGCTCTCAATCATTTGAAAAATGTCTGCATTCTCTCTTAAACATGCTTGGGATGTAAAGCATGCTCAAAAACGGTCTGACAGAAAAAAGCAACAAGCAACAACCAAACCAACCTAAATGTGCAAATGTTAAAAAGAGGACTCAAAACGTGCCATAATATTGTTTTTCTTTTCTTTTCAGCTTTTATAAATTGGACAAGAGTACTGACTGCTGGTAAACAACAATAACTCACACTTACTCGTTGTGTGTACACACCATGAAAGTGAAATTAATCGACACCAGTGTTTTCCATAATGGAGAACAAATTAGAATATGGCAGAAACAACAGCAGCAGCACCGAAGCCATGTATTTCCAATGACAAATAACAAGGGCTTGACATTAATTGTGAAATAACGAGAATGGCGTAGCTGTAACAGAGACTCCCCGCCCTCTCAACCATGTTGCTGGCAGAGAGGGCCACACAGAAATGAGTTTCTGGTCAGGTGTACAACAAAGAGAGCCTGTTTCAGCGGTGTACACCGATGGTGGAACATGACAAGAGGTCAGACAGGGGTTTCTTTTGCTCTGGTGGATCGACAGACGCCATGAGCTGTTTTACAACACACACACTGCATTTCTATTATGCCTGGCTGTAATGATCTTTCAGCTTCTTTTGTCTAATTGTGGACAAAACGCATGTATATTTAGGATTTAAGAATAATTTAGTTATCATTCTGCATTTCAAGGTTTTACAAAAAAATAAAGTCAGTAAAAACCTTATGTTACTTGAAATAAACATCATGTATCAGTAATTAGCAAGTTTAGTAAAAATAAAAATTATTTTTCACCACTTCTTCATGTCTTGCCTGACACGGCAGGGTGCACATGCTGTGGCTGGGGTGGGTGCTGTCTGTTAATACATTTTGGGCTCTGCGCAGGCACCTCATCTCACCAGCATCACTGACGCTCAGTAAATGGGTACCAATGATGTTCTGGGTAGTTTTAATCACCCGCTGCAGAGCCACATCTCAGACCAGTTATTGGTGTTTCCACTCAGCATGCTTGTTATTGTTTCTCTATAAAAGATCACAAGAATTTGGTCCAGGAATTTAGCTTTTTTTGCTTTGTTTCTTAAGTATCTTTAGAAAATAAAGTTGCTAATTAGGGTGTGGATGTACAATGTCCAGGTTCACTGTGATTTTGATCCCTAGGAACCTAAAACTGATCAGCTGCTTCTCTTCAGCTCCACTGATGCAGACAAGAGTGTGTGTGTGTCTATGCCACCTTTTTCTATAATTAACAAAAAGCTCCTAGTTTTTGCTGATGTTGAGCAGTAGGCTGTTCTTCGTGCACACCTCTGCAAGATTACATTTTTTTTTAGCTTCACTCTCATCATTTTTAGAAATCCTGGCAAAGATGGTGGTGTCATCCACAGACTTCACCGTGAAGAAGAGTCTGTGCATGGTCAGAACATTTTTTTTTTTTTTAAATGGGAGGAGGAAGATAACATTATTCAGGCCACTTAGAGCAGAGCCTGATTGTGTTCTTGTTGTATCTGAAGATTCACAACGTAACAAAAATACAGCAAATGGCCCAGCTATTGTTGGAAATTTGTTTTACTGTAATGTATAAAATGCATAAAAAATTGTGTAAAATGTCCATTAAGCAGTGAATGCTCTTCATGGTACATTAGGATCCTGGCCCTACTGATATCCCCCAATAATGAGTGTGATTTAGTGATTTCACGCTTTGTTTGTCCTCCCTGGCCCACCGCCCCTCTCTGGATCCCCCTCGTACACAGGTGTATTGGCTCAATGTAATGAGATCATTACCAGCCTCGTCAGTAAACGTGTTTATTTGGCAAACGGAGCTGCCTGCTCCTTCTCTTGATCTGCATCCAAAGAGGCATTTAACTAAAATAAGCTCTGTTGTACAATTGGGCAAACAGAAGTCAATTCAGATCATTACAAGACCTGTGGGTAAACATGTCGAGTTCCCACAATCCCCCCTCAACAGAGCTGAATTTGTGCTTGAATAAACACGAGAGCAACACAGATCATGAACAGACTCCATATCAGCCCACCCCAATGAATTATATGGCCTTTTTAACTGTGATGCACTACATAAAAGTATGTTGTGTAGTCTAAAGCAGTGAATAAATATTGTAAATATGAGGCTTTTAATTACAGCGTTTATGTCTGTGTATTTCTGACAAGTTTAATTTGGTGCAGTCAACCTGATTTATGCATCAAAATTTGTTGGTTAGTTTGGTGTTAATAAATTTGCAGATTTATTGAGGGTGATGCAGATCATCAAGCTGTGGTGCCCCTCCATCTGGTCCAATGATGACCTACACTGCCACCTTTCCAACTTCTCCCATTTACCCCAAGATCATATCTAATCCCATAAATATAAGTCTGTGTTCTTGTACCCACTACTGAACTCAGAAATTATTTCCCTGCTTTAGAAATTAGAAAGTGATAATACAAGACAAATAGACTGCAAGTTTAAAATGCGGAAAAGTGACAAAATATTAACAATTACTATGTCCATAAAAAATACATTGGATCAGCAGCAACTCTACAACACAACATGTTTAAGCCTGCCCCATGCTTCAAGGCCTCAATGCTGATGTGCCTCCAGAAAAAAAGGGCTACTTTTCTTTTTTAAATTCCAACACCACTTCAACCTCAGGTAACAAAGAAAAAAAGCAAAAATTAAGGAAAAATAAGAAAATAAAATAAAATAAAGAGGTGAGAGAGGTGCATCTAACAAAAAATGTCAACAAAAATTTTTGACAAAAATAATAATCATAGGATTTCAAAATACTCTGTCACCAGACTTGTCAAGTCTAGAGTGTCTATGAGAGATGAAAACAGTCTAAATATTTGAATATAAAACCTCTGTGAAAAAACCTCAGTTTTGTTTGCTTTGATCAACCAGTCTTAAGATGGGGGCAAAGGTTGTTCCTATTAGAGAATTTAACATCTGGGGGCATCAGCATGGCCTGACAACTGTGAGCTTCTTGTTGGGTGAGATATCAAAAATGGCAGAAAGGCAATTTAAATCTCTCTCTACATAATTATTATATTATAAGCTTTTTTAAATGTGTCTTACATTCTAAACTGAACTTTTTTCAATTTCAGTCACGGCCAAAACATGTGTAGATGGTTTGTTAGGGACTGATTACATTTATTACAAGCATCACTAACATATTATTTTAGATAATCTAAGGTAAATTGTGCATCTAATTTTACACTGTATCGGTCCGTGTTAAGTGCAAACTGAAGAATAATGAACAAGGTTAAGGAAGTTTTCATTGATCAAAATAATATATCATACAAATATATATAAGAGCATCTATGTATAGCTAACTAGTTAACTTTTGAGCGTTTTTTCTACAGAGTGAATGAGTCAACAAAGTGAGACACTGGCTAACTCCTGACCGTCTCAGTGATGGGTGCACCTGTCCCTGCTGCTGCTGCTGTGAATTTTTTGTCCTAAGAAGTGAGGAACGGCACAGCCCCCCCACACTCTTTCTGACTTTTAAGATCCTCTAATTCCCCTCCATTAGTCCAAGAGGAGGGAGATGTCACCCCAAAAGTGGGATGTATGGTTAGTAATTACAGCCCAAGGTTGAGCTGTTCCAGGCGAGAGCACTGGAGTGGTTCTATCACCCCTCCCTCTTCACCCCCCTTACCCCCCCATTTCTGTCTCACCATCCATGCAGCCCTATCTGGTACCCACCTACCCCCCTCCTCTTCCCCTGACCCTGTGTGTCAACCTCCAACTCCCTACACAATCTCTCATCATGGCCTCAAGTCGCACTGCTCACCTCTACAGCCGGCCTTACCTGACTGCCTCGCACACACACACATGCACACGCAGAGGCCAGTAAACTTGATAAACACACACATGCACAAGGATAAACACAGACCTGATACGCCCGCCCATGCACGCACATCTCCTGAGCATCGGGGCTATTTTCATCACTGTCATCAAACCCCCCCCCATCATGTAACTTTCATCCCCTCATCATCTGCAGACTGTAAACTCGATAGGTCTATAAACTACTTGACTACACACAATAACCCAGTACCCTTTCATTTTATTTTACTTACAGCCTTTAAGCACGTATATGTATTCCATCCTCTCTCTCTAACCACTTCAGTTCTATTATATTAGAGCTGTAATCATTATTGAACCCTTTTGGCCTCCAGCATAATACTCTTTGCATGTTACACCAGTTTGAGTCTGCATAGCAAATTTCATCCAAGGTTAATAAAGTTAAATAATTTGACTAACCAACCATAACTGGTTCTCATTACGTAGCCAATAAACACATTCATCAGAGAGGACGTGAAATGCCCATCGACAAAAAAAAAAAAAATAAAGCTCTCCTTTCGATTTCCTCTGCGAGCTCAGTTCACAGGCAGACACAGAGGAGAGACGGAGCGGGACGCCGGCCGGCCGCTCCCCCCAGCGGACCCACGCACCGAATACTATCAGACTTCTGAATACAAACACAGATGCACTCTGGATGTCATCTGAACCACACGCAGCCACTCAGAGATGCTCAGAGACGCGCACACACACACTGAGACACAGGCACCGCACGCCACCCTCACCAGGAACATCTTTTTATCCATCTAATTCCTCCCACTATGAATAATGCATTTCCCTCCTTACCGAGGCTCGGGTTTAACGCATCACTGCACAGGTCTTTAAGGGGGTCCTTATTCATAAACAGCAGTGCAGTAAATACCAGAGCTTTGCAGCCAATTTAATGGCAGTTATGCTTAACAAATCTGCCTCAATCTAATGATCAGCCACAAAGCTAGGCTATGGGTTTAATCTGCACACAGAAGCTCCCCCAGCTCTGCGACTCACTGAATATGCTTAGGGGTCTCTCCATCCAGAGAGAGGAGAGCACCGGCCTGACACTTAATCCTCCCAACACAACACCGGGATCAACACAAACATAGAACAATGTTAGTCTTTCATGAATAAGAATAACATTCAAAGTCCTAAAACACTGCAGAGACGATGCATAGAGACACTGGAACATTATGAAGCGCTCCTTTTCCAAATCCTTCCTATTCCCCGTCTGGACTGCCTGAGTCTTTTCTGCTTCTTATTCCAGCATTGACCCTGCACCTTAACAACAATACCATGTGGAATTTAGTACATGCATTTAGATTGAGTAAAGCTTTGCAACAGCAGATGCTGCTCCAAAATAAGCTACTGCGTAAAATGGCCCAAAAAGTTCAGATAAAATTCTAAACATGTTGACATCAAAAGAACAAACACTGCAAATGTAGAATAATTAAAGTTGTGAGAACACATATATTTAAAAACTTTAACAAGTTGGCTATTTTTTTTTTTTTGCTCCTGTCAGCATTTCTGTTACTCTTGAAATAGAAAAACAGTCATTAATAATCTGAATTTACCCCTAAATAAGTTTTTTTTTTTACTGCATTGGGATTAAAATAGCACATGGAGGATAGTTGTGCCTACCTGAATGTTTTAGTTGAGCAAGTCAGAGGGTCAATATTCTATTTCTGACCACTACTCAACATAAATTCTGCTGACAACATGGCACCTGCTGTAACCGTCTGGGAGACTGAGGCTGCTCTCCAGGTAGGAGGACACATGTACGTAGTTACACAAAGGTCCCAAAAGAGATGTCACAGGGTAAGGATGACTACGTGTGCCAGCACAGCACATTGCAAATATAGACAAGCTTAGACAGAAATTTAAGGAAAGTGAATACGCTTTAAAAAATTAGTGTTGGAAAATAAACAAAAATTCGAGATTTTTAATTTTTAAAATCGATGTAGTGCACTCATTTTATATGAAGAATGACAGTATTTTTTTTTTTCTCTGAACCCAGTGGATGACATTATGACAATGGCCCTTGAGGACAACTGTTCCACGGACCCCTGGCCAGTAAATAACCTGAGAGTTAGTTGATAGGAGGGGAATTAGAGCCAGAGCGGGAGTATCTAATGGGGATGGATAGGAGGCTCAGGCCTGGGTCAAAGCCGTTTAGGAATCAATGCAGAGGTACAGGTGTACAACCACAGGTCTATAGGAGAAGGAAAACCTTTAAAGAGGAGGAGGGGAGAGAGAGGGAGAGAAGTGGAAATAGGGAGAAAACAAACTGCAATCATTCATTTCCATTATCACAATTAAAAACAACACTTGGGTTGGTACT
>JAUZTA010000028.1:10838647-10852306 GCA_034780835.1 Ctenochaetus striatus | reverse complement strand
TTGCTCCCCACTTTTAAATAAAAGGCCAAAAAAATATTTTCAGAGCATTTTCAGAGAGTGTTTTTTGATGGGTTTACAGAGTGTGTGACCTTTTTCCTTCTCAAAGGTTCTTTAAGATAATAATAGAGTACTAATGGCTGGCAAAGAAGCCATTTCAGTCAGCACTCCTTGATTAAATCTATTTTATAATTTAACATTATGTAGATGTGATGCAAGCTTTTCATCATTATTCTGAGAAAAAAATATGATTTTAAGGTTTTTGCATGTACAACCTTTAATGCAGTCATCTTTACTAAACCGTGTTCAAAGTTCAAACTTTATGCCTTGGCTTCTGTTAATTTAATCACATTTAACCCGGGTCCAGACGCTATTTTAACATTTTTCTTTTTTAATGTTACATGTTTTTGCTGTGATTTATTGATCAAATCTCTTCACTGCAAAGGAAACTGATAAACAAGACAAAATTGTTTGATTTCAGTTCTGCTGAGGAATTATCCAGATGAAAGAAAATTCTGTATATCCGTGTCATTGGTACTGTATACTGTATGTTAATATTAGTAATACTGAACTGTTTCTAGAGTGGCAATTTGAAATCATACAAGAATTTCTCAAGGACAAAAATATTCTGACTTGCAATGTTTCTATATCTTGCATCCTTGAATATGTTTATAGATTAATAGACAGATAAATGGAAAAACATCAAGGTCAGGAAAGCATTAAAGTTCACAAGCTTCTTTGTTCAGTGAAGGTCCCTAGGCTGCTGTAAATCTACGTACTATAGCGCTGCTGTGCAGCATCTCGTAATACACACACAGCAATTACACTGCTGCGCCTTTCCGTGGGACAAAGGATTTGAATATAAAGACAATTAACGATTTTATGTTTATTTGATTTCCCTCATGCTGTCATTATCTATCCCGAACAAAGCAGCAAGTCTGAGCAAATGGCCACTACTTGTGCTAATTTAAACTAAAGAAAAGAGGAAATACATTTGTTTCCAGACCATTATATAGTGAGCCATGCATTTGCTGAGTACAAATGGACACCATTCATTACAGTTAACAATGACATCCAATTCAGCCCAGCTAATGAACTTCAATACAATCATGTTCGGTATTAAGGAGTGATTTGTTGAGTCTAAGTGTATCATTTTGGAGGCTAATGTTGATGAATGCTTGGTTGTGGAGAGATGGGGACTTGCAGGGTGCAGAGACACTCGTCACCCTTTTATAACAGCGTAATACCACATCACCACCTAGTGGCACTATCATGGAAACACACTTTACTGCACATTGATGATTTTTAGCAAAGATTTCAAACTGGTTTGACCGTTTAGGACTTTATGAAACTCACCTATGCCAGAGTTGCCTCCAGTAATGAGGACAACCTTGTCAGAGAGGTCACGACCCTGCAGGATCTCTAGAGCAGCTGTATTTCCATCATACCGTTTAGGCTTCACAACCACATCTTCTACTGTAAATGCCTGCCGTGGGTCGAAATATGTGGTCCGCTTGTTAATGTGACTGTAAAAGACAGAGGAATTAGGTTGTAAAAGTTAGGTTATAAAAAACACTTTATCCCAGATTTGTAAATTTAAGCATTTCCTGTTAAGCCAGTCTACTTACTCAACATAAATGATTTGCCCTTTTTCATCAGTTTCTTGCTCCCAACCATAAGGTAAATCTGTGGACCAGTGACAGACATTATTTTTGTTTAATGTCCAGAATGCATAGTTTAGCTGAACAATATCAAAAATATTATATTGTGGTTATTTTGACAGATATTGTGATTACAATTGAGATTGAGAACATACATCTTTGCATGTAATTTTCAACAAAGAAAAAGAAAATGCATAGGAACAAAATGCAAAAACAACAAACCAAAAACAAGAAACAAAGTTCTAAACAAGGCAACTTTCAAATTAGTTGTTTGCAAAGTTAATCCTCATCAATCTGCCGATGAGTAAACATTCAGTAAAAATATATGATCTGTAGCTCCTAGTTATGACTTTTTACTTGCCAGTTGCATGTGGTAGAGGTAATAGCAACTGGTGAATGACTGTAATTTAAAAAGTGTTTTTTACATTTGTAGGTGCTCCATAGTGACTCTGTTTTACTCCTAACTCACTCACTACAACTAAACTCCCACTCCTGCAGCAGCTGCATCCTTCTACCTGCCCACACATCCATGCACTGACTGCCTGCACAGAGAGCAACAGGAAGGGGAGAGAGACCCTGCTGGCAGAAGATTTTTGCGCTGCATATTTGAATCCTTTTGGAAATAATGCTAACTAAGGAGGTTCTAAGTAAGAAACTTGCCAGGTTAATAACACTGTAGGCATGATCATGTTTTAGCTCAGAGTGTGCACAGGGAGGAGGGGCTTTGCAGAGTTTGTTCAATTTTTAAGATAAGAAACCCACAAGATTTACTTTGTGGCTCCTTATTTCACTTTATAGATTGTAATGGATCCTGTATGGACCACTCTGATACACAGGCAATTGCTGATCAGTATAGGTGCCCAAAAAACATAATCAGGTCAAGTGAATTTAAAATTGTACAACTGAGCATACAAACCGATACAAAAGACGACCTCAAGCATACAGAAACACACATAGGACACAGAGAAACGAGCAAAAGAAGCAAACCTCCTGCACAACGCTTTTTCTTTCCCGTCTTGGGGTGTTCCCACTGCGTCTTCATCTCATCATGGCTGTTGGCACACACAAACAAAAGAAGATAGGCAAAATTAACCCAGCTTTGTTGCTTTATTTCATTCATCTTTCAATTTCCTTCAAACAGTGATTAGAATGAAAGTCATGTTAATATGCCAGATTTTGCAAATGGCTCATTTTCATCAGCTGTATCTGGGCTGCTTGGTTTCATACATTAAGGAAACAGAACATATGACATAGAGGGCAAACAAAGCCCCTTGAAGATTTATGTTTTATTTTCAGAGAGAGACTCTGTCATAAGGTTGTGTTTCATTTGACAACCTCTTAGCTACAGTGCTGCAAACTCAGTTCACTACTGCAAATGAATCTCGGCAGCACAGTCACTTTTTCATAAAAAACATTTAATTTCAAACCCACCTCTTGCACAAAACCTGCCGTAACGTAAACTCTCCAGACTTTTTAATTCATACTTCAAATCCAGACATCAGACTCTACTCAAAGCTATGTAGCTAGCAAGCTGTGTTAGCCACAAACTGATAACATCATCGTGATCCTTTGATTGTGAAAAGAGCTAAATTTCGAAATACAGACATATATCTATGTACAGTTAACGTTACAAGAGGAACTCCACTCACTTTGCATAGTAGACCCAACCATCTTTCGTAGATCTCTCTTCCCAGCCAGGAGGTAACTCATCATCACTATCTGTATCATCCATACCTGCGTATTTCAGAGCCGCCATAACTCACGTTTTTCACTTAAAAGATTATGCTGTTAACACAAAGCCGGTGAGGAATATCTGCTCCGCGTTACACGATGAATTCAGCTGTCAGAGCTGAGAATTGCCCACACAGCTTTCCCCGGCACTTCCGCAACAACACAGTGACGTATGCCGAATAGCCTGTAGGGAAATTGAGGCTGAAAAAGAAGCTGTGGATGCCACGGCAGGCCAGTGTCTTGTCATTTTTTCAGCATTTCGATTTTGTTCAAATGTATGATTAATGATAGCTTGCAAAGTCAAACCAAGTACAGTAAAACCCATCTTTAAAAAAAACAGCTGTATGCCCTTTAGACCTCTTAAATATAACACTTTTATAAGCAGTCCAGCTAATCTTTTTTTGAGTAACATATAAAATTTAATAAGACATTAAGCAACTGGAAAAATTACAAACCTACTTACCTATTCATTATTTAAATTAATCAAAACACATAAAATGAATTTAAAAAGTCAGAGGCGGTGTTTTTAAAAACCTCTCAGAGTGACAGTTTTATGACCTGACAGTGTCCTGCACATCTGTTCCCCATCAGTGCATTAGCTCTTTTGTATGCAAATACAGCCACATTCCCTTGTTCCTGTCTATTAACCTGTTTGGTTACCATTAACTTGTTTGGTTACCTGTTTCGGGTGCTGTGTCTGTCTGTCAAGTCTATAATTCCAGATGAGGTCTGCACAGTAATAACCCATCAGGAAATCTTTGAATAATTAGAAATTGATACGAGAAATATACAGACAGCATAATGGGGCCTTAAGCCAGCAACCACACTCATCACTGACTACTAGTTCCACTCTTGCTGTTAACTGCCAGTGGGTAGGATAGAAAAAAGGGGAAAATGAGTCACTTCCCCATTCCTGTCTCTGTTTTATGTTCCGAAACTGTAATAACTAGCATTCGTGTTTTCATAAATCTTTCTCACAGATGACATTTTGACATTTCATAATAGGAAAAGACATAAATCATTAAATTTATGATGGATAAATTCCATTTAGCTGCTTCAGTTTCATGGTTTTGGTATTGATGCTGATTCACTGTCATGGGACACTTGGAAAAAAGCCATTATAAGTGAAATTAGAACCACATGCCTTTTCCACTATGTGAAAAGGGCTCTTTAATTAATTCTTTTATAAATTTATAAAAACCTACTTGTATCTTTATGTTTCAGTGTATGGGGGATATTGTTTTTGTCTTTGCAAACCAGCTTTTCTTAAATTACCACTTGAGGGAACAATTATGTATTTGCACTGAAAATAATAAAAATTGTTTCAATGCTATTTATCCATCTGATAGACCCCTGACGTGGTATGAGCTATTAATAACACTGAACCCAAGGAAATAATCAGTCATGAAAGCTATGCCATGGTATAAATACCGAATGCCTTATGGAGTTTAATGAGGTTGTAAAGTTGCAGCAGTGAGGGCCACATAAACATATACAAAGGAGCTTTATTCAGTCTCTGCTTTACAGCTTGCTACTTGCCCCCTCACAAATTATCAATAGTGGCAGCATTGTTATGTACTCAGAGAGTATAGCTGCTCTGCACACTGGGTTACTTTCTTGCAATCCACTTGTGCTACCACTGTTTACTTGTGTAGTGATTCAACTGCTTTAAGTGTGCAGTTTCTGTTATTGCTGTGAAAGACAGGCAGAGTGTTTCCTACACTGACGTTGAGGAAAGCTTGCAATATGAGACACCTGCATTCTAAATCTGAAATCTGCTGATGTTCAAACAGGCAACTGATTTAGCAAAGACGTCTACTTTCATTTTTACGTCTTGCCAACACACTTCCTCCGGCTCCAGTTTACTTTTCAGAGAATAGCAAAATAAGCCCTTCCTACATGCCGCAAAATGAGGAGCAGCAGTCTACTTGCTGATGCAACAAAGATGATAGATGACCTCCTGGTCTTGTCTCATGAATGTAAACTTCAGACTACACAAATGGTGCAGATCTTAAGATACTGTGATTGACTGGGAAATAAATCTTTGACTGTTGTTCCTCATGGCAGTCACTCACTCAGTTACTGACCATAAGTCGTGACTTTCAGCTGTCATGACATATCTATCAGGGATCTTTTTCACAGCACCCTTTCGACAGCAATCTCCCTTTACAAAAATCATGACCTAGTTACTCAAGATGTTGTAAAGGAGGACCTACTTTCTGCCAAACTGTATCTGCCAACCATATCACCACATACAAGAAAGTATGCCAGCACCTGAAGATTTCACACAACATCTTGCTCTTTACATAACTGCAGTTTTGAGGCACTTGTATTCATCTGTGCCAACTTAAATTACTCTATACTTCTATTCAGCTACATTTGAAAGGGGGAATGCTTTAGTTTTTCAACTGATAAATTTATCTGACAGACAAGTTTGCTTTCTTTGCAGGCTGAGATTTCCAATATAAACCATATGATCATGTAAAATTACTACTAAACAATATTCAAGTGATTTAGTTTGGCTCCATCTCTACCAGTCATAACCCCGGTAGTACTCAAATGTTATACAGTGTAACACAGGACATTCTGTGGAATATGAAGTATTTAACTTTTATAAATTGTTGGAATTTTACCTAAATAAGATATTGAAGGCATCGATTTGCATTTTTAAATTGTGGTGTTGCAGCTTTTACTTTGGCGGAGGGTGTGAATACCGTTTCTGTGCAGTTCCTGCAGTATCTGGCTTGAAATAGACACTTGAAAAGTAAAGGTAAATGACAGAAACCCTCTTTGAGAAAATTCCCGTTATTAAGGTGAAGCAGAGATATACCTTAGAAAGGACAGGACCTCTCCAAACATTCAAGAGTGTGAGCATCTTTCACTGATTTTTTATTTTATTTTTATTTTCGAATTGCCTGTCCAGATTCAAGTGGCTCAATAGGAGGAACCATCCCTGCCATGTACTTCCCTCGATGGGCGCTTCACTGTATCTCATCCCGGGTACAGCGCATGTCTCTGGGCAATGAAGGGGGGAGGGGCCAGGAGGTGGGCCGACCAACTGTAGGCAAGTGTGTGTTTGTGTCTCCTCTCAGCATAGACAAACACACACCAACGTGAGACGTGCTCCATAACGGTTATTTTGGTATTGAAAGTTTTGTTTTTTGTCGCCTTAAGACCCTTCAGATGTTATACTCTGGAAATTAAAACATTCCGCTTTCAGGACGCAATTTACTGGCCAAAAAGCTGCCGACTTCGTTTCTTCTAAAGAGTGTCCGCTTCCCCTCCCCTCGATGAAGCGCTGCGATGCCCTCTGATTTTATATCCCTCCTTAGCTCGGATCTCGACCTCAATTCCCCCAAATCTCTATACTCAAAAGGTAAGATTTTACTAAATAAAGATCACTGTGACGACAGTAGCACGTTTCGTCCTGGTTTAATTGGAAGCGAAATGCATGTCTTAGTGGCTCATGTTAAGCTGCTGGCTAGCAGTAGTTAGCTTCTTTTTTTTTTTTTTTTTTTTTTTTGGTGTTAGCCAGCCTAGCTAGCTTAGTTAGTTAGCTGCATTTGGCTTGTGCACTGGCGACTACCTGGCTGGTTAGCTGGCCGTGTCACAATGCGTGGAAGACGCGTGGTTGCTTGTCTAATTACACCAGTGACTAATGATATCACATCCATATGATAAGATTTGTCATCCTTTTAATGAGCTGATGGCTAGCACAGGTTTACACTATTAGCTAGTCACAGCTACGTGAGGTCGCTCTCCAGCCACCACATTGTTCAGCGGTTTAAGGTCTTCTTGGTTTGAATTCTGCGGAGGTGTGTGTTTCAACATGTTTCGCGAGAGAAGAGGGGGGGAAATTTTATGCACATGTGATTTTCGTTTGACCTCCTCTTTTAGGGTTTAGGAGTGACGGTCACCCTGTTGTTTCTGTTTATAGGTGAAAATAAGCCCGGTTGTCCACCTTTAAATCTCTGGTTTCACAGAAAGAATGTTATTACTGGAACTTTAAAGCTCGGAGCATAGCATTCTCCTTTTCGGGATGAAGGGTCAGTGGAGTCGGGGCCACTATCTGAGTGCCAATAGTTATTCTATCCGTAATACGCTCGGGACACGTGTCAGCCAACAGTTCTGTTATTATTAGGAGGGTGGTGCTGATTTATCTAGGAACTATAGTGCTTACTCTTGTAATCAGTAACCGGGTTAGTGCATCTGTAGTGACTTTCAGCAGCATCCTGTCTGTAGGTTAATCTCATTCCTGTTAGCCAGTGGATCAACTTAATGTGTTAAGAAACGCGCTCTCTCTCTCTTTCAGTGTGAATTTAATTCTCAGAACTTGCAGCTATCAAGCTTTTTATCTTTATTTTGCTCTGTGGGAAAGCTTTGTATGCTGTGTGTATCCTTGTTGTGCACACACACACTTTTATAATGGTAACCTGAGACACTTGGTTTAGTGCATTTTTATGAGACACTTGTGGTCAGCAAGGCTTCCTCTCCTTGCCATTTTTATCTTTAGTGATTAATCAGTAGCATTACATCAAAAACCGATTTTTACCAGCCTGCTGTTGGACCTGCTGGTCCCACATCTGCCTGGCTGATATGCATAGGATGCTCATGAGCTAGCAGAAAACATTGCTCTGTGACCCTAAAATGGTCAGTTGAGCCTGACATATGGTCACACTGTATCACATGATGACTGTTTATTTATATCTCAGTAATTGGGTGTGTGCTAATGTTGGGTTTGAGATAGCAGACATGCTCATCAAAGATCTGCTGGAGGACCTCATTTATGTCAGACTGTTAAATGAGAGGAAGGTTAAGGTGGCCAGGCTGCATTTTGGCCTCCCAGGATACATGAAGTATTTAAGTAGTCTTTTATTTTTTTGGTCTTGATCACATTACATGTTTAACATCAGCAGTGCCCTTTGCAACCCCGATCTCTTTAAAGTGGAAAAAAATCTTGTTAGTAGGAAACATAAC
Source organism: Ctenochaetus striatus (assembly GCA_034780835.1). Classification (NCBI taxonomy): domain Eukaryota; kingdom Metazoa; phylum Chordata; class Actinopteri; order Acanthuriformes; family Acanthuridae; genus Ctenochaetus; species Ctenochaetus striatus. Next base: position 10,843,940 of record JAUZTA010000028.1, on the reverse strand, counting down.
AAATATGTGTGTGCCATGTCTTATCAGATGCATGAGGAAGCACCTCTTGGATTGTGTAGTCCTCAGACTCTGTGACCAAAGGAAATGATTTGGTGTTAACTATTTTACAAGCCTAAATGAGGCCTCGCAATACAAGTTACTCAGTAAAAAAGAATTTTTAGACCACTTCATTATTCATAAAAATATCACCCTTAACAAAAGTGATCCCTTGCCTTAATGATACATTGAAGAGAAATTTTAAAAATAGATAAGGTAAGACTCAAAACTTTGTGATTTAGTTCAGTTTAATTCAGAAAGGCAGATTTTTATTACAAAAAGATTCCCGGTGTATTGTAATATTTGATAGCTAACAGCTTTTCTTCTTTATGGACACATTTGCTTTCTTTTATTTAGGTTCTTTTATTTGAATTACATAATATACCAACCCATTGGCTGTGCAGTATGTGGGAGAAAATGGATTTATCTTCCAACTATGTGAAATATTCAGTAGGAGAAAAGAGTGTTTTGACACTTGATAAACTTTCAAGTGCTTTCTTTGAAATGGATAAAAAGTCCATTAAAAAAGGAAAAACTGTGTAGAGAGTTAAGTTTAGTCAGTGAAGAAAAAAAGTCTTTCACCAGCTTATCAGTGAGAGAAACTTGAGCGGTGGCATCGGTGTGTTTTCATTATATGGGACTGATGGATTGAACATCCGTTGAAGCTACATATTGATTTGGTTTGGCCTTAAAGAATATAGTAACAAGTGTTCAAGTTGAACAGTTTTCTTGGGAATGGTTTCTTTTTTGAAAGTAGTTCCAAAAGTGTTGCTAAACATTTTGATTGTTGGATGTTTCAGAGAAGGTGGACCTTTGTTGGAAAAATGTTGCATTTAATTGTTGTCTTAGTTTTTCAAATCAATGCAACATTTTTCCAAAAGTTGAATATATATATAAACTGGATATATAAAACTAAAACAATATGCATGGATAATTAGTTTTGATAATTAAGATAAAAGATAAGTAAGTAAGGTAAAATACTTGTAAACCTACCCTTTAAGAGGTAAAATGACATGTTTTCTGAGCTGCAAAACAAGCCAACTGTTGTCCATCATACACTATTGTACATTTTGAGAATAACCCTAGAAAGATGAGAATTCTTCACAATAAAGATGTAATCTGCTTTTTTTCCTGTTCTGTTGTCACATCAGTGTGCTTAAATGCAATAGTAACTCATGTATGCATGCATCTGTTAGGCTCTATTAACTGTCATCCACCTGAGATGTATGAAACATTTCTCCCTAAAAATATGTTTAAAAGAGCAATGCATGCCAACTTATAACTAGTATTGGCCCATTCATGCCTGTCTGTTTGTTTGTTTATTCACTGTGCATTCACTGTTCTGGTACAGTGGGTAATTTCAGGCTAGAATAAATACCACAAAACTTTCATATTAAAATGGTCAGATTGTAAAGGAAATGTAAACCAGATGTATATGGTAGTAACTGGGTTATATCATAAATTGACACACTGATCTGCTTCATTCATCTGATCTACATAAGAAGGCGTTGGGGAATAAAATAGAGAATACATCCATTCCTTGCCAGTATAATTCAGTTTCAAGGTAAACAGAGATGGTGTAAATAGCCAAAAATGGCTTTCTTTGTGGTTTGAGTGCACTGAGTAGCTCCTTTGTCTGTACGCTGGCTCGAGCATACTGTTTTGTGTTCAAGAGTGAAAGTAAATTAGCCATTATTGGGCACAGAGATACATTCTTGGACTGCACATTTTTTCTTTTGCAACAAAAACATCGCCCTCATGAATTGTCTATTCATCTGTCATCCCCCGTCTTAGCCTCAAGCCAGCTGCAAAGAATAAAAATGGACTGGCGGCCTTGCCATTTGGCAAAACCTTTAAGGCATGTGTAATGTGAGCAGTGCATAACTATGAGATGAGGTAATTTAATTGTTCTAAGTGTAGGTTAAAGTCAGTCTGCCCCCTGGCTGGCTAGTGGGTTGCAGTCAGCCTACTTTTGCTAAGCTTGTGGAGCTGTTCACATAAACTTGTACAGATGTCATCTGACTTCTATAAAAGCAAAAGGAGACCAACATCAAAACCCATTGCCTAAGCATGATCAATGTCCAGTAGTCATAAGAAGCAGCAGGTACTTAAACTTTTCTTCTCAACTAAGGTTATCTGAGTCAAGACCAGCCCATTTATTTCACGTACAAAATCATTCTCTCTGAAGCCTTCTTTCATTAGCCAAATAGTTTCAAGATGTTTAATTGTTTGTTGTGTACTGCAAGGTGGTAGCCTATAATCAAAAGTATTATTTTAATTCACTAAAACTCAAGTATTGCAAGTATCAGCATAAAAAATAACACAAACCATGCCACAGTTTGTATGTACAGACCCTGTTTTGCATTCTGTTCACTCCATGAGCAGTCTGACACACAAGTCGATTCAAGATACCAAAGGAAATCCAGACTAAGTATTTACATACCCAAATAACGAGAACGACCGAGCAACAATGTACGCTAATCCCTTTGTGCTTGCACTGATTATCAGCCTAATGTGTATAAGATACTTTGACTAAATATAACATGTCATCATATTAAACCTATCAGTTCACATGTAAACAAATGTTCTGAATGTGTGGCAAGCAAACACAGTCATCTCTGTCATTGACTTCTAGGGATGATAAGTTTCATTGAGATTTTTCCCTCCTTATTGACACTGTTAAAAGCCCCTGGTATTGTACATTCATTTAATTTGTGGAAGGATGTGTTGCAAGCGTAACTACGCATAGTTATGGTCAGGTACCATAGCATTTCATCTCAGGTATACTTTTTTGTGCGTCTGCTGCTGTGATCTGTGACCTGCAAGCATTCAAGGAGACAATTGACTTTTGTCCTGTTTAAACCAGCACAGTGACATGGTTTAACCCAGCGTCACCCAACCTGGCTTTGTGACATTGCTCTCAACTTGGGCAGAAAGAGACCCAGCTTGGTGAATAGGCATTTCTGTTCTTTATTATGTAATGTAATTGTTTCTTTTTACTGGAATATGTATGTAACAGCCCACCGCTACAGATGCAGTGTGAGTCTGTAAATGGTGATGACATTCGTTCGTATGTAAATGCTCTCTGTTGCATATGGATGGGTTCCAGCATGGTTGAACACTCATTCAGTAGACACCCATCATACAAAAATCTCCTGTGTGAGAGGGGTAATAGTCAAGACTGAGGTCATGTCGGGTTTCCAGTCAATCTGTAAAACAACCTCACACAAAGACTCCTCTCTTCACACCATGCACAAAGCATAGCAGGCACAGGGGTTGTGTCAACCTAGATTTTTCCGTCACTGACTGAATATTTTTAACATTCTGAAGGCTTTCTATCATTTTGACAGTACACTTAGTACGATCAAGCATGAAATGAATGGACAGCAAGACGTTTTAATGCAACCTGTTAACAGACACAGATGGAAGGTTAAGATGGGGATCCAGAACACTAGACTATTTGCTTCATGACCCTGTTGGCCATTGTTCAGGCTCAGCAGAGACCTTTGTTTGCCATTATATTTAAAAGTAGAGTAAATAGGCTGTAATGGTTTATCTGTTTCTAAGGGATGGTTCACTCAAATAGTCACTGACAACAGTCTGCAGATCTCATTGTAACCAGTCAAGAGTTACACAACACTCTACAGGATCTGTGGGCTATTGCGACTTTATTTAAAAAGAAATATAGCTGATGGCATATGTATGTTTTAGTCCCCAGTTCAAAACTTAATGTTGTGCAAGTTTTGTCTGTCTGTCTGTATGAATTAGGGTACTGTGTTAGTTCTTTGTGTAAACTGGCGTGGCTCTGCATTGTCACCCCTTCAACAGCATTGTTGACGTCACAGAAGTGCAGGATCATGTGTCATGTCAAGTGCTAAGTCAAAGCTGGGTATCAGATGACTTCTACACATGCTGGCTGCTGCCAATGCACAGCTGAAATATCCATGTCAGGGTGTTGAAGGATTGCTGTTTCTTAGCAACTAGACAACCTAATCATGTGTTTAGCTGCCATCAAAATGTGGTTTACTCTGGTGTTGCTAACTGCAGTGGTTGCTTATAGTCTTCTAGGAATCACATTGACCTCAAGTATCGAGGAATGTCTCAGTGGGTCTTATTACTCTACGCCCGATGGGAGGCCAGTCTAGTTAGTCATAATATATCCTGTGCCGTTCAAGTGTTGACTGCAGATTTTTTTTGCATATGTTGTGCCAAAAAATGATCTGATGATTCTTTCAGTCCTATTCCAGGATTAATTTTTTTTTATTACCACAAGGATCATAAAAGAACAAGTGAAATAAACTACTGACACCACTACATTTTGTGGAATGCACGTCTTGTCTTTATTTTAAAAGAAGAGTTGATTGATTTTGTATTAAATACAGTTTAGTTTGAATATTGAGGGTTCCAGAGTCTAAGTGTCAGTCGCTGTTTTGTGTCTTAAGACAGAAGACCGGCATTGGTTTCAGTTTTCAGCCAAGAAATAGTAGCTGTCTGGTAAGGAGACCTTGAAATACTGTTAGACATGGGAGGTGAAGCTTATATTGTATGCTTGGTTCCCCAAGGGTTTTAGTAAGGAGAACACCTTCCAAACTTACAGCCAAAGCAAATATTGTTCTGTTCATTTTAAAAAGAACAAAAAAGAAAGTGTTCAGTATTTCAACCATAAATATTTTTGATATAAGTGAACTCCAATTCTGAACACACTTAAGGCAGGAATGCTGAGCTCAAAGCTATTTGAAAATTAACACCAAGACAACCTTTTACAGTTACTTGGTCCTGTAATAAATGATAAATAGTAAATCAATGTATGTTTTCCAGAATCTAATTTTTTTTTCTGCTCATCTTTTGTGACAGAGTCAGTATATGACCTCCTCCCTAAAGAACTCCAGCTGCAGCCGTCGTCCACCCAGACAGACCCACCCACCATGAGCCAGAAGAGTGGGGGAGAGGCGGGGCCTCCCCCCTCTGCTGCCTTGGCCTCAGGTGAGCTACCTGCTTAATCCATGAAAACCATGATCTGGGATCAGTTTCTCCTTGCATAATATTCCCCAAGACAGTAGGGGTGAAGAAACCAATATGGCTTTGTGTCAGTGTCTGGGGGCAACTTCACCCTTTCACTAGTTTCTGAGACAGTTAATGTTTGTGATGGTAAGAGATGATGTGGGCTAGTATAGTGATGATATTTCAGGTATTTCAGGTACTGCTGGCATGACAAGAACCAGTAATATAAGATTTCACTTGTGTAAATCAGGTGTTT
>JAUZTA010000028.1:10725107-10740720 GCA_034780835.1 Ctenochaetus striatus | reverse complement strand
CCAGTGTTTGGTTTGTCTATTCTGGGCTACTGTAGAAACATGTTGTACAACGTGGAACAGGACCTGCTCCCTCTGTAAATAAATAAAGCTTTAGTCACCTGAAAACATTTTTTGTTTTCAGGTGATTCAACACAAAATAAAACATGTATATGAATATCATATTCCATTTCTGCCATATTCTACAAATAGATCCCAATAAGTCCTACACAGTGGACCTTAACGGGGAAAACAGTTGTCCAATGCAGCACCTGTCTGTGTGGGTCAAAATGTGAGGAGCTAATCACTGGTGTCAGAGCAGTGGCATACAAAGCTAAGATGCTTTGAGTGTGAGGTGATGAGACTGAGCCAGAATCATCATCATCTCATCCTCTTAGCTGTGAACAGTGTTAAAGCATGAGATAAGTGATGAGATCTGCTGCCACAGAAAGACCAAGCAATGATGACAAACACCACTGACTTAAAGGAAGAGAGGATTGACATGAGGCGACAAAAGAAAACCACAATGAATGAAAGAATAAACATGCCACAGCGCAATGATGAAGAAAGATGAGACGGGTTTGGCTTTTCATACGAGCTCACCCTTCGGAACATAATGGCTGAGAGAGAGGAGGAGGGCAAAAACGCTGGCTATGCCCAAATACCCTCCTCATCATCCTGTTAGCCATGAGGTAAGCCATTCGCAGCATTAGGAAGGAACATTTGGTTAGTGTGTATACAGACAGAAAACTTTCAAAGACAGAAGAAAACTTCCATTTCAAATGTTAGTTCCCTTCAGACAGAAGCATCAGATCAACCCTTGTCTAAACAGTCCAGTTAACCAGTCAATTGCAGAAGCTGTCTAAGATGAAACCTGAAACGTGATTCATTGGTGGTTAGGATGGGTTACCTGATCTGGAGAGAGCTTGTGATTTGTCTGGTCAGGGGCAGTCTTCAGATGGTCATCCTCATAGTTGTCTGCCATCAGTTTCATTCTGTTCTGAGTCTGTAGAATAAAAACAGTAATAATGAATAAAAAAAGACAAGGGAGAGCAGAAGAAAGATGTCTCACACACAAACACAAACACAAAATTCTTAAGCTGGAATGGAAAAATTAGGCATAAATAAAATGAGGTTTGGGGACGTGGCTACATCCTAGAGAGGCCCTCAGAAATATTAAGTCAGAAAATAAGCTTTTTTTCACAGCAGATATCTGACTTAAACAGTAAGAAAAGCACGTGTTCTTATTCAATTGTCCCAGTAAGTCATAACAGTGTGACAGCACGGTGGCACAAAAGCAGGACCCTGAAAAAGACTGCCTGAGCAGAACCAGTCCGACATGGACCCGCTGCTTAAGTTTGCTTTGGACTGGCTCACAGTTACAGAGACACTGTATGGTGGCCTACATCCAGCAGCTTAAAATACTGTTACTGAGCAGTGGGACAGATAATCCTGGAGGAGTTTTTGCTAAAGGCATAATTTACTAGTGTCTGAAATGTAGCTTAACAGTGTCTCTAGTAATATAACAAAACACTGTTACTGAAAAGCCTCACTAACAGCAAGTCTTTCCCTGGTGGGACCACTGATTCCCTGCTGTCTATTCCCTACAGGTGACCATATCCTGTGTGGGACACATGTGGTCATGGACCCCTCCCCACCTGCTGTTTGAGCTGTTGCACCAGTCTGTCCTTCTCCCTCTTCAGCAGAGCCACCTCATCCTGAGTCTTTTTCTTCTTAGAGGACGACAACTCCAGTAGGGCGATGTTTGCATCTTTCTCGCTGATAGCGGCCAACAGCGCCTCCTGCCTGTAAGTTGGCAAAGAAACAACATGGCATTTAACCACACAAGTAAATAGCTCAATTATCATTTATTATTCATTGTGCAAAATCATCCTGCCAGCTGGGGTAGGCCAGAATTGGATGACATTTTACAAGATGAAGGTAGCAATCGATACTCCACAGTCTACTCCACCCTTCTGTGTTTGAGTGTTTGTGTGCATATGTGTGTGTCTTACTTCATCTCCAGCACCTCCTCCAGGTGTTTTCTGCGCTCAGCTCGCAGGGTCGAGAGGTGTGCTTCTTTCTCACACAGAGACTGCTGGGTGGAGGCCAGCTTGGCCCTCATGGACTCCAGCTCCTGCTTCACCTTCTCCATGGCCCCCAGCAGCTCCTCCATCTGGGAAAAAACACAAACACACACACACACAACAACAAATCAATCAGTAATCGAGTAAAGCAGATTACCTAAATCCATCAGTGAGAGACACTTTTCATGACTTGCCAGTACAAACTGCTCTCATCAGAGGCAGAAGCAGCAAAATTCATGTTGGGATTTGAGAAGGAGTAGGGGGTCAATTATAACATAGATACCAGTAAAACTACAGCAACAAGTTTTATTTACCCGCTATTTACGTGAAATGGCACAAAAGTACAATTGGTTCATATCAATTTATGCTTTAATTACAACCAACCAAATGAAAGTGTGAATAATTTATTCCCAAATGAACAATTTTATTGGCCATTTCGTATTGTGTAAGAAAACCTTCAATTTGCAAACAGCAGGTAAACAAAATAACATGAAAATCACACAGGCTGAAAACAGCAACACCTTACAAAATTATGTAAAAATCCCAAAGAAGATCAAACTTTACGAACACGTTTACTGCAGGGTCATTGTATGGGACTGCATGGCTTGTAGAGGTGTTGCTGTTACTGTGTCCACCTCTGTAAGTATCAGTGCTCACTGATGGAGGTCACATGTACTGGGCTCATACCTTAGACCACTTTAAGTGGGCGAGGTTGGACTCATGCATTGGTTTGAGTGAGTGCTTCTGAGAGGCGATGTGTAGCAGAGAGAAAACAAGAAAGAAAACCATAAACAAAGATAAAAGAACTGAGAGGGGGACGAAGGCCAGAGGAGAGGAGGGGTGCGGGAAAAGGAAGAGAAACACAACAGTGGCAGCAAACGAGTGAGGGAGGAAATATATCAGTATATAAAGGTGTTTATTTTACCTCTCTATATATGTGTGTTTAGATATGCGTGTACTGTAGGACTGATCCTGTGACTTGTTTAACATTGCTTTACCATGTGCGTGTGTCCATGTAAGTATGTGTGTGTGTACCTGTTTCTCCTGGAGTGACCTTGCAGCCTCCTCCTGTGCCAGCACCATCTCTCGTTCAGCGGTGATCTGAACGCTCTCCCTCAGGGCCTCCTCCAGCTCCTCTATGCGCTCCGCCTTCTGACGCAGAGAGTCCTTCGGAGCAGGGATGAGAAGAGGTCAAATATGAGGTTATAGTTTGTTGTCACTGCACCAGTGCGCACCGGACAGTGTTATCTCAGTTTGAATGCAAGGCTCATACAGCTGTAGCAAACTGCACACATGCCTCACCTTCACCTGCTGGGAGTTCTCAGACAGGTTGTCCTCCCTCTTCCTGGCCTCCTCCATGAGTCGAGCGTTCCTGCTCTTCTCCACCTGCTCCTTGTGCTTCAGCGATGCCACCTTCTTCGACTGGTCCTTCATCTGCCTGTAGGGACAGCACAGCACACATTACAGAAGAAACATATTATTGTCCCACTTACTTTATTTCTAATCTTATATCTTTTTTAAATCTTATCTTCTTATTTTATCCTGTTTAATCCAACTGTAATTAAGTTATGTTTTAATTAAAGATATACACCAAATAAATTAGGGTGGGATTCATGTTTACCAGTGAAAGCACTTTCTGCTAAAGAAGGCGGATCAAACACAACAAGAATATTTCATTACCACTGTTTTTTGTTTTTTTACATAAGGACATAATTATGATGTTTAGTGTAGAATGTGTATAAATCAGTTATGATTATAGCAAATTGATAAGATATAACTGTATTGATCCTCAGTGGGGAAATTCGCTTGTTACAGCAGCTCACCAGTCAAAAGCAGCACGACTGAATTATATGTGAATATAAATTTATATATGGATTTGAATGTGTGTGTATAGTACTGTACAGTATAGAAGAATATAGTATAGTATGTATGATATGCATAAATATTGAATATCTACATATATATTACACACACACACACATATAATGGTGTGTGCAAATGTGTGTGTAAATCCTATAAATAGGATTTATACCTGAGATAAATAGTGCAGAGTAGTTTTAATACTTATGTGAAATGTTTGTGACAGAGACAACCTCAAATAAATTTTTGCAAAGTACCTCTGATGTAAGTGATGTTGATCATGTGTGCTATGCAAACACAGAGTAAGGTAGCAAAAACGCATTTTTAAATCAAATGCTGATGTGAAGAGATGTAATCCCATTAAAGCCACTTTTTTTGAACACACTGACATGACATCAACAACTGTAGCCCCATAGACCTGCTTTAGGCAACATTTTAAACAGCCCTTGAAAGGGTTATACTCAGATTTGACTCAGGGTGAGAGACAAAACAGTAAAGGAGGTGAAAAAGGAAAAATGAGCATGAGGGAAGAATGAAAAAATACAAAGAGTTCAATATGTCACCACAAGACAATTGCTTGAAGCACCACATTCTATGAAAGGCAAGAGATGGAGGGACACAGGTAGAGAAATGTGAGAAAATGACAAATAAAACTGAAGATGTCAGGTTCAGGGAAAAGGGACAAAGAGCAAATTACTAACCTGGAGGTCAAACTGGTTGGGTGAGAGATTTCCAGTGTAAAGACAAGAAAGCAGTAAAGAGAAAAACAGACTCAGACCAGGAAGATGAGTCAAAGTGCGGAAAAAAGAAGGAGCTCTAGGATTATGTGGCGTTTCTGACTGGCTTCACAAAGTCACATAGTTAACCACAAACATGTAAAAGCAAAAGACAAACATGTCAGAAACATTACATGAAAGATGGCTTGCCTATGGGAACTATTGCAGCGCTATCTCCCAGCATTTTTGCAGGTTTGCTTGCAATATTTATCACATCAGCTTTCAAAGCAACACCGCAAAGATACCAAATAGCAGATGGCCAAATTCCACTAAAATCCACCATGAAAGTGCTCTGGAGCAACATTCTCCAGGGTGGCATTTGGTGGTTACAATACCAAGCTGAAGGAAGGATGAAAATAGCAGAAAACATTGAAGCTGTCTTGGACTACGAAAGTCAAAAATTCCCACATAAAATCATTCAATTGTGAGCATTAGAGAAAAAAAACTTACTTCACGGCTAACAATCAGAAACCACCTACACATAAAACTGACAAACATTAATTATCTGCTCTACAAAAGACAAAGGCAAAGCTTGAAGACATGGTGCAGAACAGTCAACATGCATGTATCCACCCACCTCTCCAATTCACTGATCTTTTTGTCCTTGTCATTCTTCTCATTCTCCATTTCCCGAAGGATCTCCAGTAGGCGGTCCACCTCAGCCTGGGCCTTCCCAGAGTCCTCTTTGTGGCGGGCCACTTCCTGCTCGAGGTTTTTAATGCGCTCAGCCAGCTCCGTGTTGGCCTGTGCCTCCAGGGCTGCATTTTGAGCCTGAGAGAGGACGATATGCGTGTTACAAACTTGTCGTATTCACTTCAGTCTATGCAGGTAGGGACTAGATAAGTGAAAAATCCAAAGTGGCAGACTGTGTCATACTCATGTAAAGCAAACATTTATTAGCATAATGGTGATACTGAGCTTCCTATTTTATTAGAATCTCACTCTCTTAAGTTGGTTCTCCAATTTGAGACACTCCTCCTTCTTCTGCTCCAAGGCAATCTCCAGACTCTTGAGTTTGGAGTCCTTCTTCAGCCCTGAGGAGGCCAGGGATGATGCATGCTCCTTCAAGTCCAACAGAGACGTCTGCACATACACACATACACGCACAGCAGTTTAGATGAACTTGTTCCAGCATTTCACACTAACAGAACACTAACAGAACACAGGACTGAGGAGGCTAAAAATACATTAGCTCTAATAATGGCACCTATGACTCATCATAAAAGAGACTAATGGAAAAAGCCTGAAGCTAATTTTTGACGATAATCTTTGACAATATTAAAAGGATTTTAGGAGACAAGAGTTTGTCAGTCTTTGTATGACCTCGTGTTTCTGCATCTGTTTCACACCTCTCTGTCTGACAGGTCTCCCTGCACTAAGCTCAGTTTCTCCTTCAACTCCTTCAGTTCCTTCTTGTTACAGTCGAGCTCCTCCGTCTTCTCACGGTCATCTCTGTCTCGTTGCTCCTTTAGACGCTCAATGATTCGCTCCTAGAGGGCAGGGAAGACAATGGTCACACATGTCCTGCCTTTGCAACATGACTGACTGACACACATGTTGGTACAAATGAACAAACAGACATGAACACACCTTTTCTGCAAGAGACTCCTCCAGTGTGGTGAGAGCGGTGTCAGTGTTGGAGGTGTCTGCTTGTAGAGACTTTACCCTCTCCTTCAGGCTGCTCATCTGTTTCTCCTTGTCCCTCAGCTGCTCCTGCAGGTTTTCAATCTGCAGAGCAATCGCAGTCAAAATGAACATCGACTACAGCCCACGCTTTGCAACATGATAGATACATCTTAGCAGTGAGACAGATCTTAGTCCAAATCACCTTCTTCTGTAGCACGTTAACTTTGCGCTCCTTGACCTCCAGCATGTCCTTGAGGTCATGGATCTCCCCGTTGAGTGTGCCCTTCTCCTCTGACATTTCTTGTATTTGTTTGCTTTTCTTATTCAGAGTTGCCTCTTTCTCTTCTAAGCGCAAACGCAAAGCGTCCACCTGACCAGAGAAAGGTAGACAACTTAAAACAGTCACTGACCAGAACTGTATAATACTAACAGGTTTAAAATTTAAATGGTCAAAAGCAAAGACATGAAAACTTCCATCAAATAAGATAACTTCTGTGCTTTTCTCTGTTTTTAGCTTTATCAGTCCAAATTAGCAGGAACAAGTCTTTCCCTTCATTGCACATCATATGTACCCTTCAACATGCCCTTGCTGTTAACCCATTTCAAAGTCCTCCTGGAACAAGTGAGTTGTAATTTATCTGCTGTACCTCTGTCTGTAAGATGGCAGCTCGCTGCTCCTTGGCGGTGAGGGACTCCTTGAGGACTTCAATGTGCTGCTTGCTGTCTGAGAACTGGTTGGTGAGCGTCTCCAGCTTGGTCTGCAAACCAAGAAGCTCAGTGTCCTTCCTGGAGAGGTCCTGCTTCACCTGCTCCATCTGAAAGAGAAGAGATCAATTGGGTAAAAAAAAGAGGGAGGGATGGACATTAAAATCAGTAAATTGAAGTCTCTCGTCTTAAATGATTTTATGTATGAGCCAATTATTGACTATAGCAGTTCAGTCAAACTAAACTCCATCTCATGTCATCTCAGACCTTGTTTTTCATAAATTTGGTGTGGCTGCGGTAGACCTCCATCTGCTTCATCTCCTCCTGACGCTCCTCACAGCTTAGCAGTCCATTTGACTTAAGCATCAGCAGCTCCTCCTCCATGTCTCTAAGGCTTCGCTCCATTGAATTGATTTTTGCATCCTGGGGTTGATAAAGAGGAGTTTACACCTATAGATACTAAAAAAAAACACCACAAACTCAGAATTCAAACACACTTCTCTATTTAAAGCCTCACCTTCATGTCAATGACAGTCTGCAAAGCCTTAGTTTTGGTGGACTCTGGGGTGCCCTCATACCGACGATGAAGCTCCTGCTGATTAAGACAAAGAACAAAAAGCATAAAAAGTGTGTAGCAATAATCTATGTTTAGTTTCATTACATAGTTTATGAGGTAGGAAACAACATAACTAGACTCATGTTGTGCTGTGTTACATCTCCCATCATTGGACTGGACCTTACCTCTCTTAGTGCAGTAATTTCTCTGTCTCTCTGGTCCAGTAAACTTTCAAGGTGATGGCGGTGCATCTCGGCATCAGCCAGTCTCCTGGTCCGCTCCTGGTCTTCCTCTGATGCTTTGGCAGATGGCCCTGACACAGAATATATAAAAAAAGAACTTGGTTACAGTGATGTAGTTGGTAGAAAGACATTTATGTAGTCATTAGTCTTTGTAACAACCGGTCTGAGCATCATAAACCACCGGTTAGCTCACAGCGGCTGACACAAGAAATAAGATTTGATTTATTGTTCAGACAAAAGCTTGTCTGTTTAGCAGGAATGATATCTGAAAGCTTTAATTTCCACAGCCAATATGTAACAAAAACAAATAGCCAAATGTAAAAGTTTAATAACTTTATTCATTCAAAATATTCTCAGCAGGTTTAAACTTCTAGTTTCCCTCATCTTATTTGTAAATGTGAAATCTCTGGTATTTTGATGCTAAAATTGGTTTAGGAGTCACTTAGGAAAAGTTCATTGCATGAAGTCCTGAGATGTTTTAGCTTCAAAAGCATACTTGGATACAAGTTATGCATCGTGGTTAGTCTGTGGAGTAAAGAAACCCATTTTTGGCCAGCAGGAAGAGAGCATGGGTGGAGCTGAGGGGGAACCATCACAGCTTTAAGTGGTAGCCTGACACCAAACCCTTTTAAGACTCAAAATGTTTGTGGAAGAAACATACTAGCTTGGCGTTTGAAAGAATATGCTGTTTTTCCTATTTATATAAACACTTTTTTGTTTAAGGTTTAAAATATACCGGCCAATAATAGAGGGCTCTGTAGAACAGTTCTTCAATGGCTTTAATACTCGGTGGAGGTGTTTTCCACTTGTAAACAGTCAAGTCTCCACTGACACTTTATAAAGGGATCAATTAGCCATAAACACTCTGCTGAGGCTCAAACCTTTGCTTTGCAGCATCTCCAGCAGTTTCTTGATGGACTCGTCCCTGGCTCCTAGGGTTTGCTTCTGTGTGTCAATCCTCAGCTCCATCTCCTCCAGGGTCTTCCTAAGGAGGAAGAGCTCTTTGGCCTGCCTCTCGTGCTCGCCCTGTAGCCGCCGGTAGTTCTCCTCTGTAGGCTCAGATGTCAGGGCCAAGTCCCGGCCTTGGCTGGCAGGGTCTTGCTGGAGCAGCTGGTTCAGGTCTCTTTGGATCCTCAGCTCATCCTGAAGAGCCTGAACGGTCATCTGTAGATGCTAGAGACAAAAAAAGAGACACGTGTGCATTAGTGAATGTTCATCTGCTTTTCTGTTTGTCTGTTGTACTTTTTAAAGAAATTATATACATGGGGGGCATTAGGTGAAAGACATTTGAAAAATACAGTGGCTCCTTGCTCACTTTTCTGGAATGGATCCTTGCAAATTATTGTATTACAACAGGCAAAAATTCCTCTTCTAATCATGACTGAAAGTGTAACAATGCCCCCGATGCACAGATGCACCCCCAACAGCCGGGCCTTGTGGACAGTGTTACATTTCATGCAAAGAGAAATAGAATTGGTGAAACACAATAAGCCCAGTATAGTATTGCATTGTTTGTGGCATCTGACGCTAGGGACACTTGGCAGAGCTGCTGCGAGACAGTAACACAAGGCTGTGTTACACTCTGGTCTGAACCAGCTGAGCGTTTTCAGATGCCAGAACAAAGAGAGAAGTCAGTGTCTGCCTTCATTTCTTTTTGTCCTCCTCCTCCTCCTCCTCCAGCACCCTCCCTTTCCTTCCTTTGTCATTCTCTCCTCTCTCCACACACTGTTCTCCTCCTTGCACATACAGACACTAGTCATCTACCTTGCCTGCTCTCACCCTATCTCTTCCCTTCAATGCTCTCACCTCTCCTCTCACTAACCCTCCCTTCTCCATCACCCTCTCCACCCCGTGACCAAGGCTGACTCACTGCTGTGACTGCACTGATCCACCCCAGCGCACACACACACACATACGAGCATGGAAACACACACTTTCGCACGCACACACACACACACACCCAAACCCTCTCCCTTACTCATCCCTAATATTCTCACTCTTTCCGCCCAAGGAGAGATGACAGTCAGGTGCTTAAGAGAGCACAAAGATCAAAACCCAAAGTCACAACTTGAAACAACTCAGCGTGCACAGAAACAGCCTCCCTACAGATCATCTAAAACCCTGGACAAAGTGGATACAAGCAGAATATTGAAGACGCTCGTGGATGCTCAGCCAACTTAACTATTATTGTATATCAGTTGATGTAACATCACCGGCACACCATGATTATGATATTTTATCCGTGTGTTTACTTGGTAACTTTTTAAAAACGAATAAAATACGTTCGCAGTCATTTCACACTACAGTAGACTGAGTATCAGATGTCATTTATCATTGAGAAAGACAGACATTAATGCCATGTAGTAGGAATTTTGGAAAAAATGATGCCAGCATGCATATCAGCATTAAAAGTCATAGAATTAATGCTCATAAATGTAAACTTAAACTTGCAGATGTTATAGCTGTCAGCTGGACCTACATTCAATAAGGGTATGCTGTTTAACTGAAGCTGTAATTAGCCAAATGCCTTTGCGTGAATGTGTGAGGGTGAGAGTGAGGGGGTGTGTGTGTGTATGTGTGTGTTTTCTGTGTGTCCGTGCTTTGTGCCAGTGTGGGAGGAGGAGGCTGACATACAAAAGCAGACATCTTTAAATTACAGCACCCACTGATTAGCCCTGTGCTAGTCGGGCATTACTGGGAATTAGTCCACAGTGTGATTTAGTGACTCAGCAGGAGTGAAAACAGCAAATTATACAGATCTGCCCATCTATTAAGAATCACAGCAAAACAAAGACTGTTTCTCCTCATTAATGAAATTTGATTTGTACAATTCAAGGGACATACTGTGGGTTTTAAAAACAGACCTGTGCCTTTATTTATTTACTTATTTTTTTATTAAATCTGTATTTTTTGAACATGAACGCAAACAGTATGCAAACATGTGTGCAGGCTGACACGGACTGCTAAATGAGGAATTGACCTTGAATTTTGCAAAACCAGCATCTCTTAAGTTGACACTGAAATAGTAACAGGGAATGGAGGGCAGACAAAATGCTAAATTTCTGACCTGAAATCGGAAATTAAGCCATCTGGATGTAAGGCAACATGAAGTCATTGACAAAAATAAGTTCAGTAAACTTTTGGTTTTTAAAGGTGTCAGGAAATGGAAGTGAAGGTGCAAGGACTCAATGCCAGAGTTTTATACCTTGTTGGAACAAAGTAGGAACTTGATAAAAATCTTTATCAGAAAAATAAAAAAGGGAGTAAAGGAGCATGTTAACACTCTATCTTCTAATTATTACATGTATTTACTTTTACCTAAAACAAGTCTACTCTCTGCACATATATTTGAGATGAATTGTTGTTTTCAGTTTGTGAGAAAATATGATCTAAATGTTGAGAGTGAATTTCATAGTTTTGGCATGGCTTCCCTTTTCATACTGTGCAATTATTTGATTTTTGATCACTGCACCTCAATGTGTCATGTCACCTTTGTCCCAAAGTTTTTATGTGAACCAAAGGAGAACAGAGTTCAAGGCACCAACATACTGAATCAAAAGCAATATCCCTAACAGCTCTTTTGAGACTTCTACCTCTGACAACATTCTTGAGTTTGTTTGTTATTCTCTGCCAAACTAGTATAGCATAGTTATAGTTATAGTGAAGTTTTAAATCTGTTTTTTTCGCATTTGTATCCCGTTCACTACATCCAGCATTTTCTTAAACACAGAAACGCTAATGCTGCCATTGGACTTACAGCCTCTTTCATCTATTAAGCATGAGCATATAGCACGTATAAGAGGATTAACTAGATGTTCTAAAAGTGCCTCTAACCTATGCAGAAAAAGAGGAGAGAGAAAAACACACTTGAATCAAAGCTGACACACTGGGGGGATTGCATTTATCCAGTCCATCATGTTTAGCGATTGATGATTCTATTTAGATTTTTTTTAAAAATGAGATCAGATACAGAGATTTTAAGGCTAAAACATCCATTCACATAAATATGAGGGAGCTCCCACCTGTGCTTCATCCTGAATCACACGGTATTGTTCCTTCCAGACAGTGATCTTGGAAACCTCATCTTTCCTGAGAGCTCGCTCCTTTTTCAATTCTGGGCTCCAGAAGGTCTTGATAGAATTCATGGAGGAACTGAGCTTGCTCTCCTTAACTTCAACCTCCCGCCGCAGCATCTCATTCTCACGCAGAACCTGAGAACAGGATTGAGGAGTGGCACATGAATACTGTATAGGCGGTCTTTCAAACAAAGCAGCTCAACCTCTTCATTAAAAATCAACATTTTTAGAGAGAAATTCTGCAAACTGAGAGATAACTTAACAAAATACCTCTTTCAGTTGGGCCTGTAAGTCCAATATGGTGTTGTCTCTAGCCTGCCTTAAAGAATGGGGAACAGTGGAGGCCATGTGGTGGTCCCCAAAAGCTAGGGCATCCCCTGCCATCATGCCTGCTGGCAGCACAGCGTTGCCAGGCACTGAGGTGGAGATGTTGGGGGTGCTAGCAGCCACAACTCCACTGCTGCTGCCTCTTGATCCATATGTCACCCTCTGTCTCCCCATGGTCGTCACCGTCCCACCACTTTTGGGAAGATGGTCACCTGCCATGGCGACTTCGTTGTCACTCAGGTACATTGGTCCTGAGGTGGCGTAGGCAGCATTTAGGGACTGAATGTTCTCCATGGAGAGCGTCTTTCCTCCTGCCCCTCCAGGACCCCCTCCACTGCCTCCAGTGCTGTTAGTACGCCGGTGTCCCATACGAGGGGAACGGGGCAGGCGGGGGGAGCGGCCAGATCCCTGATTACCTGCACCACCTCCATCTCTTCCTCCACTATGGTTGGCATCCCCTCTGCCAACAGAGCGGGCACTACCATACATCTTCTGAGCTGACAGCAAAACTGAAGTACGACCTCAAGTACCTGACTATTTTCTTGCCGATGGTTTGGTAGAGACTTTCACCAGCTGAACGGAGATATGGTCAGTGCTGCTGCTTTAACTGGAGATGATGGGTACAATGTTCATGGTAAAATAGAGGTCTGATGCCGAGACAGTGCTGACAGACTTTCTTTTTCTGTAAAGAAAACACAATTACAGACTGTAAACTGCACAGCATTAGACTACACAAAGCATATGTTATCAACTGCATGCATGTAAAATTACATAAAAAATC
The DNA here is from genome assembly GCA_034780835.1 of Ctenochaetus striatus. NCBI lineage: Eukaryota > Metazoa > Chordata > Actinopteri > Acanthuriformes > Acanthuridae > Ctenochaetus > Ctenochaetus striatus. The sequence goes on along the minus strand of JAUZTA010000028.1, from coordinate 10,727,708 downwards.
AGCACTTAGATCTAAATAAGCATACAAACTCTGGGCTCAGCATACCAAACACGCCAGTAGTTTCTAACATGCAAGTTAGGCTTAAATGAGGGTCATTAGAGGGGTCTCTCTCCATCTCCAGCAGCATGGAGTACAGTATATTTAAGGTTTGGTCCATTTTTCAACATTGGCAAAGCTAGAATAAGTGGGGATGAACAGTCTCTTGGGTTTCAGTGTCTTAACTGGATTCCCTCATGCAGCTCAGACAGTTATGCAACTGTTTAAGTAATGTCTTGGTAAAAATTATTCTCAGATGGGTTTCCTTTAGAAAAAAAAGTCCCTTCTATGCTATCTGTTATGTGTCATTAGCAAAAGTTTGGGAGCCTGATTTTAGGGTTTAGCATAAAGGTTAAGCTGGAAGTTGAAAGGTTATAACTGTTTGGAAGTCTACATCCTTCTGGCCTTGGAGGACAATTTAATTTAAAACGGTGATATCTAACATTTACAAGAGTTATACATTGTGTTTATCTGCTTTGTAATAAATCTGTACAATCCCCTGTTTTGTTTTCAGACTAAATGTTCAGCCCAGCCGCGTAGCGTTCACCGGGCAGTATGCGTGGCCTTGCTAGCAGCTAACGTTACGGTAACAAACCGGCTAACAGGAACGGCTGACATTTCTACCCTTTACTACGTGTTATCCCGAAAATGTTGTCGTTTGCTGAAGACGGTTGTAAAATCGGTTCGTAGATTTAATCTTCTGAATACATCTTGTATCTCTGTATTATTTTCCCAATGTGCTGACGCTATGGATTAAAACTAGCAAGGGAGGGAAAAGGGGATTGTCTATGGTGGACATCGTAAGTGGGGAAAAAAAAATCTCCTGCGCGTAAAATTAAACACAAATAGACACAATATAGGTTACTGCTAAATGATTGCTGGATACCTGACGTGACAAGTTTACTGAAAAGGGTGTCAAATTGTGACACATTTGACCACAATTACGCATTTTTGCACAATTTTTAACGACAACCGTCCAGGGTCTGCTTTGGAGACACCCACATTAAACCATTTTTCTCCACCTCTGCTGAACGGCACTTCGTTTTAGGGTACGGTTTTCTTCATTCAGATGTGCGCATATCTGACCGAGGGTTTGGTGCACATCGAGAGGAAAAGAATTAAAATAGCTGATGCAGACACGTTTAATGTTTGCTCGCCTTGTCTATTGAGTCTAGTCCATCCAATTTATGTGGTCAAGCAAAACCTCTCAATTTTTTCTCGCTAACACAATAGCCAGTGGTGAAAACCTCTCTCAATAAACTACCTTTCTCGTTGTCTGGTGGAGCTCAAATCGGTGCCAAAACCGGATCCTCTGCCAAATGGAAATCGACTGCAAACGCTGTCATTTTATGTTAATCGCTCGGTAGATGTCTATCTGATTTTCCCATCTTTTTGCCAGCAGTACCAGCGGCTCAGGAGAGCCAGGGCGCCTCAGTGACGTCAAGCCTCCGGTGCGCGTCCATGACGGTCTCTCTCGCCACGCTTGAATTTTAAACGCGCGTTCACGAGCTCATGGCAGGGGTAATGTCGACAGCAGCAGAAAGCAGACTTAACAACATTTTGACCAAAAAAAAATGTAACTCAGGGTAACATCTGTGTTCAAACTCCGGAGTATGTTAAAATGAATTTGGCTATTAAAATTTTCAAAACAAAGTTTTTAAAAATCCTGTGCTCGGCACTGAGCTTATCATTTTGCGAAAAACGATATAAATGGAGAAACATGTGGCATGTTTGGTCAGCCTCTATAACAGCAGGGGGCAGTGCTTACTTGGAGGTAACTTTTATCCTCGAAATGGATGCTACCAAAGTACAACGACATTAATGATTGTCTTTTCCACAAAACTCAACAAATTCAGTTGAGTCATTTGTATATACAACAGGATGCCGAGGTAAAAGAGCAGCCACTTTTTTTGGTTGAGAGCAGCGGACCTGTGGCCTTTCAAATGGTGTATCCTGTTTTATGTTTAAATAGTAAGACTATATCATATAATATACCAGGCCTTCAGCTAGTAATGGTGTAATCAAAGTAAAATGTTTTGTAAAAAATTTTTGGGTTAAAAGAAGCAATTGTTTCTCTTTTTTTTAGTTTTCAATACTGATTGTTAAAAAGCATAAAGTGGGAATAAAAATCGTGAATACAATAAAAAGATACAATGAAGCATTTAAAGCAGATATACATTACGTTTTTGGGTGTTTTCGGAATCTAACTGCACTTTATCTAGTATGGTCTACACTAATAATTTTAGAAAATATTCAAATATTTCTTTCAGGGAGTAAAAATTTGTTGTTTTTTTCCAAAAAATAACGTATTTTGTAATTTAATAAATCACAATACCGTGTAGCAACTAAATCTCTTTTAAGCTATATAATGTTACATATTTGGCAAGTAATTTTGTTTTCATTTTCTAAAATGACAACCAAAATTGGAAAAAAAAAAAAAAAAGGAAAAAAGTGAGTTATACAGAGGGTAGATGACACGAACCTTAGAGAAGCCTAAATTTCTTACTTACTTTTATAATACTATTTTAAGCTTTTTATTATTCCAAAAATTCTTGTTGTGTCCTT
>JAUZTA010000028.1:10663922-10680102 GCA_034780835.1 Ctenochaetus striatus | reverse complement strand
TTTTACAAACTGCTGCTGTGGAGAGGTGGCATCTCTTATATTTGTATCTAATAGCATCTTTTCACTGTATTTCACAGAACCAACTGCTAACGAAAGGCATGGTCATCCTTAGGGACAAAATAAGGTTTTATGAAGGTATTACTGATTGAATAAATGGTCTGAATGTATTTTGTAGAGGTTTCTGCCCCTGAATTAGGCTTTAATCAACTGTCTTTTTGACTGTGCAACTGTTGCAGGTCAGAAGTTGCTCGACTCTCTGGCAGAGACCTGGGACTTCTTCTTCTGTGACGTTCTCTCCATGCTGCAGGCCATCTTCCATCCTGTTCAGGTACACAACCATTTTAAGAGTCAGCTGGTGTTTGTCTTTGCTGCCCAAAGGATCAACAACTCTAATATTTCCTTGATGATGGTTGTTGTTGCTCAGTTCTGCTGCTTTCTGTGTTGTTATTGTGTGCAGGGTAAGGAGCCCTCTGTCCGACAGCTCGCTCTGCTTCACTTCAGGAACACCATAGTCCTGAGTGTGAAGTTGGAGGATGCCCTCTCTCGTCCTCGCGCCCGTGTGCCCCCCTCTGTAACACAGATGCTGCTTATTCTACAGGTTAGACAAGACATAATTGTTTTTTCCTCTCATTTTTTTTTGTTTTTTCTCAACAAGGCAAAACAACATCAAATCAAAAAGGGAAAAAATTCTAATTATTTGTTTCTTGCATTTCAAAGTGCACAACTGTCTGAAATGAATGAATCAAGTTTGCAAATTAGCAAGAATGTATTTAAGGTGAATATGAAGTCTGCGTTGAATGGCTATTTTCTTCAGTTGCTTCTATTGTTTGTATTTATCTTCTTATTGTTATTGTTTTGTCTGTTCTACAATCACAAAAACAAAGTTATTTAATTTACACTGAAACAAGACAGAAAGGCATCCTGTTTGCACATTTAAGGAGTGCAAGAAGAAAGTGTTTCATATATTTATTCTATTGATGACTTGTTCTGTGGATTACTTTTTAAAAAATATTTATTTTTTCCTCATGGCCTTGATGGCTTAAGCTTGAAAGAACAGCTTTACTTCAAACCAGCAGAAACAATCTATTTGTGTTTTAAAGCCTGTCTCTGTCTGTGTTTAGGGGGTCCATGAGTCGCGAGGTGTGAATGAGGATTACCTGAGGCTCGAGTCTCTGGTTCAGAAGGTGGTCTCACCGTACCTGGGCACCCACGGGCTTTACTCTGGGGATGGTGTTGAGGCCCATTGCTGCGTTATGGGTGAGGCACTGTGGGCACGCAACTAAAAGCAAAGTAATATTTGTATGTGCCTGAAAAGAAACATAAATTATTTTAACACCTTTCTTCTTTTTTCCCTTGTCTTTCAGAGAAGTGTTTACCGTGGCCCAAGTCTGCAGATCAACCGTCTAAAAACCCTGTGGTACGATCAAAAAGCTACAACATCCCTCTGCTGCTGACCCCGGTGGCTGAGTATGACCCAGATGCCAGCTCTGTTGGCAGTGGAGGAATTCGTCGCCACTCGGCCTGTGAGATTATATCATGCCTCGAAGACCAAGGACTGGCCTACGCTGACCTGGCCTCAGGGCCTGAATTGTCTGGCCCCTCCTCCAACAGGCTGTGTGTGGGCTCTCAGTTCAATGGTATGACACAGATTAGGATTTCTCATGTTGGTTATTACTAAAAAAAAACACGTTATATTCCATTTTAATTCGATACTGTCCCGTTTACAGGTATTGTTCAAGCCGGAGCGAGTGCAATGGACTTGCCTCTTTCGTCTCCCTCCATCCTTCCCCTTCATTCTTCAGGAGCTCTCCACGGCACTGAGGCCACGACAACAATGACTGATCTCAGTAAAGGTGCATCCTCCACGCCACCCAGTGAATCATCCAGCCCTGAAACCATAATTGGACAAGTGCTAGAGTCTGCAGACTCAGACTCAGATGGGATATTTATTGATTTCCCCTCTCACTCTTCAGAGGCTATGGGGTACAGTCGTGACAGCAGGCAGAGCACTGTGTAACTGTGGCTGCCTTTTGAAACGCAGCCCCCCGCCCCCCCAGTGTGTAGGGTATTAAAATCTGTGAGAAAGATTCAAGAAATCTACATTTCAATGAAAGGTACCATCTTACTTTCTTGCTATAGTGAGATGAGTTTCCATGAGGGGACCATTCCAAGTGCTTTCAATGGTGAGTGACCTCTGACCTTTACCCAACAAAATTCAAAGCAAATCCTAGTGGGACTGTGATTAAAGGTCCAGTGTGTGGGATAAGTGGGATCTATTTGTAGAATGTGGCAGAAATTGACTATAATATTCATAGGTATGTTTTCATTGGTGCATAGTCAAATAAAAATAAGATCTGTTGTTATTGCATACCTTAGAAAGAGCTTTACATATCTACAGAGGTGGCAGGCCCTCTTCTACGGAGCGCACCATGTTGCATTCAATGTTTCTATAGTATCCCAGATTGAACAAACCAAACGCCACCACCATACAATTTCCTGCATGCTTGAAAGGGGAGAATGAGGGAAAGGATTTTCAGTCGGGTACAATCTTGCAACTTCACCACTAGATGCCACTAAATCCTACAAACTGGACCTTTAAAGTACTCAAATGTTATACCAGGTTTTCAACTTGAGGACACTAAAGTTGTGACCTTGTCTATGGTCTAGCCAACAAACAAGTCAGATAAAATCCTTAACTGACAGCTCTAGTGATATAGAGTTGATATATATTCTTATTGACAACAAATCCTGTGAAAACCAGAGACCAAAAACTGAAATGAATTGATCCCACTAACAGTTATAGTATTGCCTCTGTAGTCCAGCCATGTTAAATCTTATTCCACTGTGCCCTAGACCATATTTTTGCTTAAAAACTACTAAAACCATATCAAAAAGACACACATTAGCAAAGATGTGTTTCTTGTTTATTAGTTTAGATGAACATGGGCACTTGAGTTTATTTTAAGTCATTTTAGGAGACCATCCTGCTGCCAATAGTACTTATTAGAGCAATGAATGTATATTAATCCACAGCTTAAAATACTTCCCAAGAAATACGCTATTTTTTCATGTTTATTTAACTTATATGAAAGACTACTGTCCAGAGCTCTTATGGGAATTATTGAATTTTTTATAAATTCAATTATGTGGTAACACATTTTCGGTTTTGGTATTTTCATTAGATTTGTTGACATGATTACAAATATACAGTGGGAATAATAAAAAGAGAACAATTTTTTTTTCTCTATGATTCACAAGAAACACAAAAATAAATGCAAACACACAAAAAAGATTGGTTTGGACATGGGTTTCATACACTTCCTGTAATAAATTATCTTAAAATAAATTATGTTATTTGATCGGGGACCCTGGGACAAAATCCTATTTCAATTGGAGTCCTTGACATAAAAAAAGTTTGAGGACCACTGCTTTAACCCACAGATGAGCCTGTCATCCTAAAATCACAAAGAATACCAAAATTGCAGTTATGAGGTTTCAACACCACGGAGATGGCTTTTAAAACCACCATTTACATGGAAAAATTACAAAACTTTACTTTTTTTTGAGTTTTTTGAACCTCACAACTGTTTTATATTTTCTGTTTACACTTTGTTGTCTTTTTCGGAAGTATCAAAGTAATGAGGTCTTCTGCTTTCACTTTTGTATGACATCTTATTAAAATGTGGACTTTTGAATTGTTTGTCATTGCAGTGGTCACAGATGTCTTATGACAACTTCTCGTCTTAGAACAAACATCAGTGTAATAGCATTTGCTTCTCTGCATTAGCTCTGTAAAGCAGGAGTTTGACAAATATGACAATGTTTTATTGTTTACATTTGACAAAGACGTAAATATTTTGGCTGAATGTCGTCCCACACACTGTATTTTGCACCACCACTACCTTGTAAATAAAAGTGCATTTGGGTTTTTAGGATAGCTAGATAGTGTAAAGTGAGCTTTTACCTTTAAATGAATTGAAATTTTAATAAGGGCTTTCTAACTGAATCTTTTTCAAATGATGTTTTACCTCAAGCGTTTTGTACTTTACTTTTTTGACAATCTATGATGTCTACGGAGTTGTACTTTGTATTAATTTGTAATACTAGCCCAGTAAAAATGAAATAAATTTGAATAGTGTTTAAAACATGGGTTATCTTCTTCAACGTTGAATGGATTTATTATAAACTCTGCTATGGGGGTAAAAATACTCTGACTTATTCTTATTTACTCTTATACAATCACATCATCTTTGGCCCACTAAGCCCAGGACACAGCAAATGGGATTCTGAAAATGGTAACAAACATAAGGGAAAAGCCAACTGAAAAAGTCACCCAGTTGCAGGCTTATATCCTCTGTTTATGCCAAGTGAATCAGACCTGAGTGGGCATGACATCAGTGTCCCAAAAGTAGCTATAGCCTTGCAGCTACCCATCAAAAAAAACACATATCGGTCTATATATCGACACTTTTGTTTTGAGAAAGGTGAAACAAAAGCCTTGCTGTTATAATTTAAAATAAAATTTATCAGCTGATAAATGCATGCTTTTATTTTGTAAAACCTGGCCGGAAGCTGTGGAGTTACTGCTGGAAACAACTGGCGGAACACAAACCCGAACTAGCTGAAAGCTAACAACACTTAAGTACTCGCTGTGGTCGAGCTGCTCTTCTGTCAAAACTAAATGTTTGTTTGAAGGTGTCGACATATGTCCTGTCCGTAAGGAGGTGGCTCTTTAAAAAGGTTAAATCTCCTGGTCAGCTCGGTAAGACATATTTGTGTAAACCCAGTTTTCTGGGGTGTCATAAGTTAGCTGTAGCTAGCCAACACACAGGTCTGTACTAGGTGGAAGTAAGAGCTAAACGGTTCCTCAGCGAGACGCACATTTGTGAAAGCCTGATCATGTAGTGGGAGTTAGGATTTATGGTTAATGTTCACTCTTACTTTCTGTCATAACATTCAGTAATGTATTTTGTAGATCACTATGTGTGTGTGTGTGTCTGTCTCTCTGTCTGGTCCTCAGTCTCTTGGGGTGCTGGTGATCCTGGCTCTGTGTCAGTCCTCCGTAGATGAAGATGTCCCTGGCCCAGCGAGTGCTTCTCTCCTGGATCTTTGCCCTGATTTTCCTTATCATGCTGGTCCTCAAGCTGGACTCAAAGATCCACTGGAACTGGTTTCTCATCTTCCTCCCTGTCTGGACCTTTGACACCATCCTTGTCCTCATGCTGATAGTGAAGATGGCAGGGCGCTGCAAGCCAGACTTTGACCCCAGGGATGGTGAGCAAAGCATGAAGAGGAGGTTTTGGTACCTGACAGCCCTGCTGCTGAAGCTTGCCTTCTGTTTGACACTGTGCTCTCGCCTGGAGAGACTCATTGACATGAGAGTGAGTGTCGTGTGTGTCCCTCTGTGGGTGCTGCTGGTTGGTGCACTGGTGGAACTGGGACACAGTGTTTTTCACTATCGGAGGGATTGAACCAATGGACTCACACACAGTGTGAATTAATTCACACAATGAATTAAATGTACTACAGAGGACAAAAAGCATCTTTTGCTTGAAATTCACCAAAGCTAAAGACTGAAGTGTTTTACACAGTGTGGTTTATACACAGGAAGAGAGATGTGCCATGAATGGATTGCAATTTAGTATCAAAGAGCATAAGTTGAATGGATGCATCCTTTTCTCTCACCGCAGTAAGAGTTGTTTGTGTGTCATTCTTTGATACCACTGGATCATTGTTCAAAAGAAAGATTTCATGTACTTGTACACTAGTTCACATAGTTTGGCACCTTAAGAAAAAAAATCAGCTGTCATATTGTTTTGGCATTCAAATTGCTGCCCTCTGGCTCATCTTTAGACTGTGGAGTTAATAAAATTGTAAAAGGGGCTAAAGGGGAATAAGATCTTTATTTTAGATCCCTAACCCCTAAAAGACAGACCTACCTGCTGCCAGGACGGACTAGGTTTAAGAAATGGAACTTAGAAATCCAAAGTACGAATGATGTACCACTGAGATCTAAAATCAGTTATTTTCTTCACATAGTGTCTACAATGCACATATTTACTTCCTAGGGAGAGAGTACACATATTTACATTCAAATACTCTAATGTACCATTGTGGGGTCCTTGCAACACTAATGCAACACATGTCCACGTATAAACAGCATTTAATAACCCATTCTACACTGGCATGCACCATGCACAGTTGAGCCAGATAAGACTTATTTGTAAAATCCCTGTTGTGAAACTAATTTCACTATTTGAGCATTTCTGTGAAGCTGGTAGAAACCTCAGAGCTTTCATATGTGATGATATACTTTTGATATATGACATGTTTTTCTCAGTACTCCCTTCAGGATGTACCTGCCACTGGCACACCATCACTCTAAAAATCCTCAACTTCCTTTTACTATACGCATTTAAAAGATGCATGCAAAGATGTTTTTTCTTGTACAATATGCAGCTAACTTCATAAGGAATTTTTTTTTCCAAACCTGTGATTACAATTCAATACATACACGTCTGCCAAGTTACATAAATCAACAGGGTTTTTCCCAACTCTCATGGTCAGGCGTAGCTAATCGTGATAAACTGAGCTCTCATTTAGTGTACTGTCAGCCAAATGTCAGACACCATCAGCTTCAACTGCACTTCTTTTTTTGTTATTAATGTGGCAGAGACTTTTGTCCAAATCAGCTTTAAAAAAGTGCATTGAATCTCAGATTCAGCTGCACTTTGTCAGCTTCAGCTGTATGTCTAGGTGTGGTTGGAGTACGTGCAAGTAGTTCTTTCTTACTAAAGACATTTCAAGATGTTGCACTAGAAAAAGCACAGGTTATAAAATAAACGATGGCTGCATTCCATTTAGCTGCTTCATTTTCAGGTTCTCGGTATTCTGCAGGCTGACTCACTGGGAACTTACACAATACAGCATCATTAATGTTATTAGTAACACCTGTGTTTTTCCTACAAAAACAAGAAAAAACTGTCAGTTGTGAAAAGTGCCAGTTTGCTTCCATGGACATATGGCAAGTTTGCAGTTAGCAAACATTTAGTACGTTACAATTCCATATTAACATCACATTAACTAAAATTATGGCTCAGGCAGACAGGTAGTTTTTGAGACATGAACTTAAGTGATGGAGAAGTGAACTTTGGACTGGTGTGACACCAAATTTAATTGCAATCAATCCAGTGGTTTTAGGACCACCTCATTATATATATGATATACATATATATCATATAGCTAAAAAGACAAAGATTAAAACTGTAACTCTATGAAATGCAGCACGGACACAAACAAGAAGCCAATATTTTTGAACCATTTATTGAGAGGTTCTCATCAGAGTATAAATCACACTACCAAGTCTTATCTTAGGAAATAAAATGTATTTACAACAAAATTTTCACATACATTGGTTTCAAATAAAAACAGACAGTAAATGATATAAATAAGTTCTATGGAAAATAAAACTTGTCTTACAAAAAATATATGCAATTTCTGTATACATTTTCTCACATTGGTGCTCATAACATCTATACTGTACAGTTTTGGTACATACAGTATCATTTACAGCCCTGTGTGAGTCAAACAACATCCAGTCTGAAAACAACAACTTGCTCCGATTTTTGGAGTGTTATAAACAACAGACTCCTCAACTAAAGCAACACGTTAAAGAGGATTTCGGCGGGAGCTTGGTGACTTACCGAAACCCCCCCAACAGTGAACGTAGGTAATTCCTATAGCAGGGAGTAAGGATGGTTGTTTTCAGAATGGCTAGTCCAGTACCTAAAATAGGTGCTTTAAGAGCGAAGCTAAGTAGTGCACAGGCACTGACACATGGGTCACATAACATTTTTTACAGAGCCTACGTACATTCGCTAACAAACGTGAAGTGAGCTACTTAGCTTACATTCTTAGGCACTGATAAAATACTTGGAGACTGCATCCTCTTCACTACCTCACTGAATTAATGTGGCTGTATCAGCAAAGAAACTCACCCGCTTATCTATTATGAATAAGAAAGAGCAGTTGGTGTCTGAGGGAAGGATGCATTTTCAAATACTTTAACAAAGCCTCAGCGTAAGTTGTACAGTAAAAAAGAAGACTAGACATCTAGACATTCATATTAAGAAGTCTTTTTGTGTTTGGGGTGTGTGTGTTTTAAGGGGCTGTTTTAACGAGGGCTGCTGTGGCCGTGTGTCCTGTAGGGGTGTGGCAGGTTTTCCCTGCACTGAGTCCTTTACTTTTGGTCCTTTAGAGGGCACAACTGTCCGACTGTCAGATCCAGGCTTAGAGGAAGAGCCTCGAGAGTCACTGTGATGATGGGTTTTAGGCCTACTGTCTGTGAAGGAAAGGGCCAGAGTTTGATGAGCCTCCATTGGCTTAAAGAGGTCAAAGGTGATGAGCGTCCGTGGTGGTTTGTGTTCTGGTGGCACAGGGCCAGAGGCAGACTTCTTCCTCTCCTCTTTGTTGTTGATGTCTTTATCCTTTTTTCCTTCTTTCTTTACCTGAATGTTTGCAGGTTTGGGGGTGCTCGTCTTTCCGTCTTCTCGCCCCGTCTTTGCCTGCACCGCCTGTGTACTGCCCACATTGCCCTCCTTGCCCTCCCTGTGCCCACTTTTCTCCTTCTTACCGTGTGAAGACTTGTGTTTATGCAAACAGGCGTCTCGAGCCTCCTCTCTGTCTGGCCGTAAGTGAGACGCTCCCTGCGTGCCTCCCCGGTCTTTATCATGCTCCTTCTCTTTCTTGACGTGTGGTTGTGTCTTTGAGTCCCACTCCTTGGCCCACTTCTCATCTCTCTGTCCAGGCAGGGGTGTTTGAGGGGCTTTACTGCCCTCTCTTGTCCGCTCGTCATCCTCTTTTTTCTTCATCTGTGGCAATGGCTGCGTCGATGTGTTACCCTCTCTTCCTCCCTCAGCCTTAACCTTCTCGTGCTCTCTGGCCCTGTCCTTTTCTCTATCCCTGTCTTTTCCCCTATCCTTTTTTTCCTTCTCTTTACTTCTATCCTTATCCTTCTTTTCCTTGTCCTTAACTCTCTCCTTTTCATCCTTCTCTCTTTTTCCTTTCTCTTTTTCCTTTTTGATTTGTGTTGTGTTGTAAGTGCTTGTTATACTATCTTTAGTTTTCTCTTTTAGACCTTGGCCTGGTCCTGTCGTCTTTTGCCGCTTCTCTTCCTCCACGTCATTTTCCTTCCCAGTCAGCTGTAGTGACTTTAATGATGAGCTGTCTACTCCACCCTCCTCGTGGCCCCTCCGCGGTGACCGGCATGTGTCTCCATCTTCATCTCCCGCTCCTCTGCCTTGCTCTTTCTCATCTTCCTCAGCTTTAGGTTCCACTGGAGTGGTTACATCCTCATCTCTCTCCTTGACAAATGATGGAGGCAGCGTCATTGACGAACTCTTCATCTCAGCTCCGTTCTCCTGCTCTTCCTCCTTGATAATCTGTGTTTGTGAGGGCAGCCCCTCCCCTCCTTTGGTCTCCTCGTCCTCCAGCTTAGTCGCTGTCTGTACAGCAGGGTCACACTCCTTCAACTCAACCCCTTCATTTTCCTCCTCTTGTTTGATATGAAGTGTTACTTCTTTAGGTGGACACTTCTCCTCTTCCTTTACCTCTTCCTCCTCCTCCTTCTCTTCATGTTGGTGATACTGTTTGAGTCTGATATGCCAGGCCAGACTGCAGACAGCGGACACAGTTTTGAACTGGTGGACAACTCCTCTGGGGATGAAATAGATGTCATCGTGGTAGAGTTGAATTCGGGCATATCGGATCCCCTCCCTCCTCAGCTGGTTCAGCTTGGCATCATCGATCCACTGTACACACTGTGAAGGCAGTGACAGGAGCATGACAGTCAAAAACTCCTTCATAAAACTTGCACAAAGTTTTATACATAAGTCTACCTCTGTTATTACTTTTTTGTTCTTTTAATACATTTTTGACAATAAGGTGTTAAAATCGTTACAATATCCCACTGATTTCTGTATGGAAAGATTTAAAAACATCCCTTAAACGATTTTGTCTGGTTCTTAATGTTAACATTATTATTTCCCATAATGCACCAGGTTAGTGGGGTCTTTGTGCAAGTTATATCATTAGTCCTCGCAAAAACCTTGCTCATGTCTGAATTAAATTATTTTAACTAAAATATTCCGAATTGAATAGATATTGAACTGAATTTGGAAACAAACTGAATCAAGATCTTGTCAAACAGACAGTTTATTCTGGAAATCAGTGGCAACAACCAACTCTTAAAGTTCAGACTTAGCATGAAGGATCCCCATCAAGGCTACACTTGTCATCTTACGACAATCGAAGCAGTATTCCTTTAAGTCAATTCAAGAGGTTGCACCTTTACACGTTTATATCGAGCAGCAGTCACCCCAGTGGAAATAAGCATTTGGGCTTTATTGTGTTTTTACCCTTAATAGTGTACAAGTGGCTACAGGGACCACTTGTAGACTAATAATCAAAAAAAGAATTTCAATTCATTTTTCATCATTCTGCCAGTCAGTGAGTGTACTGACAGTGTTTTTTCTAGATGATATCAACTCTAGCAGGATTACTTAAATGAAATATACAGAATCCCACTATGAACCTTTGCAGAATCACATTTGCAAAAACATTTTAGCAATTAAACTCTCCGGACAAATATACATATTTAAAAAAGGCTAAAAAAATCAATTTAAAAAGAGGTTTCAGACTCTTTGTTACCTTTCAAGGGTCTTAACTGTTACTAAATAGATTTATCAATTTTACCAGTTTTTAAGATCCTGTGCATGCCCTATAAATGGTTACCAGCAAAAAATGTTTCACGTTAGACAGCAAAAAGCACTGGGTTTTCTTCTTTTGTGCACTTGCTTTTGCGGAAGCTCACTCTCATTCTAGCCTTTTCTTTGGCTTCCACCAACTTCTGAGAAAAATATATCTCTATAGCAGCTAAATCCTGCACTCTGTTATCCAGCTGGCTGGTTTGGTGCTGTATTGTTGGTATACTGTGGGGTTATTGGAGTTTTATTTTATTTTTTTACTGACAACAGCTGCCTGCTGCTGGAAAGCAGGGCTGACAAGTGTGTAGAGAGCAAACCAAGCTTACGCCATAAAACCAAAACAATGAGCTGAAACACATGCAGAGCAGAAGTAAACTACAGAGGTGGGTGATGGTTGTAGAGTCATTACTGCAAAGCGGTTCTTTTTACGCTACACAGTAATTTTCATTGTTAAGAAAACAACTGCAGCTGAAAAGGTTGTTTGATACATTTGATCCCACAAGCACAAGAAATATCTATTTATACTAGTGGATGCAGCCAGGCAAAATGAGTAGAGTCTGACCCACCTGAGACAGTGGAGGTTCATGGAGGTCCAGCTGCAGCCTCATTACCACATCTGGGAAATCTCCAGCATGGAAACACACAACGTCTTTGGTGATCCTGGCAGGAGCGCAACTGCTGCAAGGCAATAAGCAAAGTCCTGGTCACTAATTTGAGTAACAGTATGAACACAAAGAAACTGCAGCACCAACTGTTACGTTCACATCACAGATTTTTTGTCAGCAACACAAGACACAGTGAGAAAGATTCTCCATAACTTATTTTTCAATGATCTTATATCTGTGAAGACTTTTTCTACTTATGGTGGTTGTCATGTTTTGTTTTTTCACACTGCCCATTTAACATTGTGTTTTCAACTGTCTGTAGCTGCAGAACAAAGAGATGTCAGTTTGATTTCTATGCATTAATTAGTGTGTGGGTGTGTCGGTGTGTATACTGTACGTGATAGGGGAAAAAGACATCACTGTGTACTCACTCCTCTCCGCAGCGCACAGCCTTCAGCACACCTACAGCAGCAGTAGTCTGTCTCTCAAACCCCTGACCGATGTGGTCAGCGTGGGCTCTCGTCCGGTCCTCGAACAGCATCTCCCTGGGCTCACTAGCTCTGGGTAGATACTGCAGATTCTTTATCTCATTGGTGGACCTGAAATACATTTATTTACAACAGTCAGGATAGGTCCCAGTATGAAAGTATGTGACATTAAATGATAAGCTAAAAGTATTTTTTAACCAAGGGTACAATAACACATGTGCACATTTACAGTTTCAATAAGTCAACCCACCTTTTCCTTTTGAATGGGGATTTTGGCATGTCTGCCATGGGGATCATCTGTTCTCCGGGTCTGACCCACATGATGGGGCCGTCGTCGCTTTCAGTGGGGCTCTGCAGCCGCAGACTAGAAAACGTTCCCCAGGGCAGAGTCCTCTGCATATACACAACGTGAAAGACCTCAAGTTATATAATAAGTTTTGACCGCACCAACATTCCCTTAATATACATTTTGCTGCGGCAAGATGTTTGTTTCTTAGAGGAAACACTGCGTACACAGGGAACAGAGAGACAGACGTTCACACATCCACAGGCTGATGGGATGTTTGCATACGCAGTCAATTATAAAACACACCAACCTCCAGGAAGGGGGATTCCTCCAACATGCTGATGAACTCAGGAAAGTAGTCTCCAACCTCTTCATCCACAGCCCCGACCAGACTGACCTGCCGCATGGCCCCGGCACGGTAAGTTCCCTGGGAATATGTCCGCTTCACCTGCAAGCAGGACCACAGTGGAGATTGATCAGACCCTCACCTGACAGGTACCAAAATGTTCTAATCCCTCAGATCTGAGATTAATACTGACATACACTTAGTGCGAGATGAAAATACCATACTCTTCTTTAAAGACAACATTCATTTTACAATTGAGGCCAGCTGTTTATCCTGTCAGTGGATTCTTAATACAAATGGTGTGACCTTTCCAGTGTAGCTGCCTTAAATAAAACACTTTTTACAAGTGCCATCAGCATTTGCTTGGTAGTTATCAGTTATCTCTTCACAATCATCAAGAGAGGCACATGTCAACAAAAAGGCTAAATTAAAGGTAGGCTATTGTTACTCTGGGGAATGAAAGTCTGTTTTACAAAGAAATTAAAAAAAAAACTGAGATTATCAAGCACCACCAAAACTAGAAAACGGGAAAACAACAAAATCCGACCTCACAGAAACATGGGAACCTGGGGCTCAGCTGGATAAATGGCAAGATTTAAGTGTCCTTTTCAACAGTGTAAAAGGGATTTAATGAAGCTAGGATGATGCCTCAAAACAGCTCATAAACCTTTTTTATGTGACACAATCTGGGTGATCTGAATAAAATCCAAAAGGAAACACTGTTAAAGCATGGTATAACGCGAGACATACCTATTGTGCACGCTTTGCAGAATATATCTCATATTTAAGAATATTTGTTTGAAAGAGATTATAATTTTTGTCAACAACCTCTGTTCTTTTACTAGTTTCTATTTGTCTTTCATTTTCTATGTCACTCTGTATTAGTGCAGAAGTGTTTAGTCGGAGTGATTGTTATGGGGATGTTTTTACTGTGTGGTCTCCATGCTTTTCAGCACATGGAGGGCTGTTTTCTTTCCTACTCTGCTCTATGCTGGACTGCTACAGTGAGTAACCAGATGTTTGTTTTTGAGAGACAACGTAGTGCTGACCCCAATGATTCAAAGCTTCTACTGTTTCCATGGTAATCGATGTCCAACTCAGGAAGTGCGGAGACGCTGTGTCTGCTGTGTCGAAAGGGCGGCTAACGGCCGACAAAGAGTAACAAACGGAGCAACTCTAGTGGCGTTTGACTAGTCTCAAACCCTGTGGACATGAAAACCAGCAAGAGAGCATTTCTGCTCCACTTACCCAAGACGAGCTCAACCCTCCTCACTGGCTTGTTTGTCAAGTGGACTTATGGGACTTGCAGGCATGGATAATGGCTAATGTCTAACCTCCTGTTCTTGTTCTCTCGTTAGTAAAGTTGGGTAGGTGTCTTTTGAACACATACTAGTAACAACACCTGCCATTTGATGCCCTTACTTTAGGCTACATTGTTTGGTACTTTACAGAATGTTGGCTAACAATGCAATTCTGTCTGTACTCTTTAAAGTTAAGCGCCTGTAACATTGCTAACCTTACCTGGGTTTTTGCTTATTCCTAACTTAAGGCTAGCAAGGTTGTAACTTAGTGTCTCCCAATCAGTGTGAGTTTAAAAGTGTGTCCTATTCTAAATGCATGCAATACTCACTTTCTGGAGGTGTGTGTGAATAACTCACCTGCTAAGCCAAGTCACTGTTTTATATTCTAATGTGCGTCTGTCTCTGAGGCAAGCCTCCATCAGCAGCTAAATGTGCGCATCCTGCTATCCGTATTTTCTGATCTATGAGTGTAATCCTATTTGCATCTTGTAAAATTAAATCATATCATAAGACTTTTGATTAGGAAAGAATGCTACGCTCTACTCAAAGACAAAGAGAAATATTTCAAACTATTCAAAACAAAAGAAAAGCAATCAGAAACTCCTTAACAATAAAAGATACTTGCGTGAAAGCAACAACCTGGGATTGTCACCTACAATTTTAAGGGACTTGTGGCAAAATATAGACCTAACAACATGTACCAATGTTAAAATACAAGGGCACCTGGAGAGAGACCTCTGCCAAAGTTAGGTTTTCTGCAGTAGTCATTGTTACCAGTGTTACACGGCGTGCGGGCATTGACCGATTACATTACTTGCCCACCACACCTACGTTCAGCTATTCTAATCAATATACAGTCCAATGACAGACTCTAAAATTAACTCTAAGTGTCTGCACGGTACAGCTGCAGCAGCAGAGTCACAGCACAGAGTAGCAAGAGTCAGATTTCACTTTTCACGTGACAAGAATAAGGAGAGTTGATCGAAAAGATAAAGGCAAAGTAAAAGATGTCTAAACAAAATGCAAAAGCAGCACTAATATTGGCGATATTACAGATTATTCAAGGATGCTTTGGAGATGTTGGAGTTTGCGGGCAGTTCTCCATCTAGCAGATCAATGTTGTTGCTACTTCTTGATGTATTAATTCCCGCAATATTTCAAACTGATCTGCTCTCAGAAAATGACAAAAAAAGACTGTTGTCTTGGTTTGTGGACAGATTTTTAATAAACAGTTATGGTGAGTGCAAAAGCTTAATGATACACTGCATTTTCTAGTTAGTTAACTCCATGATAAGAGTCAACTTGTGTTTCATCATTTAAATGCTTTTAATGTCCAGTTTGCATGAGCAGTGCCTTGATACAGCGCTCTACACAAAATATCCGCTGTAATCTGTAACTCTGACGTTATCACGAGTTTATTAACCACTGAGAAATTTTTCTCACTGCAGCATCCCTGAGGCAAAGACTAATGGTCCATTATTCTATGCTATACAAATCCACAACAAGCCACTACAGATGTCTGAGTATATTTAAAATTGAATTAAGTCAAAATATATGGTTGTGCCAAGTTGAAGCCTCATTGTCTCGGCTCTGTATTTATCATGTATTTCTAAATTTGAATATTCCTCTTACTTAAAATACATTAGTGTAAACCTGAAAAACTTAATTCTCTCGTACATATATAAAAATTTAAAATGCTAAGACTGAAGTGATATCATAAAATGGCAACTAATTTTAAGAAATGCAGTTGTGTTTACTTATCCAAGCTGTAGAGGATGAATGGGTGGACGGTTGTTACAAAAAACTATCTATAAATTACTTTATTGTTAATTTTATTGTTTGTTCTTGTGAAGTGCCGGCCGTACATTTTTTTTTCTAAATATCTCTGGTGCAGTTTATTGCAGACAGTTGCGATTCATGCTTTAGTTAGAGTATAACTAGTTGCATTACTATAACCACGCCAAAAAGCACTGCTACAATTGTGGAAATGTTCCAGTTGTACTGGTTCTCTCATCAAACCTCTTTTCAAGAGTGCAACACAAAAAATGTTTTCTGTAAGTTTGAGCAACTAGCCTACATATGTTGACTACCCCAGTAAATCACTGATACCTACAAATGTAGATTATTATATGGAGTCATCCTACTTTTAAAAATGGCTTTGTTTTTCACTACTGAGATCCAAATGCCCTTTCTCGCGATGTTGACAGAAGTGAAAAAACACTTGTATACCCAAGATTCTGATCAGCTCCAAAATTTCTTCCTTGAGCAATGCTTTCATGAAAATCAGGCTAGTAGTATTTTCTGTAATTCTGCTGACAAACAGACAACCAACCGACAAACAAACAGGATCAAAAACATGACCTTCTTGTCCGAGGTTACGATGAAAAGTAG
>JAUZTA010000028.1:10641888-10654402 GCA_034780835.1 Ctenochaetus striatus | reverse complement strand
CCTTGCACTCCTACCTTACCTCCTCCTCTCACTGTCACTGTGTCTGCAAACTGAGGTGGGTCGTTTTTGCACTCTCTCCCTGCTCTCCTTTTACTCCTACTCTCAGGACGCGATGAGGTTGACAGCATTGTATGTATGTGGGACCCTGCTGGCCATCTCAAGCCTCTCCTGGACCACAGTGGACTCTGATGAAGGAAACATCCAGGAGGACATTGGCTTTGGGCCCTGCGCTGCAACTCTGAGACCCGAGGGGCCATGCAGACAGGGGCAGGATGAGAGCACGTGCCCCTACTTATTTAGTCTGCCGCCGCTGGAATTTCATTTACCAAAGCAGCTCAGAGAACTGGAGAAGATTGTAAAGGACCTGCAGAAACTAAAGGACAATGTGGATCAACTGAGGAAGATGTGTGCAGATTGTACAGTAAGCCAAAATGAGAGAGAGTGTGGAAGACAAAGAGAGAATGAGAAGTTGAATGAAGGTAGCGATAGACATAGGGAGGATAGGAACAGGCTGAATGAGAGACATCCAGAGAAATTAAAAGATCTCAGTCAGAAGTGTGGGAAAGACAGGGTTACAGATGATATTATAAAGGGACAGGGTGCTACAGACTCTGGAAAAGGAGATATTTTGGAAGAGAAAGAGAGAAAGAAATGGGAAGCAGAAAGAAAGAACGAAAAAGGAGTAGTAAAAGAAAACAAGAACGCAGAAACCCGAAAAGAAGTGTCAGAAAAAGATGGAAAAACTCAGACAGAGGGGGCAAAAGGAAAGGACAAATTAGAGCAGGATGAGGTGCCAACTGCTGGTGAAAATGAGAAAACAGTGGACACGTTCAGAAAAAATGTTGCTGAAAAAAATAACAGGGAGAGAGAAACAGACAGAAATAATAAAAAAGATATAACAGCGCATTCAAATCGAGAAGATATATTGGAGAATGAAAAAGAGAGGAAGAATAAAAGTAAAACAAAAAATAAGGAGAAAACAGAGAAAAGTGACCATCCCGTGTGGCGGGATGAAAGAAAGGAAACAGAGAAAAAGACACAAACTGAAGAAGACAGGGGCGGTGATGGAATAAAGATGTCTGAGGACCATGATAAGCATACAAATAAGGAGCGAGAGCAGCATGGGGAGGAGAGGAAAAAGGAAATGGAAAAGGGAATAAAAGTGGAACGAAATAATGAGAAACCAAAACAGACTGAAAGCATTGGGCGCGCAGAAAAGGAGATGACTATAAAAGAGGGGGAGGCGGAGGAGGACAGGGAGAAGGGAAAGGAGATCAAAACAGATGGAGAAAAAACGGTCCAGAGTGTGCAAAGAGACACTGATGGAGAATCAGCAACCAGCAAGGCATTCGAGAGAACAGACTTTGTTTCAATCACACCAACGCCTCACTCTGCTATTAGTTTAGCTCCAAGGCATGACTCCATGGACTCAAACAAAGCTATAACCTTTACAACATCTCTTCCATCTCCTCCTTTGTCCAGCATGACGTCACATTGGATCACAGGTGTCAGTCAAGGAATAACAACAACTGCTGATGGACTATTAACTCAAAGCACAGGCCTTGAAGCAGCTGGAATTTCCAAGCACCCGATCCCTGATGTAGAGGCAGGCTTTAGGAGCACAAGCAGGTCAACAACATCCACTCTAAGCACGCTGGGTGGCCCCAGATGGGACATAACCAGAGCCACTACTAGGCTCACCCCTCCGACCAGTGCAAGACCTGGGGCAGGCCCCCAGGGGCAAGTCAGCTCAAATATGGCAACTACAACCACAACTCCTTTATACACAATTTCATTACCAGGAGTCACAGACCGCAGCCGCTGGGCAGCTAAAAAGAACATCAACTCAAGCACTATGACTGATACGAAACCTCCTCCAGGCCGTGGAGTAAAGCCCAGTAAACCTGCAATTAAGCCTGAAGCAGATCGAAAAAATAAAAATCCTAAGAATGACAGTAAACCTGATCGATCATCTTTGCCTGACAAAAAAACAAAACATGACCAAAAGCAGAAGCCTTCTAACCAAAAACCGACTATTGACCAGAAATCTAAACCAGGTAAAGAACTTAAATCAGCCCAAACTCCGAAACCTGACCAGAGACCTGATAATGTACCAACTGATCAAAATCTGAAAAACAGCCAAATACCTAAACCCGACCAAGAACATACAACTGATCAGACCCAGTTACCATTTAAAAAGCCAAAAACTTACCAAAACTCTATGTTTCCTGTCCAGAGATCAACATCTCACCCCGGACCTCAAACTGTTAACACAACTGGTTCTGAGAAGGACCCTCCGACTGGCCAAGAAAATAAATCTGTTGAAATTCAACAATCTAATCAAAACTCAAAACCTGAGAGAAAGCCAATTCATCCTCTGAAAACTGATAAGCCTGACCAAAAACAAAAACCTCACAAAGAGCTGAAAACTGAAGAAAAACCAAAACTCAATCAAAGACCGTCATTAAACCAAGATTTCACACCTGTTCAAGAACCTAAACCTGATAGAAGTGAAAGAACTAGCCTTACACCAACACCTAACCTCAAGCCTGAATCACACTTAATAGAGAATTCTAATGTCAACACTTCGCCAAAGCCTAAATCTGTCCAAGACTTTTCATCTGAACAAAAGCTTACACCTGATCACGCTCTGACCAAACCCCCTGATCATAAGTCCAAACCCAGCCAGAAAATCCCTAAAACAAACCAAAAGCTCAACCCTGGCCATAAACATCCAGATCTCACAACAGGTCAAAATACCAAACCAAATGAGAAGCCTAAGCCCGATCAAACACCTCAAACCAATCCAGGGCTTAAAACATCTCAGCCCATCCAAAACCCTAATGTCAACTCCCAATCTGTGCCTGATAAAATCCCTGAGGCAGAATCTGACAAAACATCCACAGTGAGGCATCTGCCCACAGACAGAAACAGACCTGCAGCTGGGCCATCTGATCAAAGGCCAAAACCATCAGGGCAACTGAGGCCAAGTCCGAACACCAAAACACATGTAGATCCTTTTCAAATCAGCAGGACTGATTCAGACGGCATCCAAAACTCTCAAACTGACAGGCCACCTGTGTCTGTTACTCTTAAACAGTTTGTAGATGTGACTCATACCCTTGGGCACACAGGGTCCAGTCCCAGTGAGAAGAAAACTATCACTCCTGGTCCAAAGACCTCCAACAGTCTGGAGACTGGACCCTTCCCTCGTCAACAAACTGTCCCTGGAACAACGAGCTCAAACAGCAGGATTACATCTGATCTAAGATCAGAAACAGTCAGTCAACCAACATTGATTCCAATGACAACAACACCAAACAAAATCATGCGTGGGATCCTCCCAAGTGTTGTCCCTGGCACCAGTCCAGGATCCACAATGCCAAAACAAGTTTCTAATTCTGACCCCAGTTTACAGGCTGAGATATTTCACAAAGTAGAGGAAACAGCCCCCGGACAAACTCCAGTTACAGACAAAACCATGACTCCAGTCCAGTCTGCAAGTGTTCAAACTTCCTCTACAACCAGTCCTGACCTTAGGTCAACAAACCCTACCACCTCTGGCCCCGAGCCTCTGGCTCCTGAAGTGTCTACTCCGAGTGCACGTGAGCTGCGAGTAAAAATCAACCAGGTGGCTGCTTTCTTCAACAACAGCCTGAGTCCAAATGAAAGACCACAGGACAGGCATCAGATGGAGCACCCAGAAGACAACCAGGGACGCAGCAAGTCTGACAGGCCAGACAGCAAACGACCAACACTCATACCATCTGAAGGCAAGAAATATTATTTCTAAAATTATCACAGTGCTCCATCAAGTTCTGTTTTAAATGCATTGTCTACCATTGACTTACACATGGAGTAGATAACATTATGCAGCGATTGTGGTTGTTATTGACAAAGCTTTCTTGTAAGTAAATTCACACATACAACTTTAAACGATAGAATAAAATAAGTGATATAAATTAAACAAAAGTAAATACAATCAAGCTCAAAAGGGAAGGACGGGAAGCATATATAGCAACAACTTTGTCCTGTGTTGATGTTACATTAAAAAAATGAGGCTAAGAGAAAATAATTAAGGAGCTGATGTGTTTTAGACTTTTAGTGCTTATTATTGTTTTACTCACTCAAAAAAGCAAAACTGGTGTGACCTGAGCTGAAAGGATTTGAAGTGAGAGGACCACACATTCAGATCTACTGTAATATTAGAGCCCTGTGGTTTGAGACCATCTTTGTACCATACATCACAGCCAAGAAGGAATTTGCATATGGATACAAAATGTGTTTGTGAGTGTCTGATGATAAAACCGCAACTATGTGTAGACTAACAGCTTTAAAACATCCTTTGGTGTAGCGTGAGGTGTGAAGTGAATGATTTGACGTCAAATCAGTCCAATGTTGACATTAAATCAAATCTAATGTTTTATTTAATTGAAAGCTTGAGTTCAGATTCTGCATGTGATTTCTACCAGCGCCTGTGAGCCTACTTATTTATCATGCAGTATTAGGTGAAGGTCAAGAGGGTTTTCTGCCTTTTTATCAGGTTAAATGGGATATTAGTCTTTTATCCTAAAAAAGGAAAAAGCAGACTGTAAACTCGTGCTAAAAATGATGTAATAGTGACAAGTGATCCGAGCTTCCCTTTTCTCTAATATTTTAATTTTAAATGCTGTAAGTGTAGCCCTTCTACGAGGAGGTCCACCTTGAAAGCCTTCAAAAACACTAAAAATTTTATGACGGAAAAGTAGTTTAGCACTGACCTGTTGCACTTGTGACCTCATTTTACGGCTGAAACCCAGCTGCTAGATGATCATTTCACCTGCAAAATATGAGCGAGAGGCTTAGATCATCCACTAAAAAAAGAATGACAAGCTCTGAAGCATTTTGATGTATAAAAAATATTTCTTTGTAATTCTTCCCTCATGTGCAGGTACCTTTGTGAAGAGAGACTGCTCCGACCACCTGCTCAGCGGCGTGACGAGGAGCGGGGTTTACCTGGTGACCCCGGACCTCCGCAGCAGAAGCTTCCCGGTGTTTTGTGACATGAAGCTGGGTGGAGGAGGATGGACGCTCCTGCAGCGCCGACAGGACGGCAGCGTCAACTTTAACCGCACCTGGGCTGAGTACCGATCAGGTTTCGGGGAGCTGGACGGGGGGGAATTTTGGCTGGGCAACAATCTGATCCACCTGCTGACCCAGAGCAGGGAAATGATGCTGCGGGTGGAGCTGGAAGACTTTGACGGGGTGATGAAGTTTGCAGAGTACGAACAGTTCAAGGTAGCAAGTGAGCGGCTGCGCTACAGACTGAACGTCGGCAGGTACTCAGGTACCGCAGGTGATGCTCTGCGCTTCAGCAGAAGTTACGACCACAACCACAGGGCGTTTACCACCCCGGACAGGGACCACGACCGCTATCCATCCGGGAACTGCGGGGCCTACTACAGCTCCGGCTGGTGGTTTGATGCCTGCATGGCTGCAAACCTCAACGGGAGATACTATGTGGGGAAGTACAAAGGGGTCCGGGATGGGATTTTCTGGGGGACGTGGCACAACATATCTACAGAGTATTACCCCACCAACGACAGACAGTCTTTCAAATCTGTCAAGATGATGATCAGGCCAAAGGACTTTACACCGTGACCTGTGGCTCTCTGCAAGGGTGTGTTGGAAAGAAACATTAAAGGTCTCACTACTAACTTCAACCATAAGCTCCTGAGATGCTCTTTACAATTTAATAATAAAACCCAATATTACTATCCACTCAGTTAGGCTATTGTACACTTTTAACACACTGCTGCCGACGTGTGGTGTTTGATTTTGCGATGCTGGTTTGTTTACATGAACTTGACAATAAACCGAGGGTGTACATAGTAAAAGGTTTATCATTGTTTTTTTGATTATTCAGTTTATTTTTACAACCTAAATATTTCATATATTTTGAGAGTGTAATTTGTTAAATGACGAGAGAATAAAATTCTTAAATTGACACATATAAATATATGTGTGTGTGTATATATTAGATAGATAGATAGATAGATAGATAGATAGATAGATAGATAGATAGATAGATAGATAGAAACTAGCAAACTATGTAGAAAATAACCAATAAATTCAATAAAAGGTGGGCCTTTTTGTTTCAGTTGTTTTAAATTATTAACAGAGAAGCAGCTGACTCCTCTTAGACATGAAATTTCTCAGCTGCCAGACTTCTATCTAAACCATGGATCCATGGATGTATTAAGGAAATCAAAATCCATGCGGGAAACCTTTCGACTCGAGCATATGACCGTACGTCACCTACGACTTGCTCACGAAGGCCAGGCCTTCTGATTGGTTAAAACCAAGAAGAGGGGCGGGGTGCTAGGTTTACACAAGACTGCATGTCCGGTTCGTGAAGTTTCCTAGAGTCACATGAACCAAGGACCGGAAAAAAGATTTGCCTTCAACATAAAAGAGACAAAGAATCTGAGGGACACTACAGTCTGCTGATTTTGTATCTTACCACCGCTGTTTCTATTAAAGGAGTGAAAAAGATGAGTTCTCCTTAATGCTTGCAAAGTGCAGTGTTCAAAGCAGCATGAACATGACTGCCACTGCAAGTGATCCCATACCTGAAGGGCCTCCGAAACCTCCAGGCTTAACGTATAATTGAAAATATGTGTCTTGCCATGTCTGGAGTGTGTAAAAATCTACACTTGAGTCATTTGTTTCAGGTCTGTGCTTAAAAGTTTGACATTTCTAAATGCATCTCTGTATAATAAAGTGATTACCTCGTAAATTAGTCACCTAATAGTTAGATAGTAGACTTTTCCAGCACAGAGAAAATGTACAAACTGCGCAAAAGCAAGGAGATGTTGACAGAGGCCAGGCCAGGTCTTTCAGATCAGTTCAACTCAAAAAATTTGTGGGTGTGATACAGGGGTGCTTCATATTAATTTAATTTTCAGTGATACTCTAATTTTTATTTCGTCTTGTCATTTTTTGCAACTACACGAATAATTTACTATCAAATTTATTGTTTCTTTTTCATTAGAACAGTTAATTTACTAAGGCTGAAAGGAACATTTTGGTCGACATCTTGTTAACGTACACATCGCTTTTACTCTGAAAACCCATACCGGAAGTGTTAGCATTGCGCTAACTGTTTCAACACAGTCATGAAAGCGCGGTGACAGGTCATGTGTGCAGAATGGCAGCCTGTTAAGTTAAATAGTTTGTGGTGGTCATCAGCTGTAACAGCAGCAGTTTGACGGCGTGAATGAGATAGTTTACCGGAGGCTGACAGAAATGTTTTGGAGCTCCGCCGGTCAGCGGGGATGTGTCGGACTTCTGCGCTGCCGGTCCCTCACAGTCAACACCGGGACATTCACAACCCCGAAGTGTCCTCCGCATACTTCACGACTCTTCTCCATCTCTTCCCCCTCGAAGTGTCCAACACGTGAAGACGCAAACCAACCCCTGAAACAGTGGGCTCTGGAGGTGAGTCCCTTCAGCACGGTCAGGGCACATTTGGGTTGCAGCATCTCCGTCCGCCCGCTTGACCTGCACGCCTTCCCGGAGGCTGATCGAGCCTTCATCACGGTCCGCGGAACAGACACCGAGCAGGTCGGTCTGGATCACATAAACATCAGCTACGATGAGCGGGACAAACAGCTGCTCATCTCCGGAGAGAAGGCTCACGACGGTGTGTCGATCGACCTGGCTGCTCCTATAAAAAGTAGTGAGTGTCTCGTGTGAAACGATTGGTGACAATTACTTTTTGTCGATGATACGGTCCATCATTGATCCTTATGATGGGTTTAATGTGATCAGGTTTATTAGCAGTTGGTATGATGCTGTCCTAATAAATTCGGTTTGTGTCAGACCTCTTCATCACTACTCAAGGCAAAGGCGACGTGCAAGTGAAGAAGATGGAGTGTGATGTGTGTAAGGTGCGGACAGAGAGAGGCGACTGCGTGCTGCACTCTGTAAAGGTAGGTGCTGATATGCTTGCATAACTCTATGTTATCAGTGGCTTTCACCATTAAAATATGTCACTAGGGAATAGGGATTCAGTATTTTGTTATCACATATATTTGACCGAAGCTGACACTGAAAATGCCTTTTTTGGCTTTTCTTTGTCACTTCATACACCCATACAAAACTTATGTTTTGCTTTACATGTTTGAGAAATGTAACTACATTTGTAGTGACAATTGAAGACAGTGTTGGCTATTCTATGGGGGAGTGTATAGCCTCAAAAATATCTGTTGTTTTTCTCTATTAAAATTAATCTCTGTTGTGTTACACCAAATGTAGGTTTTGCACACTTATACTTTGCAACTTGAAAAAAAGACAGACATGAATTGCATCTACACTGAATAAGTCGAAATTAAATAACCCACAAGACTGCAGATGTGACTTTATGAGCTGAAGGAACTTGCTTCATTGTTGTTTGTTGAACCTCAGGCTCATCAGGTTGAGGTCGTTTCCCATGGAGGAAATGTTACAGGCACTGGCACCATCCATGGCAATGTGGACATCAGTACATATGGAGACAGTGTAAGGACAATGCTACACTTACCCTCACTGGTCTTTAGAGGGCAGCAGCTGCCTGAATTCAGGCTTCATCTAAATGTGATTACAGCACTGAGCTTTACTGTACATCTTAATAGGGAGACAATTGATTATTTTTGTGTTTGCAGGCAGTGGATGTCAAGAAGCTCCAAGGCACCAAAATGAATGTCTCAACAGAACGAGGCCCTTTAAAGGTCAAAGCCATCTATGCTGAGTCCAGCTGTGTCTCCTCTGGCTCTGGCAGAATAGAACTTGGGCATGTACACGGTGAGCAAACAGCAGCATCCATTCCTTATCTTTACCAAAGGATCCATCTATCCTCATCTATGTTGTTTGTGTAGATGTTAGTACTACAGCCAAACTCAAATGTTAAGTAGAGAAAACACCTAATTTTTACACTCAATCATTTTTCTCAAAGGTGCTATGTGTAATATTTTAGCCTGATTACAGTTTCATTCCTGTGTAGAGTTCAAGTCTGTGCTGTGTACTGTATGTTGATGTCTAGATTTGATGTCTAGAACCATGCTACAGCAATTCAAGACTGCTGGAAGGGCTAATGAATGTTGACTGAAAGACGTGAAACTGTTTCCATATGGGAAGTTGAACCTGGGGCTGCCTGGGTCAAACCAGGAATCCTTTATGCAAGGCCATATGAGACCTGCACATTGTA
Organism: Ctenochaetus striatus; assembly: GCA_034780835.1. Classification (NCBI taxonomy): domain Eukaryota; kingdom Metazoa; phylum Chordata; class Actinopteri; order Acanthuriformes; family Acanthuridae; genus Ctenochaetus; species Ctenochaetus striatus. The sequence continues at coordinate 10,645,176 of JAUZTA010000028.1, read as the reverse complement.
TGCACCAATGAAGAGAAATAACAGGGGAAAACAATTTTAAGTGGGTTTGACCACAAATTTTAGCCAGACTTGCATTAAGTCACAAGATTTCAATTGGAGCTAAAATGCTACATATAACATCCTTTTCAACAGTTTGGGGTTCAGTGTAGCCTGCACTTAAAAACTATTTATCAATCTGTAACCTGGAGCTAGCAGGTCACTCTGTCAGTGAGTCCTTACATCTTAAAAATCCATTTCAGCCTTAGCTGCATGCATCTACATTATGTGAACTTGGTTGGCAAAACAGGCATTAGGTACGTTGGGAATCCTGGGCTCCAATCCAAACAGAGTCTAATTAACTGTAATGTGGTTTCAATTTATCATAAATTCTGTACTTGATGTTTGCTTTGGGGTAGCTATAAAGATTAATAATAATAATAAAATAATAAGTTGTAAATAGGCACCCAAGAAAAACAGAATAAACTAAAAAAAAACATTGTGAAGTATTGCGTCACCCACATAGAATTTTAACTTCCTCCTGGTACACTTGAGGCTCTCATCATAGACATAGAAACAATTATCTTGTTAACCTATGTCCTTAAGGTTTATGACGTGTATTTGTCTGTAACAGAGGCGTGTCCTCAATCTTTACCAGTAAAGGATGTTGTAACTGATCGATCAGGAACTAAAATTAATCAGACAGCTTGTCATATGGATTAAAACTGAGCTCTTGTTTTTGCTGAATGTCAGGTAACGCCACCGTGAAGAACGTGTCTGGAAATACAGTCATTGGTAAGCAAGCTGCCACTGTGATCGCACAAATGATAGGTATGGTATGTGTCATGGAGGGTTAAAGCAACCGTCTTTGCTTTCGCAGATGGTTCGAATAATTTCCTGAAGATTTCCTCTCATAGTGGAGGCATTGATGTCTATGTGGGAGACGGCGGCAGTGCTGAGCTACACAGTCATCAAGGTAAATAAAGATGAATATTCACCTCATGAACTGCTGTTTTTTTCTTCCTTGAGTCATATTCTTCTTCATCATGTTTCTCTTATACTTCTGTCGTACATAGGAGCACTGTGTGTGCGCGTTCCCTCCTCATTGAAAGCTGAGGTGAAGCTCTGCGGAGCATCAGTAGATATCAGCCCAGAGGTTGTTCTCCATGGAGTAGAAAAGATCACAACTGAAGGCCAAACCAAAGTTACTGGTAAGCCAATATTTTTCATTACATCACACTAAATGGCACAGTTGATTAACTAAACAGAATGTTCTGTTTTTCTTTCCATAAACCTGTTTTTCTCTCTCAGGCTGTATAAATGGAGAGTCTCCAGGGGACCAATGTATTAAAGCTCAGGCGGACAGAGGCTCTGTCAGACTGAAAACACAAAGCTGGTTTGAGTCTCTGAAGCTGGGGAGCTGAGCTATGACTGACAGAACGTGGAGTCATAATACTGCTGTGCTGCTGTACACTCTTCAAAAAAGGATGTATTTTTACTTCACTGAAGTCTTTAAAATGGTGCTCCTGAACTTCAAAATAAGGATGTCACATATTATGGTATTTAATGAATATTCAGTATGTAGTAAAAAAAAATGACCGTACATAAACTGAGCTTGGAAAATATACTGTGTAACTGCTCACCAGTGTTGGTTTGTGTTGAACCATTCAATGGTTTGGATGGCAATTAAAACTGTTTACTGTATGTTTACTACGTGTTTTTTAAGTTTTCTGTCTATGTGATGTATGTCTATTTTAATATTGCAAAACTAATTATCTCATCGTTTGACAAAAGTATGGAAAGTGTTTTATTTTATCAAAGGGGCCAGTTTAGTCACACTCTAACATTTGCCTCTGTGCGGCCAAGTTCAGTTAAGATTACAAAGTCTTAATCTTGGGTGGTATTGACCTTGCTACAATAGATTTAATCTGAATCCAAGCACTTAGTACTGACTTACAATCTGTTTTCAACAATCCTTTATCATATTCCAAATGTGCTTTACTGCCCTAAATGAGCAGCAACACTCCCTAGGTATAGCTTATTACATTAAAAATTTAAGGCAAATACTCACATTAAACTTAAAAATAAAAGTAAAAGGTGTGGGAACAGTTGAGCCACAGATTGAACTTCTAATTTATAAACGACATCTGCAGACATATTTGATAGACAAGCAATAAAGAGTGCTGATGCTAGCTCACTTGCTTAGAAACCAGCTATGAAGTCTATTAAGTTTTTAAGCTTCTCAATTCCTCAGCCAACCTGATTTATCTTAATAACTGGGGCCCCCGCTTGGCCCAGGTGACAGCGGCCTGATTTCACATGGATTATTTTCAACTGCTGATTTGATACTCTAGTATGGGGCTCACCAGATTTATTTGATTCTCTATTTTTTATTTAGCCTATTTACATTTTAGAAAATAACTATAAGATATTCTATCCCCCACATGCTTATTAGCTTATAGGCTATTTTTATCCATGTTGAGTGGGAATGACAAAGACTCATAAATGATGCTGCTGGCTCTGCTGTGGCGCATAAATCAGCAATGGACAGCGACTGGTGCTGAAACCAACATGTGGCCTATTGCATAAAAAAATAGGACTAAAATCAGTTCAGCGAATCATTCAAATGTTATTTGTAGCTATACATAAAGGCGTCCGCCAATGTGACTGTGAGCTACCTTTAGTTTTGAATGCACCAAGTTTATAGCAGACAGTCCTTCAACAAGCTTTGCAATGGTTGTGGTCAAAAGGGAAATGAGGGATGTAGCGTCACCAGTCACATCAGACAAAGGCTCTAAAAAAACATGCTCATGCCTCAGTATATTTATTGTCACCTTGTAAAGATGTGTTTTATTAGTGTTTTTTATTAGTATTGTATTGATTAGTATTGATTTGTTAGTTTTCATTAGTTTTTATTAGTATTTATTAGCGTAGAGGTGCTTTCAGTTTTATTTGCTTTTTTTTCTCTGTGTCATTGTCTCTCTGTATATCTGTTTGCTGTTAACTAACTTTTGATTTTGTTCTGCTTTCTAACAACAGCATATCAGCTGATTGTCACCTTTTCAGATACCTTTACAGGCAGCATGGTGGCCGAGTGTCAGCAGCTGCCATCAGATGGCCAGCAGGCCAGGATCAGTGATGCAGATTCAGCATTGGCTGAGTTGGCAGCATTTTACAGCATTCCCTCCCACAATTTCTACAGAAATTGCTATTTCCAGTTTATATTTAATGCAAAAATTATTCAATTAGTTGACTTTTTGACCTCATGCATATTTCACTCATATTGCACATAGCCTGAACAGCAAGTAGATA